>JACMZG010000008.1:72380361-72405232 GCA_018340805.1 Microvelia longipes | reverse complement strand
ACTCTTGTAGAGCGGTAATGGTCCGCAAATAGCAATTTTGGTATAAAATGTGGTAAAAATTTAGCATTCCAATAAATCGCCTTAGTTCCTGATGGTTTTTGGTTAGGGAAATTTGAACTGCTTCTACCTTTTTTTGATACAGGTTTAACACCCTCGTACTTACGATATGGGCCTAAATACCAACCTGTGTTGACCAAACAAATTTTGCTGGCATTTATGTCATCCCAAAATCTCTCAGTCTTTCAAAAACTAACCTGAGGTGCTGAATTGTTGCTTTTTGTTCTCAGATGCAACTAATAAGTCGTCGATATAAGGATGGACAAATGCAAACCAGCTAGCACCCTCTGTTACATGCCTTTGGAATGTTGAGCAGCGTTTACGAAGCCCAAATGGCATCCTGACGAACTCGAACATCCAAAGGGTTTGTTATGGCTGTCTTTGAAATATCATCAGGTTCCATAGGAATTTGATGATACGCTTTTCGAAGATCTATAACTGAAAATATGGTTGCCCCTTGCAAATTTGAGGTTAATATCATGAATATGGGGAGTGGATACCGGTCAGGAAACTGTAACTGAATTTAGCTTTCGATAGTCCCCCCACATGGTCCGCCACTCGTTATTCTTTTTTACGTACCATGTGAAGCGGGCTTGACCAATACTTCGCGATGGTCTGCAAATTCCCTCTTTAACCATTTCATCAAATGCTTTTTAGCATCACGTAATTTTCTGGGTCTAGTCGTCTAAATTTTTGATATATCGGAGCCCAAACGTTTGTAGGTGGTGGGGTAAGTAGTATGTTTAGGAGTTCCTTGAAGGCGTCTTCCTCGCAAAGTATTCCAGGAAATTCCTGTAGTAGTTCATAGTACTCGTCGTGCTGTTGAACAGCACGTATTGTGACTGGATTAGTTTTAATCACGCCACCTGATTTTGACATATTAGTTAAACTATCAGTAAGACAAGCTCTCCTTTAGATCAACTATTAAACCATACTTTGCAAGGAAGTCGGCTCCAATAATAGGTTACCTACATCCGCAATGACAAATGTCCACCTATACAGTCTACGCAGTCCTATGTCCAAATCAAGAGTTACGAGTCCATAAGTCTTGATGGAAGAACCATTACCTGCGAATAGCTTCGTAGATGTACTCAGTCTTCTTTCTCAGAGTTTTTGAAGGTGGGATAACGGAAAAGGTCTGCTCCTGAGTCGATCAGGAAACGAAGGTTCGATTTTCGGTCGCGGATAAATAAGCGGCATGTTCCTTTGTCAGCTACCTCAGCCGCAGTCGCTAACTGACTCTTTAGTTTCCCTTTTTTATGAATGAACATGGTTGACGACACTTCCATGCTTGGTCTTTAAATTTGTTATGATAATAGCAAACATCTGGATTATCTGGTAATATTGATGTAGGGGAGTTAGAGTTTCGAGATGAATGTGACCTATTATTGTATCTTTGTCTGTTTCTGTTTGGCTTCCTAGCTCTCGATCTTGACCTGTAATTAGTTGCGGAATATTTTTTATGTAGCTCAGCAATTTCAATTTTTAAATTGGCTAGTTCGAGTAACACTTTTTCTGTATCCGAACTTGTAGATGTTTTCCGGTATTTGATGATGGCTGGCTTATTTTGGTTGGCTTACTATAGCATTTGACAGTTCCAATATTGTTATCACTAATATCAATGAATACTGTCGGCCATTGTAGCAAGTGTAACCAGTTCTTCGGTTACAAATTGACAAAATTGATTGAATGAGTTTTGTAAGTGTTTAAGCCATAATGATTTTAAAACTTCATTACTTAGTTTGCCATTAGCCAGGTCTTTCATCTTTCGTAAAGTTGAGAAGGTTTGTTATCTCCCAAATCCATCTCTGTCAACAATCTTCTTAGTTTTTTATCACTACTCTCTGCATATGCTCCTATTAATGCGCGTTTTATGCTATCATACTTGTCATTGGCTGGTGGTTGCGCAACCAGATCCGATACCTGCTCTAACATGTCACCTTCTAATGCTTTGATGACATAATAATATTTGGTTGCGTCTGCCGTAATTTTTCCGATTTGAAAATTGGCCTCAGCATTGACGAACCAAAGCTCAGGACGTTTCGTCCAGAAAAGCGGTAACTTTACTGAAACAGTATTAATATTGGCACCGTTTAACTCTTCTTCGTCGTCATAGTCCAATATTGATTGATTCATTTTAATTTCTTATCAAACTTTTATAAATAATGAATGTTTTGACACTTACAATCGAAATCAGTCTTTTTTCTAGAAGTCTTCTTATTGTTCAAGACGGAGTCACCAGTTTTGTGGGCTCCTTTCTCTTATTTAGAATGGATTTACTACTTAGATAAAAGTACGCGCATTTAGTAGAACTAGAAAATAATTCTGATTTATTTGATTGACTGAAATTGTCAACATTAAAAAATATAAAAATAAACAAAAATAATAAAATCTTATATATGCGCTGCAAGGTGTTTAATTATCAATATCGGATCTGCAACTAAAGTGGCTCTTTCAAAAACACTAAAAAAATGGTTAATTTATACAAAGTCAGCGAATTTCTTTAAGAACATATTATCTTTTTGTGCATTTTTTTGGCCATTTAAGAAAAGTCATAACTTTAGTTGTAGTTATCCTATTTTAACAAAAAAAAACACTTGTGTTATAGGAACTTTTATCAGCTTTAAAAAAAGTTCTTTTCATGTTTTGCACACGACCTACAGGGAACCACTTATTTCAAGAAAACTGGAATTTGTGCGATTTTCTAATATTTAATATATATGATTCAATTGAGTTTTAATTTATTACAAGTGTATAACTTTACTTATAAATAAGTACACTAAGTTTTGTTTTAATGCGACAAGTTAATCCATGACTTTTGTTAGATCATGAACGTTATTAAGCAGCATTGAACGTGGTCGGTGCTGTATGGGTGACCGCTGAGAATGAAACAGATGTATTTACTATCTGAGGACGAGCGAAGCGAGTCCGAGAACATACTGCAGTATAAATTTGATGAATTATTATTCTGAGGACGAGCAAAGCGAGTCCGAAGCAGGGAGGAATACGATGCGATGAGGAAAAGTTACGAGGAGCTGTACCCAATGTTTGGAATATGAAGCTTGACAATATTATTTAATACGATGACAACTCTGCTTTGGTCTATGACGAGGCAACTTTGTTTTATTCGTACCAATTTCTCCTATATCATTCTTCTTGGACTTTAATAGTGATAGTGATAATAAACAAAAACTCGTTGTTTTCTTGTTCGAAAAGTTAAAACTTTAAATCGATTTAACACAAATAGTATGCCTAGCACGCATACTTTTACTAATTTTCGACGTTTTCGAACCTTATTTTGAGTTGTAAATACTTCATAATCGAAAAACTTTCCTCGTAAAAAGTATTTCCTCGTAAAAACCATAACCTTAAAAATCCACTACCACAAAATAACATTTCCCTGTGACGCAATGAGACTTATACTGCTAAGAATAGTATAAGTATTTTTGATGTGACACTAACCTGGCCTTGTGAATACTTAAATACTAACGTTTTTTGCATACTTAACCCGCTTATAAAGTTGTCGTTTTTTTTCAGTTAAAAACCTTTATTACTAAATTGGTTATAAATAATAAGACCTTTCCTAAAAACAATATTATGTAATCTTATCAAGTACATTTAAACACGCATGTGTAATACTTAAGTATTTGATAAGCGATTACCAAATGCTTAAAAAGTAGCTAAAAATCAGTTGACGTTACTCATAATGAAAATAACAAAAGCGTCATTTACATTATGAAAATTTGCGAAAAAGTGTAACATTCAGTTGACATCTTGCTCGACGGCCTGTTAAATAAAAAAAAATATGACTTCATTAAGTTGGGTTAATGGTCTCATACATTTTTCGCAAGCTTTAGGCCTGTTTATGCCGAAATGTAATCTTTGTAAAACAATGTAACGAAACCTTCCTGCGTATTTTTGTATATATTGTAAATAACTTTAGCATTAATTTTTTATTACTTTCATTTACATGTTATAAAACTTTAAAATAAAATAAAAATCTTTTAAAAGTTATTTTTTGCTTTATTATGTTACTATTATAGAGACTTCATACTTTCGTTATTTTATTATTTAAAGAACTGTCACAGAGAAGTTCAGTTGCAGAACTCCTCTCTGGAATTATACCTACTTATCCCATAGGAGTACTACTATAATACGATTCACGGCTAAAATCAGTTGACAGCTTTGGAAATTATTGTGAGGGAGCCAATGAGGTTAGTCCTGGTTGTTAAAACTCGCCCTCAATTTTAAATCAGGCTAACCTTATTAGTTCCTCGACACTATTTTTCGGCGCTGTCAACTGATTTTAGCCGTGTGTCGTACCATAGAGGTGGCATACCAAAAATATATGTATAAATCATAATACCCGTTTCAGGGATAAACGATAAACCCTACGGGAACCACCTTTGGAGGTAGTGGTAGCCATTACGCTCAAAGTGTTAATCTAAAGTTTGTAATAATTTGTTAGAACAATAATCTTATATGAACTGAAAGATGTGATCACCTGACCTCAGTGGTGTCAAAGGTCAGTAAAAGTACTATATATAGCTATATACTATAGCTCTAACGACCTCGACTACGGAGGCGGCGTTCTATTATAGTCTGCTCTGTATAATCAATTTTAATTTATAACCGAAGGTGTTCAGGCTACTTTTTTATGATATAAAATTCAGCCATTATATCCTCTCTGCTCTAGTAAAAATATCTGCAGGGTATGATCTTCTCCTATCTGTGATTAAGGTCCCCTCACCCAGTGGGGACCCTCTAGTAATAATATCTCTACGGTGCGCTTAATTCAAATTCAAAAAATACTTTATTTCTTTTTAAAAACTACAGGTTTCCCCAAAACAGTTAGTCAGGATATGGAGTATAGCGTAGAGATACAGAGAGAGTATACTATGGAGGGAGCATGGAGTATACTAGAGGGGCCTTATTGGTTGAATGTTGAAACATTAAAAAGTAATCTGAACACCTTCGATTACATTCTAGGTTAATTAATGAAGCCAGGCATCTTCAGTGCTAAACAATAAACAAAAAATCCTGAATAAAACAATATAAAATTAAATCTGGCGTAGCCAGGAATTTAATTTCGGGAGAGGCTGAATGTTAAAAATTGTATATATAATAATATTATATATATATATATATATATAATATATATTATATATTATATATATATATAAAATATATATATATATTTATATCTTTCAATTTCAATGTATATTTTTTTATATATATTATGATATTATATTATAAGTTTATTGTTAAAAATATGTTATGTAATTTATTATTTATATATTTTTATAGGTTTATTTTTTTCACACATTTATTGCGGGTTTAGGTTATGTAAAAATTTCGAGGGGGGGGGCTGAAGCCCCCTCAGCCCCCCTGGCTACGCCACTGAACAAAACCAAACAACAACCAACCACAACCAAAAATTTAGTAAAGCATACCAAAACCAAAAGAACATATAGTAGTAACCTTCGATTACTATTATAATTAAATTAACAAAAAACAAAATTACAGTAAATTATATAATAGAACGTTTATAAAAAAAGTTCAGTACCAGAAAGTTTAAAAATAAACACTCTGCAAAGTTGTTAGCAATCCTTTACGGAATTCAGACGTGGAGTCTTACCTTAAAAAAAAGACCAGAAGTTAGTCTCTCTCTACTCCATGCCAAATGTTAAAATCAATTCTAGGGTCTAGGCATCAGAAAGACACAAAAAAATGTTAAGTAAAATGTAAAAAAAAATCTTAATGTAAAAGGCACATAAACTCAAATAGAAATGGGTGGTCATGTCATAAGGATGATGACATAAAAAGATGGGCCCATAAATTCCTTGGATGGAACCCAATAAATAAGAGGAAAAAAGGTAGACCAGAGAGGAGATGGATATATGAGTTCAACCAAAGGCTTGGGAAACTGGCATAGGACAGCTTGTGACATGTGTAGGAAAAAAAATATTAAATATTATCTAGATTAACTAAACAGAATTTTTTATGACTAAAACAAACGCAATTAGTAATTATAATTATTATAATTATAATTATCGAATCAAAAAATTATAATTGCTTCAATACCCCATTAAATAGCAAGGGGAGGCCCTTGCATGTATTCACAAGTGCAGCAGGCTGTATATATAATATATATATATATATATATATATATATATATATATATAATATATATATATATATATATATATATATATATATATATATATATATATATATATATAAAATATATATATATAATATATATATAGATATATATAATATATAATTATATATATATATATATATATATATATATATATATATATATATAATCTATCCGGTTGAATTAAGTAGATCGCTTTTGAAAAAATCTGAAAGCGGGATAGAAACGGAATTATGCGTTTCATGTGTTTTTAAGGCCTCCTGATGGGTTTTGTAAAGTTGTTTTGTAAGTGTGTGTGTGTCATCATGCTGTGTATTTATGCTGGAGAGATAAAATTTTGTAAACAAATTAGTCTACTGCTGTGGTTGTGCTCAGAAAATATTTTTTATGACGTCATTAACTCGCAATAATGACTTAAAAACAGAACAAATCATAAAAAACAGAAAAATGATGCGATCCGATTGAAATTTGGCTCGCATATCGCCATTTATAAGACTAATATATGTGCTAAGTTTCATCTTATTATTAGCATTAGATCAATGTTTATAAAATGATTTCTATTAGTTTTTAAAAAGTTGGAAACTGATCTATTTGAGTTTCGTACAAATGTACCCCTTGACGTAATAAATAAGTGTACTAAGTTTGGTTATAATTCAAAATCATAGATAATCTAGTTATATCTATGATTTTTTGTGGATCATAAAAGTTAATAAAGTATCTGGGTTGATGCAGTTTTGGTGTCATGTAAAGGCATGTTAGAGAAATAATCCAGTAATTGCACTCAGGCAAGAGATCTGTCTGTATATGTATAGTAACTTTTCGTTGTTACTATTTACCTGTCTACTGTCGTTATGTTATTATATTGATATTACTTATCTTTCTATTTAACTTTGAAGTAAAATTAATCTAAAAAAGTAGATTACGTTGATTGCTAACCTTTAGTTGCAAACTAAACTTATTAAAAGTAGGCAAAATAAAGTCATAATTAATTATTTAATGATACTTTTGATGTGCAAATATAAAATAAAAATGTTAAAATGCTAATATCTCAAAAAGACAAGTTTTTAAAATTTTGAAAAAAATCCTTATAAGAACTGTTAGTAAAATGTCCACAAAGTTTCAATTTTGGACCACCATGGGATTGGACACAGTACCGCATGTGTGTCAAGGTATGTCAAAGTGTAAAAAAGTGAAGATTTATCACATAATCATTGATAGAGATAGAAATGACAAATAAAGATTTTTTTACACTTTAACGCACGTTATGCGGTACTGTGTCCAATCCCATGGCGGTCCCAAAATGAAACTTTTTTGGATAATTTACTATCAGTTTAAGCTCTTATAAGGAATTTTTTCAAAATTTTAAAAAATTGGCTTTTTGAGATATTAGCATTTTTATTTTATATTTGCACTTAATTAAAACTTTAACTAATTATCAAAAAGTATGTAGAATCTATTTGAAAGGACCAAGTTTAGGTTTTCAAACGCCACCAGTATAAAAGTTTTACCCTAAGCAAAATTTTAGATAGATAGTAGTCAAAGAAATGTCAAAAATCAAATTTTTTGGACATAAGCACGTTACTGCGGCAATATGGCTGCACGGAATGAGCTAAAACGTGCATTTTTTGTTCTTTCTATAGTACATACCTGTCAGCCAAATTATATTAAAATCGGTGATATCGTGACCAAAAATGTACTTTTTTGTGTTGATTTGACATGAAATGACCCTATAGTAATAATACTCCTTGGCCATATAGTCCAAAATGTTACTCATTTTGTACTACATTAAACCAAATTTTTCTGAAAATATACCTTAAGTTATGAAGAAAAAACATAGTCTGCCTACCCAGAGTGGAGCCCTTCATATGATTGCGCCTGCTTAAAATTTTATAAAATCGTACAAATTTCAGTTTTTTTGAAATAAGTGATTTCCTGTGAGTCGAAAACATGAAGAGAAAATTTTTTAAAGATGATAAAATTTCCAATAAAACGAGTGTTCAATCATCAAAATCGTATAGGTACAACCAAAGTTATAGCTCTTTCAAAACACCAAAAAATGGTTAATTTATGCAAAGTGTGCGAATTTCTTTAAAAAAAGATCGACTTTTTGTGCATTTTTGTAGTCATTTAACAAATGTCATAACTTTAGTTGTAGTAATCCGATTTTGACGAAAAAACACTCATTTTATAGTAAATTTTATCAGCTTTAAAAAATGTTCTCTTAATACTTTGCACACAACCTACAGGGAACCTCTTATTGCACGAAAACAGAAAATTGTGCGATTTTTGAATATTTTGAGCCAGCACATTTATATGAAGGGCTCCTCTCTGGATAGGCAGACTATGCTTTTCCTTCATAATTTAAAGTAAATTTTTGAAGTAGTATAAAATGAGACACATTTTTTAAGCTTGGCTCTTGGACTAATACCCTTTATTCAAGATCCTATATTTGGACTTTCATCAGCCTTCTAAACTTCTGTTTAGACTAATCTAAAATACATTCGTATAATGCGGTTTAGCTTATACTGCAAAATTACGAATATTGGAATAAGTTGTATGAAATAAAAGGAAGTAATACAGAGCTTAAGTATAATAATAAATAGCAGTATAGTCTAATAAATACCGATAGGAATTGTAAAACCCTGATTAATATGTATTTTTACTACTAAATAATATAAAAATTGCCAGATACTGATAAAATGTTTCAGAGACAGTTTTACTAACAATCATTTATTGCTTAATTATTTTAAAAGTTAAGATTTTGATTCATTTACATAAGCTTAGCCTACTAAAAACCTTTGAAGAAGTAGTTGAAGCTATGGTAATTGGCGTCTATTTTACATTCGAAATATATTTTACCAAAGATATATTAATCCCACTACGCATAGCTAGTTCCGGTATCGCAACCAACTACGATTAAACCTGGAGCTTTTGCACAACTTTCCAATGTTTATTTTCTGTCACTTACCAGTTCAGTAGTTTCTTTTATTTTAATTTCTTTTTTAATTTGTTGCTATTTTTTGTGATGAAAATAAATTTTATTGTAAGATAGTGATGTCCAGGTAATTTAAGGGCTGTTGGTTAAGTGAATTTTGTTTGAAGTGTTTACTAATTAGAAATCTAATCAGATGGAAGGTGAGAATTGGCCTGAAAGTTTGTCTGACGATGACGAACCTTTTCCCATGAAATTTCTTTCTGTAGAAGTGGTTGAGGACAGCCCTGGTCCAGGTAAAATATTTTTAAACAATTGAAGAAATAAATATGCTAGTAGGAAGTGAGTAAACAGATTGGCCTACTTACTATGCATTATGTAAGCACCTGGATGCTACCTTTTTATTATTGGCAAACTAGCATTCAGCAGTTTTGAGACTTATCCTTGCAAACCTACTGTGTGGATTTAACTTTTATCGGATCCATGAACTGTCCTCTTTACCCTTGCCCTGTGAGATGGTAGTAAAATTTCACAAAAAAATTGTACCTACTGATAAGATTTTCCTTCTGCCTACTAAGAAGATTCTCTGCAACCTGCAACTGAGGAGTTTTGGATTGGCTGATTTAGAGAAAATAAGTTATTTAAATTTGATTTTTTTTTGTTATTTAAGAGTTTTCCATATCTAAAGCGCCAAAACTCTTCTTATGTACACACATCCTACTTAATCCTGGGATTGTATTACGTATGCTGGATCAACCATTTACCTACACTGTACGTAAATGGACGTAACTGTAAGAACCACTGTGGACGTACACTGTTAGAACCATTTTGAGAGAATCCAGTTGGATACGCTAGAACAAGGAATACCAGTAGATGGAATCCTGTCCACTCCCCTGATACTCTGTGTGTACTCTGAGAGGCTATCGCAAGTAAAATATTACTTGTTAGACAAACTTCTTCTTTAAATAACTCCGTTTATCACCGAATAACTTTTCAAATAGTATTTTTTGTGTAACTTATATATTATCCACAGAAATTACTATTTAATTAGTATTTATTTTTTGGTTTGAACTTCTTAATATACCAAGTGAATCTTTATCATAAAAGACGTAATGTTTTTAAGGAATGAGGTAATTGGACTTGATCTACTGAAAGCTAAACTAATGCAGTGCAAGAACCGGAATGTATTAAATGCGTATCGGATATGATCACCTGTTTAAACGCTGTGTCTACGTAGTCTCTGTTAGTGAAATGGTTCTATTGGTTTCATTTTTCCTCTCATTTTGGCCATTTACAGTAATATAATGTAAATGCATTACAGTCGTGTTTTACATTTTCTCATGAAACAACTCAATTTAATTTATAAATTAAATCAAATGTAGGTGAATTGGTGGTGATATAATTCCTTTATTTGTTTACTCACACATCTAATACAAATTTTACCCTAGTATATTCCTTAAAAAAATTAAGTGTAAACAAGAATAGTGCAGAGCAGTTCATGTGCTAAGCAAACCTAATATCAGGACTGTAATTTCTGTCCCGCTGTCTTTATCTTACTATTTTTTAATTCATGTGCCCTTTATACTTTAGAAACTGAATTAATGTCGAATTGTTTTCTATAATAATGGATATAATTATTGTTTTCAGATACAAACAATGGAGTAAATAAGGAAGGATTTAATAATATTATAAAGAACTCAGCTGTGTCAATAACTCATAAACTGAACTTATCTCCCGCTGTCTCGATACAAAAAGTATCTAGGAGTAAACCAGTCAACCCAACACTAGACAGCAGTAGTGTTATTAAATCTATTCTAGAAACTAGAGGTGTTTCTATTGAACCAGCAAGGAAGAGATCGGTGCCTAGGACACCTGATAACCTTAGGCCACCTCCAAACTTTACTTGTAACAAATGTGACTTTGTGACACAAATCAGGACATCCATGGTTTTCCATATGATGTCAGTTCATTTAGAAACCTTCCTGTTTCAGTGTTGTTATTGTGAAATGAAATTTGTTCAAAAAGTAGAATTAGATGATCATGTAAATAGTATTCATAAACGATATAAGTGTGAGTCTTGTGATTATAGATGTGTCGACAAAAATGTTCTTAAACAACACTGCATCTCTATGCATACAAACCTCAAACCTTATGTATGTAAAGAATGTGAAACATGTTTTAGCCGCAAAACATCTCTTGACAAACACATTTCAGCTGTTCACAGAGGTAGGAAACCTTTCCAGTGTCCTGAATGCGATTATAAAGCCAGTAGTACTGATGTCAAACGTCATATAAACGCTGTTCATAAACGAGACAAGCCTCACCAATGTGAGGAATGCTCATACACTACTAGTTATGTGAGTGCATTGAACAGGCACGTGAAGACTGTACATAAGCGTGCCAAACCCCATCACTGTCCTTACTGCTCGTACGAGTGTAGTGATAAGCGAGATCTAAACCGCCACGTCCTGCGAAAGCATTCTATGATAGAGATGTCCAATTCTCTCTACACCGACCCATCTCTTTTAATTCCCATCACTCAGCTCTCCTCTCCTCTTACTTAATACTTCCATATCTTTTCTATACTCCGCGAAACAATATCTCTCTGTTGATTCAACATTTGATTTGCTTTCTTTAAAAAGCTGTAACCAACAACATACAAGTTCTTCATTTTGTTTACCTTATAAGTTGATTACAGCAGCAATATTTTTTTGCAGATAACCTGTTACTTACTTACTAATCAGATGTATCAAAATTAAGTAAATTTAATTTACTTAGGTTTGCTGCGAAGTAAGTCCTGTTACTCTATTATCACTCTTGTTTCTTTTGTCAATACTTATTTTATTTATTAAGGAGATATTTTTCTGATTGTTTTAAATTAACCAATCAACCAAAGAGAGTGCTGTTAATATTAATTACAGTAAAAGTTAAAGTAAAGCTATTGTTTTGATGATGAGGCAATTATAAAAGGTGGGGTGAACCATATATTTTATTCTTTGGAATGAATTTTTTTAACATAAAAAACAAATTTTCATAAAACTAGACCAATAACTAATTAAAGTTTAAATAACCTGTTGTTGATATATTTACACCTCTTTACTCTTTGGGAGCTCATAAAGTATGACATGGACAGATTTGTTTTTAATATTTTGGTGGGATTCTATTTTCTAACTACTCAGCCTCTACTTTACTGTGGTACCTAATTGTTTTATTAATTTTAATATTCTAAGCTAAAAAATAATAATACATAGGTATATGGTTGTCTATGATAGTTGTAAGAAATCAATGCATTTAGTTTGTTAAAATAATGAAATCGTTGCATTGGAAAAAGAAAAGTCCTTTATCGAATTAAACTTTATTGGCATACTTGTTTGAGCCAATCATCAGTATAAAATCTAACAAACAAGTTAAAATTCTTGTTTTTTAGGATAGGCACTGATGATGGCCTCTTGCTAGGTTAAAAGTGCTTTGCCAATACAATTTTATTTTGTGGAGATCCTTTTCTTTTTCATTATTTGTAACAATCTCCATTCATGCTCATTCTCAAAATGCATTGGATTGTAGTAGTAATTAAAGCAAAAAGACAGAGCTCTCTAGCTCATAAAATATTTTGTAATTAATATATTGTACATAATTATGACATTTGGCGTGCTTGTTCACATCTTTGACATTCTCAATGATGTGATATTGAGACATCACAAAATATTGGTGTATTCAAGAGCTCGACCAAGAGCTTACAACAAATTAAAAGTATTGTAAAGTCAGTTTTTTTATCAGAGTCAAACCTTTCTAGTGTTGTTTATATTGTATATTTTGATTTTAATTTACTATATTTCGACACGGCTAAAATCAGTTGACAGCGTGGGAAAATAATGCAAGGAAGCCAATGAGGTTAGTCCTGGGTGTTAAAACCACATCCTCAATTTCAAATCATGACAACCTTATTGGTTCCTCAACACTATTTTCCCGTGCTGTCAACTGATTTTACCCGTGTGTCGTACTATAATCAGATTGTATTAGAATAATATTAATTCATATTTAAGGAGAGAATTACTGATAACAGCAATGCCGGCTCTAAGAATGTCTTAATTAAAGCCATCAACAAAAATAACATACAATTTTCTTTTAAAAAAGTTGGGAAAACTTCCTGTTGTTGGAATATTGGGTTAAACTACTAGTTAATGCTCAATTGGTCCATTTTAATCTTTAAAGTATGTTAAATAGTATTTCAATGTTTTTGGACGAAGAAAATGTTTAAACATAGCCCTCATCACCTACAAGTAGATTTTTGTTCTCCGTTACTTTCATTCTTTCTAAAGTCTTTGTGACCGATGCGGTTGAATCTTAGCTGTTTTTAAGTTTTATCTTTGTCTTGCATACATTTTTTGATAAATAATCATTTATGACACATCTATAAGTATTATTCTAAGCAGATTGTATATAGAATAATGAATAGATATAAACAACAGACTATACTATACTGACAGCTTTAATACTCAGAATGATGTTTGTTGATTATTTCTATGTTACTTTCCTCTGAATTTTAAACTTCTTAGTCGAGCTCTGATATTTTTATTTCCAAATAATTAAAAACCAAAAATTAGGATTAACTGTAATGAATAAAAAAAACGCTATTTAGATTTTTAATGTAAGTAAAATAGATTAATTTTATTTCTTTAAAGGTGATTTACATAAATGCTTAATTAATTTTTAATTGTAGTTAACGTTTATTTGTATGAGTGGTGTTTAAGATCATATTAGTTGTGTCTGGTTGTGTTGTTCATGGTTTATCCTAGTGCTTTTTTGATAGGACTTATTTTTTTATACCTCTGTGGTATGTACAAAAAAAAAATAATCAAATTATAAATTTAGTGTCCCTAAAAGACTGGAGGAGACTTATAGGCCCACCAACTAGGCCATAACATTATTAATAGAATATAATAAGCCACCTTCGTGGTCGAGGTCCTAACCTTTGACACCACAGAGGTTTGGGGTTCACAGCCCAGGTTACGCGCTCAATTTGTACATAAGATTTTGTCAAATAATATATCACCAACTTTAGATTATACTGTGAGCATAATGTTTGCTACAGTCGTCTTTGGTTGTTCCCGCAGGGGTTATCCCTGATTAGCCTCAAGGCTCTAAATGGGCAATAATATATATATTTGTTCATAAGAAGCTGATTATACATGTATGCCTATTATATTCATATAGATGATTAAAAATGTCAGATGAAAGAAATTATTGTTTTAATTATAATAGTTTTTATATTACAATTCTGGGCTCTGAATTAAAAACATTTTGTGGCCGATAAATTAAAAATTAATCTGTATTTTAATTTCCTCTTCATTCAATTTATAATTAATTAGTCATAAGTAAATTGTTGTGAAACACTTTCACGTGTCACACTTGATTTTATTGCGGACACTCTATTAATCTACTTTTTTACTTCTCCTCATTTATACCATGGGTATATAGAAAAAGTATTGTGATTCCTCTAAAAATCAAAAACTGGGATTTCAAATTCTTAATCCGTTTCAGGATGTGTGAGTGGTTTTCACAAAATTGCCTGTCTGTATATAGCTCCCAGTGTATTCATGCTAGACAATATTTAAGTCTACAGTCTATCGTTTAGTTTAAAAATCTTGACAGGTCAGTTTAGACACCACCGATTCTTAAGAAAAAAAATCCCTGCAAGAAGGGAGCGGGAAAAAACTATGTAAACAAATCAGGTTATTTTACCAGTATTTTCTTCGCCATGTTTTTTTACATTTCTTTTGTGTAGTTTTATTTTAAAATATCATTCTTAAGATTAATTTTAAAGTAGTTTTCAAAACAATGTAATCAAAAGAAGAACCACAAAAAAGTGAACGATTGTTGGGAAGAAGGTTTTTTCCCTACAGCGGTTATTGTGGTAGGGATTTTTTTCTCTTTTTCAGTGAAAGGTTGGCAGCGGCTTCTCTGATTAATGAATCCCCAAAATACTTATGACCTTGGGGATTTTTAAACTAAACGATAGACTGTAGTTTTATGACTTCATAAACCTGCAATAATGACAGCCAAAAATTCTTAAAACACAAAATAATGTTCTGATTCATTAGAACTTTAGCTCGCATGTGTTCATATATAAGACAAATAATTTTTAATTAGTTTACCAATTTAAAATTATTTACAAATAATTTTTAACTAAAACCAAACCATTTTAAAAAAATCAAAAATAATCAAATTATGTTGAAATTTGGTACAAGTGTATACTTTTACACCATAAATAAGTATTCTAAGTTGCTTTTTAATATGATGAGTATATCCTCATATTAAAGTTAAGTTTTTTGTTGGATCGTAAAAGTTAAGCTGTATCAAGTGTGGTAAGTGCCTAGATGGGCAACTGCTCGGAATAAATTGAATGTAATTATAATCTGAACAAATGTATTTACTAAAGCACGAGTGAAGCGATTCTAAAGACGTGTTTATAAAAATAAATTTGGTAATTTTTATATTCTAAGGTAAAGGGAAGCCAGTCTGATGTAGGGAGGATGAGCGTAGCGAGTCCGATGTTATTTTTTTTTTGACATCAATCTACTTTTATTTCCAATGTTAAACACAGGATGCAAGTTAAGTTTTAAAAGCCAATTCGAGAACCTCTCGTATTAAATACATGTTTGGTTTCAGAGTCAGAGGATGTATTCTGGGTTTGTTTATCTGCTTATAAAAGTTTACTTAGATTGCATATTACTTAAGTGTAATAGAAAACTCTTATGTACAGGTATATTCTAGGTTATTTTATATTGTATAGAACAGCTATTTTTTTTAATGAAAACACCCTCATATATTTAGTTTTATTGTTTTGATTTTCAATTGATGAATGATTGGATAAAATAATATACAAAGGCAAAATGAAGTGGCCTTAGTGTAAATATAAAATATGTACAGAGATTTTTATCATTGTGTAAAAAATTATTTATTGTATAAACACAAAATATATTAATTTGCTATTATTTTTCGTATTATTTTGTTTTCCTCTCACTGAGGCAGTTGTTTAAGGCAAAAATGCTGAAAACTAATTGTATGGAAGAACTTTACATTATTCTGACAATACTAATTTACTATTCTTTTACCGAATTTTCATCAGAAAATAACATTTATATGGCTGAATGAGCCGGAGATGGGGAATGAGGGAATGGATTTGAGGAAGCCTTTGAATGGTACGATTCAGCTGAAACTGGTCCAAAACGTTTTAGAATGCCGACAACCATAAGAAGCCACTTCAAGGTCCGTCCACTTTGAGGGCCTGTAGGAGCCATTTTTATCCTGTCTGTCTGGGACAGTAGGCTAATGAGGGCGGATCAAGAGTGAGTTATCTCTCTTCCGTACTACACCTCCATACTCAAACTCTACCAAACCTAACATATATCGTAGAGGTCATTGACCTATACTTATACATATAAACAATATATATATATATTATATATATATATATATATATATATATATATATATATATATATATATATATATATATATATATATATATATATACCGTTTGAGCCACTTACGAGGGTCCAATTCAACTGAAACTGGACTCAATCCAATTTAGCTTGCCATCTACTTATGTAATACCTACATGGCAATTTGCCATGTATCTAGCGAATAACTCGTCTCACTGGCCCACTCTGTGGGCCTGTGAGGCTCGCTACAGTGCCATTGGGGCCATATAAGGTTCTTTAAGTAGCATTTAGTAAAACCTATAGATCAACTACTTTGTTAAGCTGAACATACTCCCTTTCATCTAGTACAGAGGATCAAAAGTCAAAATAGACTTGAGTTTTAACATATTAATAGGGCCTTATGTGTTTAAGCAGTAGGGCAATAAAAAAAGGCCATACATTTTCTATTAAACAATTGTACAACCACATGAGCAAGCTCTAGAGCGGCACTTAGCCTTTGTGCATTAAACCAATTTTAAAATAATAAGCATTTGACTGAAACTGGTTCAAATTATTTTAGAATGTCGACGACCATAAGGAGCACTTACAAGTCGCCTTAGTCCTGTCTGTCTGGGACCTAGTGGGGCTCAAGGCGATATATATATATTATATATATATATATATATATATATATATATATATATATATATAAATATACATATATATGTATGTATATATATATGTATATTATATATATATATATATATATATATATATATATATATATATATTATAATATATATATATATATATATATATATGTATATATATATATATATATATATATATATATATATATATATATATATATATATATATATACTTGAATTACACATCCTAATGTGCCAAGGTTTATAAATTGCCCTCCTAATGTGACTGGCACAAGATGACTTTTCATGTACTCAGTACAAGAATATACGGTCACATCCGAGATGCCGATTATGCCACAATACATATAAGGTTTACTAGTTTAATCTACTTTTTATTATTAAGGCGTATTTTCATTTTCATCTGAATTTTATTTGATAGCGTGCTCAAACCAGCTCAATAAGATTCTTGGAGTATGTTCATGGAGTGCATGATGTTTATATACTGCGAATTTTATTAGAAAAAATGAGTTTTTGAACTTTTCGTAGTACCTGGGATCATAATATGGATAAAATGACGTAAAATTACAAATATCTCGTAAACGGTCAATCCTAGAGCATTTTTAACATTTTTCGTCACCCCCCTCCAATCCCCCCATCTGGGATTATTATAACAAATCTAAATATGAAATAATATCCCACACACACATATATATATATTTTATATATATTTATTATGGCTCATTAGGATGACTTTTTATAGTATAATGGCACATTAGGATGACATTATATAATATATTGGCTCTTTGAGATGACGAATTCATAAGTTATTAATAGGTCCATGTTGCCAGCCCCCCCATGGTGGAATTTCGACATCGCACCGGTGCCATAATTTTGTGCTAATTTGTGCAGCAAATTTTAAATTTTGTGCTGGCTCCGTTTTGGAGATATTTGGGTTTAAAGGTTTTGGGCTAAATGTCTATAGACCCTTTACTATATTGAAATTTTAAAACTAGACTTGTGTCATACGTTTGTGCTATATTCGTTCTAATTTGTGCCACAAATTTCAAATGTTGTGCTGGCCCTATTTTGGAGATATTTGAGATCAAAGATTTGGGGCTAAATGTCTATAGGCCTTTTACTATATCGGAATTTAAAATCAGACTTGTGTCATGCTATTTTAATATAATTGTTCTAATTTGTGCACATTGTGCAAGTTAGTCCCAAATCTTTAAACACTTTTAAAAACACTTTTTGAAACGGGGCAGCACAAAATGGCCGCCATTTTGAACATTATCCGTTATGTTGATAATACTTTGTATGATATAAGTATTTCTATTTTCTACTCTTCAAGAGCTTTAAAATGATATGCAACGCAATGTTTTTTAAATAGACCATAATGGCCACCATTTTAAAAATGAGCCGTCGTTTTGATAATTTTGTGCCTGTCATATGTATTTTCTCTTTCTCTTCTGCTAGAGCTTTAAAACGATATGCAACACGATATTCACTCAAAAATGTATTTAAATGGTCCGCCATTTTGAAAATATCGGCGCCATTATCCAAAAACTATACAACTCACTTATTTTTGTTTCATAAATATTTTTTTCAATTTTTTAAAAACTCACTTCATAAAAATTGAACTAACGCTGATAATAAAATAATACTTGGCACATGGGCGTCAGCAGGATTTTTTCCAGGGGAGTCAAAGCTGCCCATTTTGGTAATCAGTAATGTGCTGCGGGTTTAGTTTTCAGCACCCTTTGACAAAAGTCAAAGATAGGAGTCCATCAAACCGCAGGAGTACCCACTCCTGCGGTTACGGTAAGGTGATCAGACAGATCAGACACTAGTCTGATCTCAAAATTTCTAATATGGTAAGGGGGATATAGACATACAGCCCAACATCTTTGAACCCCTATATTACCGAAACGGGGCTAGCACAAAATTCAAATTTAGGGCACAAATAACGAAAAATAAAGCACAAATAAATGACACCAGTCTTATTTTAAAATTCCAAAATGTAAGGGGCCTATGGACATTTAGCCCCCAATCTTGCAACCCTATACCTCTAAATCAGGGAAAGCACAAAAATTAAAATATGCGACACAAATAAGCACAAATATAGCACCAAAGTATGACACAAGTCTAGTTTTAAAATTTCAATATAGTAAAGGGTCTATAGACATTTAGCCCAAAACCTTTAAACCCAAATATCTCCAAAACGGAGCCAGCACAAAATTTAAAATTTGCTGCACAAATTAGCACAAATATTGCATAAAAGTATGACACAAGTCTAGTTTAATAATTTTCTTATGGTAAAGGGCCTAAAGACATTTAGCTCCAAATATTTGAACCCTAATAACTTCAAAGCGGGGCAGCACAAAATTTAAAATTTGGCACAAATTAGAACAAAATATAGCAAAATAGCATGACACGAGTCTGATTTTAAATTCCGATATAGTAAAAAGGCCTATAGACATTTAGCCCCAAATCTTTAATCCCAAATATCTCCAAAACGGGGCCAGCACAAAATTTTAAATTTGCGGCACAAATTAGCACAAAATTAGCACAAAAGAACGGGACTGGTTTGATGTCGAAATTCCATCGTGGGGGGGCTGGGGACATGCTGCCCTAATATTTGAACCCCAATATCTCCGAAACGGGGCCAGCACAAAATTTAAAATTTGCAGCACAAATTAGCACAAAATTATGGCACCGGTCTGATGCCGAAATTCCACCATGGGGGGCTGCATGTCGCCAGCCCCCCAAAGTTTGAACCCCAATATCTCCGAAACGGGGCCAGCACAAAATTTAAAATTTGCGGCACAAATTAGCACAAAATTAGCAAAATAATTATGGCACCGGTGCGATGTCGAAATTCCACTATGGGGGGGCTGGCGACATGGACCTGTTATTAATGGCAAATTAGGTACGCAAGTTATCGAATAAAAAATTGAACTAATGTTGATAACATTATGTATCAGCATAATAACATATGCTTGACACATATTTTGGTCTTTATACATGGCTACATGCGTGCCGAATCTCAATCTAATGGCATGATTTTTCGAAACTTTTGCTGTCATTATTGTGGATTAATGACATCATAGAAATTGGGTACGGTGAACCTCGGAACTGCCTCATCACATCGGATTCGCTTCGCTTATCCTCCCAGCTTCGGACTCGGTTCGATAGAACTCAGAATATACAATGCACCAAATTTGTATTGTAACACGTCTTCGGACTTGCTTCGCTCGTCCTTGGGTAGTAAATACATCCGTTTCATTTTTAGTAATCACCCATACAGCACTGATCTCTCTTAATGCTGCGTAACATTTTATGATCCAACAAAGATCATAGATATACTTGTCGTATTGAAACGAAACTTAGTGTACTTATTTTTTTACTTACTTTTACTTTACTTTTTGCACTTAAAGTTTCAAAAAATCATATAACCCGGAAAAAATGATGCGATCAGATTGAAATTCAGCACGCATGTAGCCATGGTATAAGACTAACATATGTGCTAAGTTTCATCTCATTGTCAGCATTAGTTCAATTTTAATTAGATGACTTGCGTACGTAATCTAATTGAGTTGGAATTTGGTACGAGTATACCTTTATGTAATAAATAAGTAGACTACGTTTCGTTTCAATACGACAAGTATATCTATGATTTTTGTTGGATCATAAATGTTATGCAGCATTAAGAGAGGCCAGTGCTTTGTATGACGTCATTTACCCACAATAATGACTCAAAGAAATATCAAAAAATTATAAAACGCAGAAAAATGTTGCGACTATTTTGAAATTTAGCACACATGTAGCCATGCATAAGACTATCATATGTGCCAAGTTTCATCTCCTTATCTGCATTAGTTTGATTTTTGTCAACTGTCTTGTGTTTGTTTTGTAAAAAATTGGAAACAATTTAATGGAGTTTGAATTAGTATATCCATGCTTTTTATTGGATCATAAAATCAAACGTGGTAAGTGCTGTTATTGTTGACCGTTGAAAATGAAACGGTAATATTTTCTATCAGAGGACGAGCGAAGCGAGTGCAAAGATGTGTTGCAGCATAAATTTTGTTTTTATGCGTTTGGGAGGATGAGCGTAGCGAATCCGAAGTGATAAGGAAAAGTTACGAAGTAGCCCTTACCCGATTTTTTTTAATAAATAAGGACCGAGGACGCACCGGGCATTTGCCTTGTTGGGTATAAATGAGAGAAACAAAAAATGAATCAAAATTAAATTTTGCACGTAGCTACAGGACTGCATGTGTGCCAAATTTAAATCGCTTATTAAATCATTTTAGCTAGTTTTATAATTAAAAACTTGCGCAGGATTCTTGGACTAAGGTAATGGTATATATAAAAAAAATTCAGATTAAGTCTAGTAAAAAGAAACTATAATAGTTATCTATAACTATAAAAAAAGTACGTAGAAACGCAATATAATATTAATATCATTTTATCTTGTTTAAGATTAAGTAAATCGAAATATATAAGCATAATGTAAAATTTTAATTTATTTTTATTAAAAAAAATTATATAAAAATATCTATACGTAATTATTTTTAATAAACGTCATATGATGTGATATAATGTTAATATTAATCGACATATATCGTGATATTTAAGTTATATTTTGGAGATAATAAAGAAATGCCGACTAGACCGGGAGGGAGTAGGTCCGCTAATCTGGTCCTACAATATTATTGTTTCTTTGTACCTTGATAACAAACCCTTGAACTACACATCTGTTTCCGCGTTATTTTCGCCAGCATAGCACGCCTTTAAAAATTAATAATTTTTTATTGAAATTTTGGATGACTTAAAAGTCACAATATAATATATTAAAGGAGGCCTAGTAATCAATATTTTGAAATTTGTTATTCAAAATTAAAAATTTTGATTGTAACAGCGCGTACGCGCTTGATTAAAAAAATACAAAATAAAAAAACTGGGTGCTCTTTGGCATATAAATAGTTTTGAATAAAAAATACATCTCTATTTCAAAAATTACGTGCGGGAGACGTGGGATAACATTTTAAGTTCGCGTTTCACCCACTTTAAGTAAACTTCATTTTAGTGGTGTAGTCAGGGTTACTTTCAGGG
The DNA here is from genome assembly GCA_018340805.1 of Microvelia longipes. Taxonomy (NCBI): domain Eukaryota; kingdom Metazoa; phylum Arthropoda; class Insecta; order Hemiptera; family Veliidae; genus Microvelia; species Microvelia longipes. Next base: position 72,382,888 of record JACMZG010000008.1, on the reverse strand, counting down.
GTTTTACTAAGGGTTATACACATTTGTAAAGTTGACCAGGGGAGAGGATGCACTAATTTCCTAAAATCGGGTACGGGTTACCTCGGAGCGTTTCTCCACCACATCAGATTCGCTACGCTCCTCCTCCCTACTTCGGACTCGCTTCGCTCGTCCTCAGATAGTAAATTCAGTCGTTGCATCCTCAGCTGTCACCCATCTAGGCATGACCATGCTTGATGCTGCTTAACATTTTTGATCCAACAAAAATCATAGATATATTTTAAAAAATACGTAACAAAACATAGGGTACTTGTTTATTACGTAATAGTATACACACTTTATCGAATTTCTACTCGATTTGATTATTACCGATTTTTACAATTTTTCTTAAAGACGTACACAAGTAATTTGATGAAATTTGAACTTATGCTGATAATAAGATGAAAGCATGTATGTTAGTCTTTTACATGGCATACATGCGTGCCAAATCTCAATCCAATTTTTCAGCGTTTTTTGATTTTTCGCAACTTTATTGCCGTGTCATTATTGCGGGTTAATGATGTCATAAAAAATATTATCCGAATAGCACAACTACAGCGATAGAATGACTTTTCTACAAAGTTTTAACTCTCTAGCATAAATACACACACATACAGACAGACAACTTGTGGCAAAACTCAGGAGGTCTTAAAAACAGATAATTCCCGTGACATCCTGGTTTTGGATTTTTTTGTCAACATGATACGTGCGCAATCATATGAATGGCAGACAAAGTTTTTACTATTTCTCATGTAAACCGTAAGTATATAAGAAAAGTATTGTGTTTGCAAAAAAAATCCGAAACTGATATGTCAACGGAATTATCTCTTTCAGGAGTTTGTAAGGCCTCCTGAGTGTTTTTCACAAAGTTGTCTTGTGTGTCTGTTATCATGTGTCTCCTAGTGTATTTATGCTAGAAAAATCAGTCTACCCCTGTAGTGGTGCTATTTGGAGAATTTTTTTACGTCAATAACTTGCAATAATGACTCAGCAAAATGTCGAAAAATTATAAAACGCGAAAAATAGCACGATCTGATTAAAATTTAGCACGCATGTAGCCATGTATAAGACTAACATATGTGCCAATTTTTATCTCATTATCATCATTTGTTCTATTTTATCTAATAGTCCAAGAGCCAGACGAAAAAAAACGTGACCGTCTAGCCCCAAAGTTTAACCACTAGATCGACTTATTCTGGTCCCTGATAATAAATCAGGTGGTTGCTGTTTCAGATTAGAGAATTGAGCCCCGGGGCCCCTTTAAAGTCCGAAAAATGGCCCCAAATTCTGTTTTCGCCCAATAACAGTGTTCCTATTGATTTTATCCAAAAAGTTAGAGGGTTGTTTTTTAAAGTTTATTAAATTTGTGATAAATCCATTTTTAACCATCAAAATCGGTCCGGAGATACAAACGTTGAAAGATTACCGAAAAAACATCTAATATCATACATTTTTGTCCAAAAACATGTTTACATTTTTGTCATATTTTTCTATATTAACATGTTTAAGAATTAGGCAGACTTAAAAATCATGCATATTCTATTAAACTACAGGTAATATAGTGTTGTTCTAGAGAAAGAAGTCAGCACAGCTCTAATATGTGTTGACTTAATGACCGACATATAATGCTGAAAAAAGTGTATTTTTCTAAAATTCAAGTTTTTACCTATTTTTCAGCATTATATTATGTCGGTCATTAAGTCATCACATATTAGAGCTGCGCTGACTTCTTTCTCTAGAACAACTCAATATTACCTGTGATTTAATAGAATATGCATGATTTTAAGTCTGCCTAATTCTTAAACATGTTAATATAGAAAAATATGACATTTTAAGGTTTTTGTGCGTTTTTGGACAAAAATGTATGATATTAGATGTTTTTTCGGTAATCTTTCAACGTTTGTATCCGGTTTTACTGACCAATTTTGATGGTTCAAAAATGGATTTATCACAAATTTAATAAACTTTAAAAACAACCCTTTAACTTTTTGGGTAAAATCAATAGGAACACCGTTATTGGGCGAAAACAGAATTTGGGGCCATTTTTCGGACTTTAAAGGGGCCCGGGGCTCAAATTCCCTTATCTGAAACAGCAGACCACCTGATTTATTATCAGGGAGCCAGAATAAGTCGATCTAGTGGGTTAAACCTTTGGGGCTAGACGGTCACGTTTTTTTGCGTCTGGCTCTTGGTCTATAATGTCTTGTCTTAAGCAGCATCGAGTATGGTCGAAGATGAAGATGAAACGAATGTATACATACTATCTGAAAACGAGCGAAGCGAGTCTGAAAGGTTTTGCAGTATAAATTTGACGAATTGTATATTCTGAGGACGAGCGAAGCGAGTCCGAAGCTGAGAGGACGAGCTTAGCGAATCCGATATGATGAGGAAAAGTTCCGAGGTACCCTGTACCGGATATTTTAATTTTGTCACTATTACCGAAATATTACAAAACTACAAGAAAGCAATAGATCTATATAATAGACCTAACTAAAATCTATATTACATG
>JACMZG010000008.1:72348859-72362483 GCA_018340805.1 Microvelia longipes | reverse complement strand
CGCTACGCTCCTCCTCCCTACTTCGGACTCGCTTCGCTCGTCCTCAGATAGTAAATTCAGTCGTTGCATCCTCAGCTGTCACCCATCTAGGCACTGACCATGCTTGATGCTGCTTAACATTTTTGATCCAACAAAAATCATAGATATATTTTAAAAAATACGTAACAAAACATAGGGTACTTGTTTATTACGTAATAGTATACACTTGTATCGAATTTCTACTCGATTTGATTATTTACCGATTTTTACAATTTTTCTTAAAGACGTACACAAGTAATTTGATGAAATTTGAACTTATGCTGATAATAAGATGAAAGCATGTATGTTAGTCTTTTACATGGCATACATGCGTGCCAAATCTCAATCCAATTTTTCAGCGTTTTTTGATTTTTCGCAACTTTATTGCCGTGTCATTATTGCGGGTTAATGATGTCATAAAAATATTATCCGAATAGCACAACTACAGCGATAGAATGACTTTTCTACAAAGTTTTAACTCTCTAGCATAAATACACACACATACAGACAGACAACTTTGTGGCAAAACTCAGGAGGTCTTAAAACAGATAATTCCCGTGACATCCTGGTTTTGGATTTTTTTGTCAACATGATACGTGCGCAATCATATGAATGGCAGACAAAGTTTTTACTATTTCTCATGTAAACCGTAAGTATAAGAAAAGTATTGTGTTTGCAAAAAAAATCCGAAACTGATATGTCAACGGAATTATCTCTTTCAGGAGTTTGTAAGGCCTCCTGAGTGTTTTTCACAAAGTTGTCTGTGTGTGTCTGTTATCATGTGTCTCCTAGTGTATTTATGCTAGAAAAATCAGTCTACCCCTGTAGTGGTGCTATTTGGAGAATTTTTTTACGTCAATAACTTGCAATAATGACTCAGCAAAATGTCGAAAAATTATAAAACGCGAAAAATAGCACGATCTGATTAAAATTTAGCACGCATGTAGCCATGTATAAGACTAACATATGTGCCAAGTTTTATCTCATTATCATCATTTGTTCTATTTTTATCTAATAGTCCAAGAGCCAGACGCAAAAAAACGTGACCGTCTAGCCCCAAAGGTTTAACCCACTAGATCGACTTATTCTGGCTCCCTGATAATAAATCAGGTGGTCTGCTGTTTCAGATAAGGGAATTTGAGCCCCGGGGCCCCTTTAAAGTCCGAAAAATGGCCCCAAATTCTGTTTTCGCCCAATAACAGTGTTCCTATTGATTTTATCCAAAAAGTTAGAGGGTTGTTTTTTAAAGTTTATTAAATTTGTGATAAATCCATTTTTTAACCATCAAAATCGGTCCGGAGATACAAACGTTGAAAGATTACCGAAAAAACATCTAATATCATACATTTTTGTCCAAAAACATGTTTACATTTTTGTCATATTTTTCTATATTAACATGTTTAAGAATTAGGCAGACTTAAAAATCATGCATATTCTATTAAACTACAGGTAATATAGTGTTGTTCTAGAGAAAGAAGTCAGCACAGCTCTAATATGTGTTGACTTAATGACCGACATATAAAAAAAAGTGTATTTTTCTAAAATTCAAGTTTTTACCTATTTTTCAGCATTATATGTCGGTCATTAAGTCATCACATATTAGAGCTGTGCTGACTTCTTTCTCTAGAACAACTCAATATTACCTGTAATTTAATAGAATATGCATGATTTTTAAGTCTGCCTAATTCTTAAACATGTTAATATAGAAAAATATGACATTTTAAGGTTTTTGTGCGTTTTTGGACAAAAATGTATGATATTAGATGTTTTTTCGGTAATCTTTCAACGTTTGTATCTCGGTTTTACTGGACCAATTTTGATGGTTCAAAAATGGATTTATCACAAATTTAATAAACTTTAAAAACAACCCTTTAACTTTTTGGGTAAAATCAATAGGAACACCGTTATTGGGCGAAAACAGAATTTGGGGCCATTTTTCGGACTTTAAAGGGGCCCCGGGGCTCAAATTCCCTTATCTGAAACAGCAGACCACCTGATTTATTATCAGGGAGCCAGAATAAGTCGATCTAGTGGGTTAAACCTTTGGGGCTAGACGGTCACGTTTTTTTGCGTCTGGCTCTTGGTCTATAATGTCTTGTCTTAAGCAGCATCGAGTATGGTCGAAGATGAAGATGAAACGAATGTATACATACTATCTGAAAACGAGCGAAGCGAGTCTGAAGAGGTTTTGCAGTATAAATTTGACGAATTGTATATTCTGAGGACGAGCGAAGCGAGTCCGAAGCTGAGAGGACGAGCTTAGCGAATCCGATATGATGAGGAAAAGTTCCGAGGTACCCTGTACCGGATATTTTAATTTTGTCACTATTACCCAAATATTACAAAACTACAAGAAAGCAATAGATCTATATAATAGACCTAAACTAAAATCTATATTACATGATAAACAATATCTTAATATTTTTTTTTTAAATCCAATTTCATTGGATTTAATGCTGTTTCCAAAATAGACACTATTACCTTATAAGGAAATATATTGCTATTATTCAGTAGAAGGATAAAAAATAGGAGGCTTCCTGGTATGACGCTCGTATATTTAGGTCTTCGTGAACATAGAAACATAGTTTTTATATTACATGATCTTGTTGACTTAATATCTGAATTTTTGGCTGTTCTTATGTTAGGAGGTAGTTTAGAAGTATGTTTGAGGTTTAAAAATTATTTTTTGGTTATTTCCAGATGTTTAAAATTGTTTTAAAGCATTCTGAAGTTTGAACTGTCAGTTAGACTGTTGCTTCAAAAATGTATTTTTTGTTGATTTGAAGTTGTAAGGATTAAGTAAATCGGTTTCTTTGTCTAGCTTAGCGGTAGCGACTTTCAGCACACATGTGTCTGTCTGTACACTTGATTCTCCATTACCTGAAATAGAATTTAATTTTCTACAAACTATACACTCTATGCTGTTCCTTTCTAGATCCTCTTTGATAAATGTATTTTCATCAATAAGATACAAATAAGGTGTTTCCAAAGGATTGACTTTTATTGTACAAGTTAAATAAAAAACGCATTATATTTTAACCTCTTCGGGTTATCATCAAGCACATACGTCCAAATAATTTTTTAAACAAAATGAAAAAGAAACAAAGTAATAAAGATTAGTAGTAATTATTCTGGAATGTTCCAGTTTTCAGAGAGGCTGAAATATAATGCCTATATTATTAAACTTGTAGAATAAAAGTCGCTCCTTTGTAAAACACCTTTACATTTCAGGGGGCCGCGAGCCGATGTCACATTGTGATAACGAAAATTGTAATTTATAAATCAATGAAAAGACATAGTGATATCTGCAATTTCCTTTTTATGAGTTCTAACATTTTCGATGTTTGGGACGGCGTGTTGTTTGTTTGTTTGTGTATTTGTTTGTACGTGTTGCAATACCTGTCGTAAAATTTGAATAATATACGTGTAGAATTACTTATGTGTATTATATGAGCTGGGTAGTTTTTGGTCAAATCCTAACTAATATTTTCAAAATAGCGGTCATTATAGCAGACCATAGGAAAACAAATTTAAAGAAAAAATCTTGTCGTCTTAAAGCTCTTGAAAAATAGAAAAGAAAATATATGTAACATGCAAAAAGTTTAAAAATTCAACCAAAAATGAGGTTCAGGGTATCTTGGAACTGTCCTTATCACAGAGGATTCGCTGAGCTCATCCTCCCTATTTCAGACTCGCTTTGCTCGTCCTTAGAATATACAATACGTCAAATATATATTACAACACGTGTTCGAACCCGCTTCTTTCGTTTTCAAATAATAAATACCTCACTTTCATTCTCAGCGGTCACCCATATAGCACCGACCACGCTCAGTGTACATTAACTTTAAATATACTTACCGTATTATAACAAAACTTAGTGCACTTATTCATCACGTACAGATATATATTCATATATCATATATTCATATTCATATTTGTACCAACTCAATTTTATAATTTTCCGATTTTTTACAGTTTTTTAAAACATGTACACAAGTCATTTGATACAAATTAAACTTATGCTGATAATGAGATGAAACATATCACATATATTATTCTTAATTATACATACATCTTATACATAGCTACATGCGTGCCAAATTGCAATCTGATCATTTTTCAGCGTTTTATGATTATTAGAAATTTTTGCTGGGTCATTATTGCGGGTTAATGACGTTATAAATAAAATATTTTCTAAATAGCACAACTAAGCGGTAGACTGATTTTTTTACAAAGTTTCAACGCCCTGCATAAATACCCTTAGGAGCTACGATGATAACAGACACACTCGCATACACACCCAGACACACATACAGACAGAAAACTTAGTGAAAACCACTGAGGTAGCCTTAAAGACACCTGAAACGAATAATTTCGGTGATATCTAGGTTTCGGATATTTTTGCAAACACAATACTTTTCCTATATACCTACGGGGTATACATGAGGAAAAGTAAAACCATAGTCTGCCTATCCAGGGTGAAGCCTTCCATAGAATTGCGCATGCTCAAAAGTTTAGATAATCGCACAAATATCAGTTTTATTACAATGAAAGAACAATTTTTACAGCTAAAAAATTGTCCTATTAAACGAGCGATTTTTCATCAATATCGAATAACTTTAACTAAAGTTATAACAATTGTTAAATGGTAAAAAAGCAAAAAAAAAACAATATGTTTTCAAATAAATCTGCTGAATTTGTTCGAATTAAAAAAATTGTTTATAATTATTATCAACAATTTATTGTTGATAAACTAACGTAGTGAGCCAAAGTAATAACTCCTGCAGCTTTGGGTAAATATCATAAATTTGAAGACGAGCGAAGCGAGTCGGAGGTGTTGAAGATTTGTATGGAAATACCCCGTACCTGATCAATTGTCTGTACGAGGAAGGTCTGTAACGAGTTTAACGCTACTCTCAGAACCTGATACAAAACAAGCCGACTTCCTTTCTAAAAACTATGTCTTTATCTTTTTGTAGAGTTGTTTTTAAACCAATGTAGCTTCCATGCTTATAACTGTATTACCTGGAACCTTTCTTTGTAATATTTCCATTTTGAACTTATTTCTTATAACAGCATAAAATAATGAAGGGTTTATTTTCATTGCTAAGCTATGAATTTAAGAGCTCTTCAATATGATATACAATTTACCATGATTTTTGTTGATTAACATGAGCTCTTAGTTAAAAAATTATATAACTCAGAATAAAGTGGAGTAATATGCACTATTTTTAAAATGACTTATTTCCATTAAAATTAAAAAATCAGGTACTGGGTATCTCAGAACATTTCCTTATGACATCGGATTCGCTACGCTCATCCTCTATACGTAGGACTCGCTTCGCTCGTCCTCAGAATATAAAAATACCAAATTTATACTGCAACACGTATATACACTCGCTTCGCTTGTCCTCAAATAGTAAATGCATCCGTTTCATTCCCATCGGTCACCCAGACACAGACCACACTCGATACTGCTTAACTTTTATGATTCAACAAAATTAATGAATATACTTGTTGTATTAAAAAAAAACTTAGTATAATTGTTTATTACGTTAAGAGATACATTTGTACCAAATTTCAACTGAATTAGATTATTTTTCTTTTTTTTTAATTACTTAAAAACATAAACAGTCTTTCGAGAAAAAAACTAATGCTGGTTATGAGGTGAAACTTGGCACATAGATTAGTCATGTATATGACTAAATGAGTGCCACATCTCAAATTAATAGCAATATGTTCCCGCGTTTTCTGATTTTTGAAAGTTTTTGCTGTTATTATTGCGGGTAAAAACAACATTAAAAATTATTTATGGATAGCAACTAAAACTATAGAGTAATTTTTAAACTAAGTGTCAACTTTCTAGCGTCGGTACTCTGGGAGCGATCCTAAAAGAAACGCACATAGAGACAGACAACTTTGAGAAAACAAAGTAGGAGGCCTTTAAACACTGAAACAGATAATTCAGGCAAAATCCCCGTTTCGGTTTTTTGCAAACGCAATACTTTCCGTATGTACGTTATAAATGAGAAAAAGTAAAAATGATAAAATACTGTAGGTACTTGGTATAGTTAACATTTTTTCTCGGTATACTCCTTATCTTTCTTATTCATTCAAAACTTTTTTGCATTACTGCAATAAAATTTTGGTTACAAACATTTTAAAAACTGATATAAAATTGATTTCAAAATGTTTTATTTCATTAATGCTATTGGGATTCATTATGTGGTGAAACGTCATGATTTTTACACGTGTAAACCAAGCTGATAGAGTTTATAAAGTAATTCAAATGGAGAGTTTTTATTAATTAAATCAATTTTGCTTTAGCATTGCTTTAAATTTTATCGAATGACTTGTATACGTGTATGTAAAAAATCGGGTACGGGATACCACGTAACTTTTCATCATAATATCGAATTCGCTACACTCATTCTCCCAACTTCGGGCTCGCTTCGCTCGTCCTCAGAATATACAATTCGTCAAATTTTTACTGCAAAACCTCTTCGGACTCGCTTCGCTCGTCCTCAGAATGTATATACATTCGTTTAATTCCCAGCGGTCATCCATCCAGGCATTGACTATATTCGATGCCGCCTAACTTTTTTGATCCAACAGAAACCATAGATATACTTGGCATATTATAACAGAACTTAGTTTAATTATTTATTACGAAATTGTACACACTTGTACCGAATTTCAACTCGATTGTATTATTTACCAATTTTTGAAAAAAAAAACTTACACAAGTCATTTGATCACTTCAAATGACTGAAGTGATGAGTCATTTGAGTCAGACTGTCAAACAGCCTGACTTTTGACAGCTAATACATTCTCGAAGCCAGCACTCCTCTCTTTCTGAGCCACAAACACAGAAGGCTGCAACGTCTTATAGATGCTCCAAATCAAATCCAACAGATTTTATTGAAGCAGAAATCAGTTTTAAATTACAGCAATATAGACAAGTGTAATATTCCCATAAGGGTGGTATTTAACCCATGCATTTGGGTATCAATGAGAAGAACTTTGTCATCCCTAATTTTATTTCTGAGTTGTAATCTTTAAAATGAGAATAAGGCTCTTTTATTAATTTTTTCACCGTTTTCAATTATGGATGCTCATAATAAAAGAGCAGTCTTTGGAGTCCTCTAAGTAATACAACAAAGCAATACTCAAATTATGTTATTTTAATGCTTCAAACTACATACTAAGTCACTTAATAGGAAGATTTTGGAACCATTTTTTTACTCGTATATAAATGCATCTAGGGACTTTTGAGAAAATATATGTACAAATATTAATAGAGATCCTTAAAGTAGAGTATATAAAGGACATTTAGTCAATTTTAAATGGCCTTTTTTATAACTTTGCTTCAAAAACACCTCTAAAAGTGAAAATTGTCATTTTCAAGACACTCTTAAAGCCATACCGTTTATCCTAGGACATTGGAAAAAATAGGTGAATACTACTATTATAGACATAAACATTAGTACCTATATAAAGTTTCAGCACTTTATTAAGGGACCAAAAAATCTTAAAATTTGTGAAAATTGATTTTTTTGTTGGTAAATTTAATTTACTAATTAAGTTTCGACAGCAGGCAGCATAATACTGCTAAAAAAATATTTTGATAAAATATTATAAGGAAAAGGTAATTAAATTCATAATTTATGAATTTAAACAACCTGGTGTTCAACACCTCGTGTAGACGAAGTAATAAATATTTAAATGGATTTGTAAATTGCAATAATCAATAATACTATTAATAACAAACGTTTGGCATCATCAACAAACAGGAAAATAAAATAAAGCAATGCATTGAGGTAGGGTATGCCCCCCTCTTTATTAATATATATCTGAAATTACTGGTAATAGTTATCGGTAGCACCAGTGATCACATGCGAAAAAATTTGCTATTAATATTTTGTTTGTGGTTCATAATTATCCACACAAGAGCTTGATAAAGTTACGCTATTATTTAGTTGTGTGCAGTGAATCTAATTAAATGTAAAATTACCAATACGAATTCGCTTTGTAAGCCTATTCAGTGCTTCTATTTCCGATTTGCGTGAAGGGGGAAATATATTTTGATGGTAAAAAGTGTTCACTTACAATAACACCATATGGTGTTTTTGTGATATTTATAGAAGTCGTAGCCATTGAATTTCAAAGTTGATCTTTGAACCGAACCTAACGAAAATAGCCCTTGGGAGTTTAACACACCTTCAAAAATATTAATAATATTTAATATTAATAATTATTATATCAGTCTCTTAGTAGTCACGAGCAATATTTAGCACTTAATTACTAAAAGACCTTTAATTATACGTGCATTGTAAATATTTAGTATGTAATAGTTTTATTATCAGACTCTTAGTGGACTCGAGAAATATTTAACACTTAAGTACTTAAAGATCTTTAATTATATGCACAAAGTAATAAATATTTAGTTCTTAATTAAATGTTCCTTTATTAGTTTTCCTCATTTATACCGTAGGTGTATAGGAAAAGTATTGTGTTTTCAAAAAAATCCGAAACCGGGATGAAACCGGAGTTATCCGTTTCTGGTGTTTTAAAGGTGTTTCCTGAGTGGTTTTCTTAAAGTTGTCTGTCTGTATGTGTATGTGGGTGTGTGTGTGCGCGCGTATGTGTGTTTGTGTGTGTCTGTTATCATCGTAGCTCCCAGTGTACTTATGCTAGAGAATTAAAACTTTGTTCAAAAATCAATCTACCGCTGTAGTTGTGCTATACGGGAAATATTTTTGTATGGCGTCATTAAACCGCAATAATGACAGCGAAAAATTTGAAAAATCTAAAACGCGAAAAAATTATGTGATCCAATTGAAATTTGGCACGCATGTAGCTAAGAATAACATATGTGCCCAGTTTCATCTCATTATCAGCATTAATTTAATTTTTATTGTATGCAAGTTTTTTAAAAATTGTGAAAAAAATCAGAAAATGAATCCATTGAGTTGAAAAATAGTACAAGTGTACACCTTTACTTAATAAATAAGTGCGCAAAGTTTCGTTTCAATACGACATGTAGATCCATGATTTTTGTTGGATTATAAAAGTTAAGAAGCATTGGGCGTAGTCATTGCTGTACAACATACAGCCGCTGAGAATAAAACGGATGCATTTACTATCTGCGGACGAGCGAAGCGGGTCGTACGAATTATACATTATAAGGATGAGCGAAGCAAGTCCGAAGCAGGGAGGATTAACATAGCGAATACGATGTGATGAGCAAATGTTCTGAGGTACCCCATATCCGATTTGTTTTCTTTTGAAAGTAGCGACAAGCAATACATCTTATTACTAGAAGAGCTTTAATAACGAGTATTAATATTATAATTAGTCGCTAATTGTTTATTTTTATTCGTTTTTAAGAAACAGGCAATATATGATTGTTAATTTTTACGTGGTTTATGATTATGAGTTTTTAAAAAAAAGTATCCAATAATTGTTTTATTAATATTGTTGTGAAATAATAAATATGTTAATTTTTGACATTGTATGTACTTTTTAGAAACTTATTCATCTTTTATTATTAGTATCTTAAGATCAAGTAGTGCTCATTGTCAATAGATTTTACTCAATTGATTTAGGAGATCTTAATTTCTTTTAATATGCGCTTGTCAATTGAGGACTCCGACCTGGTCCCCTAAACGTGTTTTACGTCCCAAGGGACGTAAAACACATATTTACGTCTCTAGAGACGTAAAATTCATGTTTACGTCCCTAGGGACCCCTTGGGACGAAAAATGCATATTTACGTCTCTATGAACGTTATAATTCTAACATCAATTTAAATCTCCCTGATCCTAAAATATACACAGAGCCTTGCCTGTGTAGAACGTCAGCGACCCTTCTTGACAATGCAGTTGCATCAGTGACAACTTTAAAAATACATAGTAATCAAGTGCAGTGGCCATATAGAGAGTCATCTATGCCAAATAAAATCAAAGTCAGAGAACAAATTCTAAAAAATGTAAGGAATGAAATAGAGAATGTGTACATAATAATGAAAACCCTCTACCTACAATCCTTATTAACAACCCTTCAAACTTCTTATTCCCATCATCATCAGCAAATTTTAAAAATTAATAAGAAATAAATTTCACATCTTATCAAATCGTAGGTAAAATTTATTACACGACAATTGTCTCGTATTGTCTCCCTCGGCTAGGCCTTGGGAGTTAATTTTAGTTATCTTCCTCGGCAAAGCCTCAGGAGCTATGGACCTGTGGGTTCGCTTTATGTGAAAACTTGGCCCTGAGCTGCAAAACTTTCTTCTTCCTCTTGCCGTGTAAATAACTATAACCTGAGCAGTAGCGTCACAATGTGTTTATTTATTTTTTCAAAGAAAATGCGCATATTTATTTCATACATTATACACTACACAAAACAGCATTATTTGCACTCATTTAAACGAACTCGGTAGAATAATGATATTTATTAATAAATATTTAGAATTTTCACATATAAGGAGGCACAAAAAGTACCCAAAATTGTTTAAAAGTAATCGTTTTCGCGATATTTGCCATTTTACTATTTTACAAATTAATTACTGAATGTAATAATGCAAGTTTATAAATTGCCTTCCTGATAAGCCAATATACCATAAAAAGTCATCCTAAAGTGCCATTTTTTACTATATAAAATGTCCTCCTAATGTGCCATTTTATGACTACGCAATTGCTTTGCAACTCGGTAGTATCAAATAATATTTCTTTATTAATATTTAAAATTGACATGCTTGGTTCAGATAGAAAAATCAAGGAGGGACGAAAAAATGCCCAAATTGTCTAAAATTAACGTTTACGAGATATTTGCCATTTTACGAATTTACAAATTAATTAATGAATATAATAATTAAAGTTTATAAATTGCCTTCCTGATGAGCCAATATACTATAAAAAGTCATCCTAAAGTGTCATTTTTTACTATATAAATTCCCTCCTAATGTGCCATTTTATGACTACGTGATTGCTTTGCAACTCGGTAGTATCAAATATATTTTTTTATATTAATTTGAATCGTCTTGCTTAGTTCAGATGGGTTTCAGGGGGGACGAAAAATGCCAAAAATTGTCTAAATCAACGTTTAACGAGATATTTGCCATTTACGAATTTACAAATTAATTAATGAATATAATATTAAAGTTTATAATTGCCTTCCTGATGAGCCAATATACTATAAAAAGTCATCCTAAAGTGTCATTTTTTACTATATAAATTCCCTCCTAATGTGCCATTTTATGACTACGCGATTGCTTTGCAACTCGGTAGTATCAAATAATATTCTTTATTAATATTTAAAATTGACATGCTTGGTTCAGATGAAAAAAGGGGGACGAAAAAATGCCCAAAATTGTCTAAAATAACCGTTAACGAGATATTTGCCATTTTACGAATTTACAAATTAATTAATGAATATAATAATTAAAGTTTATAAATTGCCTTCCTGATGAGCCAATACTATAAAAAGTCATCCTAAAGTGTCATTTTTTACTATATAAATTGCCCTCCTAATGTGCCATTTTATGACTACGCGATTGCTTTGCAACTCGGTAGTATCAAATATAATTTTTTATCATTAATTGAATGCTTGGTTAGTCCAGATGGGTTTCGAGAGGGGGGACGAAAAATGCCAAAAATTGTCTAGGATCAACCGTTAACGCGATATTTGCCATTTTACGAATTTACAAATTAATTAATGAATATAATAATTAAAGTTTATAAATTGCCTTCCTGATGAGCCAATATACCATAAAAAGTCATCCTAAAGTGTCATTTTTTACTATATAAATTACCCTCCTAATGTGCCATTTTATGACTACGCGATTGCTTTGCAACTCGGTAGTATCAAATGATATTTTTTATCATTAATTGGAATCGTCTTGCTTAGTCCAGATGGGGGTTTCGAGGGGGGGTCGAAAAGTGCCAAAAATTGTCTAGGATCAACCGTTAACGAGATATTTGCCATTTTACGAATTTACAAATTAATTAATGAATATAATAATTAAAGTTTATAAATTGCCTTCCTGATGAGCCAATATACTATAAAAAGTCATCCTAAAGTGTCATTTTTTTACTATATAAATTACCCTCCTAATGTGCCATTTTTTAGTGAAGTTATGTAATCTTATTGAGGGGCGAGAAGGTGTTTGAGCTAGTTATACTACACCAACATTACAGATAAGAGTTTAGTGTTGGTATTTTTAATATCTGCAGGCTTAAAGAATCAAATAGTACTTAAAATGCCATCCTTTTGTGTCAGGATGATATTTTGGCACTTGTGGCACCAAAGGATGATTTTATATATAGTTTTGGCACAAAGATGTCATTTTGGCACAAGGATGACTTTGGCACAAAAGGAGGGTAATTTTAAAGTTTTGACTCAGAAAGATGTTTGAATTCAAATATATATATATATATATATATATATATATATATATATATACATAAATTGTTCAACTTCCGCCACCCAAAAAAAACTTTATAAGCATAATTTTCATAATGATAATTTGCTAAAACGTAGAAAAGTTATTTGATGCCGCAGAGATGCGTCGGTTTTAAATAAAAATGAAGTTTTTAAGACCTGGGGTATAAGCCAGAGCATTCTACCACTGCTGAGGGTCATATCAGATTATTGATTAAATAGATTTCAATATTTAGAACAGCGACAGGATGAGTTATAAATATTAGACATGGCCTAAGTCTCGATGGAACGGTTTAAGTTATATTATTTATATTCTTTGCTTTAAGTGTTCTAATAATAAGTTGATAAACCTGTGTCCATTTGGCTCGTTAAAAAATGTTGCACTTACAAAAGAATTTAACGATGTACTTATTTTGTATTAATTATCCATTTCAGGCATTTTTATGATGTCTTGAGAGATTTTAAACATGAAGTTGCGTCACGCATAAAATCGTTTCTGTTTACATTAGAGAATTGAAATACCTATTAACCAATTAAATTAGATATATAAGTTGTTTTATTTTGTTATTATTTGAAAGCATGTCTATGTCTATCTGTCATACGCGTTTTAGCGATTTTCAACAGAAAATGACGTGTATCAGGTTGGTTGCATGGGCAGGGATGGCACTGGGGTTTAGTAGATTCATTCTTTATTCCAAAATTCAAATATGTTGGTGCAATGTGGCGTACACCCTCTACTTGCCTCTGACCTTCGACCAGAAATCATATTTCGAGAACCGTTAAACGAATTTAATTGTAAATAACTATCTTACTAGGTTTAATAGCAAGGACACAAAATAGTATTGCTCATGATACTTAAAAATATGATACCAATATGAACGCTTGGGACAATTGTCAAGCAAAGTATTTTTCCTTAGTATTGTTTTTTTTTTGTTACTAACATTGATATTTCAAATTTTGTTGCCCCATCCCTTCACATGCTCTCCAGATCAGCCATTTTCGCCTCTCTTAATGCTTCAACAAAAGAGAGAAGTGGTTTGAAATGTTGGTGCCTTATTTGTAATATCATTAATTATATTACAATTTTTCCTTATATTACAAATTATGAGATTAGGGTCATGGAGGAAGCGGGTGGGGTGAATTTTTTGGATAAAGGGTATAT
>JACMZG010000008.1:72321359-72343859 GCA_018340805.1 Microvelia longipes | reverse complement strand
GAAACGTTTAGGGATAGTGTTAGATTACATTTCTCGTATTGTGTACGATGACTTTCAATGGCTTTCTCAATTAAAAAAACGATATTTTTTGCAATCGTAGATGTTGGGGGGGGGGCTAACAAGGCCTATTATTCTTTGTATAAAAAATTATGTCTGCATGAAAATAAAATGAAACTTAAAATGTCCTTAAAAAAGGTATTACTTATTCAGATGGCCGGCAATCTAAATCAATTAAGTCTGGTTTCAGCTGAATTTGATCGTTCCAAGTGGCGCAAACGATATATTAAACAGATTGTTTCTTCATTACGCGTATTACATATAATATAGTATATATATATATATATATATATATATATATATGTTATACGCGTTTAATGAAGAAAAAACTTTCTACGAAAACAACAGTATACACACCACATTCATACCATTTAATACATATATATTTTATTTATAAATATATATATATTATATATATTATTATATATTATTATATATAATATATACTTCAGACTTTTTTTACAGCCTTTAAACCTTAAAAACACTTATGAGCAAATTGATTCATTAAAACTTAAGTGTATGTTGATCCTCTATACTAGATTAAAGGAATTATGCAATGTTCAGCTTAACTAAGTAGTTGATTTAAAATTTGTGCTAAATGCTACTTAAAGAACTTTATAAAGCCCTAACGGGACCGTAGCGAGCGATGAAAATTTGCTAGATACATGGCAAAATGCTACGTAACAAGAAATTATAATTAAACAACAAATAATACAAAACAGCAACAATGTGGCCACGAAGCTGCCACTAAGCGGCCCTCAGGCTGCCAAGTTGCCTAAGGGGCCGACATCGAGTAGCGGATAAGGCCCGTTTCTTTAGTATAAAAATACAAATTATTCTTCATTTTCTATTAAAAAATTCAGGGTAAGGTACTTAAAATGTGCTACTATCCAGTGTAAATATTTCTTAATTTTTTTTAAGGTTTCCCTTCCCACCAGTAAATAGTTTTATACTGGAGCAAATCATTAATCATTAATTGGAGTTACCACATTTTTAAGTGTCGACAGAATAATATGGTCAAAAAATATGGCTTAATGACCAATACATTCATCTAGATGGACATTACATGTCATTAATAGTCCAAGAGCCAGGCCTAAAAAATGTGACTCACATTGTACTACTTTAAACCCTTTTTTTAAAAAAATATACCTTAAATTATGAAAAAATCATAGTCTGCCTATCCTAAGTGGAGCCCTTCATATAAATGCACTCACTCAAAATATTAGAATACCGTACTAATTCCGATTTTTTGCAATAAGTGGTTCCCTGTAGGTCATGTGCAAAACATGAAGACAGCATTTTTTAAAACTGATAAAATTTCCTATAAAACTAGTGTTCTTTCGTCAAAATCGGACAACTACAACTAAAGTTATGACACTTGTTAAATGACCAAAAAATACAAAAAAAGAAAGAATTTTTAAAATAAATTCGCTGACTTTGCTTAAATGAACCATTTGTTTGGTGTTTTTGAAAGAGCAATAATTTTGGTTGTTGTCATCCGATTTTGATGATTAAACACTCGTTTTATAAAATATTTTATTACTTTTAAAAAATGTTCTCTTCATACTTTGCACACGATCCATAGAGAATCACTTATTTAAAAAAAACTGAAATTTGTGCGATTTTATAAAATTTAGAGCATGCGTAATCATTTGAAGGCATCCACTCTGGATAGGTAGATTATGTTTTTCTTCATAATTTAAGGTATATTTTCAGAAAAATTTGGTTTAAGGTAGTACAAAATGAGTCACATTTTCACAGGTCCGACTCTTGGACTATAATCTTCAGGTAAAAATAATGGATCATGTTATTTAATAATTCGTCAGTTATACGACATCAAATCATTTCTTTTCCTTCTATTCATTAAACCATTAAAAAATAATTCCATGTTGTTTTCTCCGCTATAAGAATCCCGTGTTTACATTGCGTGTCAATGTTTGTTTACACATTAAGTAGAAGAAGAAATCGTCAAGGTGGAATAACTTGGGGGAACTTAGTTTGTTATGACGACCAGGCACTGCGGCCCTAATGCTTCAGTTGGCTGAGTCATTTCGTTACTTCAACTACCCCTGTGCACGAGTTGCTTAAAACAAACTTCGCAACTTTGCAAAGTTTATAAATGATAAATTTATACAGTTATTAAATAAAACTTTAAGATTTACCATTTTAAGACAATTTGATGTAATAAAGAGTTATGGATAGTATACAACTTAGTTTTCATGTTGAGTAATGCTATAATTTTAGTTTTACGTATTCTAAGAGCTAATGTCTGCAGACATAGATCCAGACATACCAGGTATTTTTGTTTTATTTTCTTAAATAGTTTTTACACATCTAGACCGCATAGAAAATTTTATCGGACGAGAACTCGTTTTATCTTAAGATGATGACCAAATTTTATCAGCTTCCAAATCTCCATTCAGGAAGGCAGGTCGGTTAGCTCTAAAGGCTTGCCCTTAAAATTGACTGTTAGTAATTGGTTTAGAGGATAATCAATGACAATAACTCTTTTGGACACCCAAGAAGGATAATTGCCCATTATGTGTGCATTTAAATTTGTCTACGAGTATTTAAGTAATTTTAGCGAATTTTGTTAAAAAACAAAATTCGCTCTGTGAGGTGGAGGGGAAGGACCCGGAAGTGTCCTTCCGATGGCAAAAATACCTATAAAAATTGGGTATGTTGGGGTATGTATGTATTTTTACACACATACTATATATATATATATATTATTATTATATATATATATATATATATATATATATATATATATTAGATATATATATATATATAATATATATATATATATATAACTTTAAATAGATTTTTGATGATCAATTCTTTGCATTTTGATGATGTAAATTTAACAGTATCTTTAATGTCTTGTGGTAAAGAGTTGTACAATACCACCCTGAGTCATTTTAAGTAAATATTGTATTTGATGTTGTTTAATTTTTATTAAATTTGTATTTCTGTAATTCCCTATCTCTATTTTTTGTATAATTGTCAAACTTTTTCTTTACTTAAACTAGCTGGACTAATATATATATTAGGCACATACATTTTCCTGGTAATGTTCAAACTTTGCATTTCCTAAATAATGTTTTGCAGGATTTCCAAGGTGGTATCCCTGTGGATTTCCTATGCATCTAAGGATATTTTTACAAGGTGCATTTCCCTAGAGCTCAACCCCATATAACTTTGACTTGACTGGTCCATTATAAACCTGTAGAACCTCTTTTTCAATTTAAACATTTTTTAAGTTTCCTGATTAAGAGTAGCTCGAGTAAAATTCTAATTTTTTTCTTTAATTTAATTTACCCAGCTAATTGTTGATCTATTTTTACACCTAATAATTTATAATTTCACAGTCAGTAATATTTTTGTCATTATATTTTAAATTATTATTTACTCTAGTCCTATTTACCCTATTTACTATTCAAATAAATTCTGTTATAGGTCCATTTAACTTTAATATATTTATTCTAATCCACTTTGCTAGTTGTTTTAAGGCCATATTAGCGTTTTTTCCCGTAGGTCATCATCTAAACCTACAAAAACCATAGTTACGTCATCTGCAAATAGAATAATTTTAATAGACTTAATGACCTTTGTTACGTCGTTATAGTACGACACACGGCTAAAATCAATTGACAGCGCGGGAAAATAGTACTCAGGCACCAATAAAGTTGCCTGATTTGAAATTGAGGCGTGTTTTGACATCCAGGACTAACTCATTGGGTCCCTCGCATTATTTCCCACGCTGTCAATTGCTTTTAGCCGTGTGTCGTATTATAATACATAAGGAACAACAAAGGTCCAAGTATAGACCCTTGTGGGTACTACTCTACCTAATCTTTTAGGTTTAGACTTAATTTCTCCCCTACGAACTGATTTTTTTATTTATATATATTATATAATATATATATATATATATATATATATATATATATAATATATATATTATATATATACAATATACATATATATACATGATCTCGCAAGACCTTTTTTTTCTTTTTCCTATAGGAGACATGGCAAAAGTCAACTTTCAACTTTCGCCATGCCTCCAATTTCATTAGCGAGTTTTTTTTATAAGAAATGAGATCATTCGATTATCATAAAATAAAATTTTCACCTATCATAAACGACTCTACGGGTGTACTCTAATTTTATGCAAATTTTTTAAATAATTTATTTAAAGAACATGAAGGTGAGCAGGAGAGAGAGGAAGAGTAATGAGTGGGTGAGGAATCAGACAGGGCTGAAAGATATAGAGAGAGTAATTAGTGGGAGGATGTGGGGATGGGCAGGACACATAGTCAGGACGGAGGATGGAAGATGGACCAAGAAACTAATTCAGTGGTATCCCAGGGAGTGTAAGAGGAAGAGAGGAAGACCAAGAATAAGGTGGGATAAGGAGATGAGAAGGATATGCGGGCAGGAAACTTGGCAGAGGACAGCATGGGATAGGAAGGAGTGGGCTAGGATGGGAAAGGTATACAGGGATGATTGGTTATACAAGTACAATTAAGAAAGGCCTCTCAATTAATAAATAAATTAAATAAGACATATAATATATGCTTCATATCTATCTATAACGTTAAATTAAAAATATGTGGATAAATTAAATTAAACTTAAATATAAAAAAACGGGCCTTCGGCCCGTAGCCGCTACGCGGCGTCGGCCCGCCGGGCCGCTTCGCGGCCCGGGGGCCTCCCACTGATTAGAGGCCCGTGGACATCAACTTCCGTCATCCGAACAACCTCATAAGCGTCATTTTCATAATGAAAATTCGCTAAAATTAACTATTTATAAAATATAATTATACTATATGTATGTATTATATATAGTATAATTTATTATTTAATATTAGTATTAATAATTATATTAATATTAATAATAGTAATAATCAATTATTAAATATTGTTTATAAATAAACTTTTATAAATTTCACTGCTGAAATAATTTTTTTATTATAAATATGATAAAGGAAGTATGTGGAATTATTTTTGTTGAAGCATTAATACATGTAAGACAAAGTTAAATAATTGTTATAAAAAGCATAAATAAATATATAATTTTTTTGTTATTTCATTTTGAAAATTAAAAAAGAAAAGAGATAAGAGAACCAACCAAATATTGAACTCAAAAGAGGTACCACGGCTGTCGCCCGAATTGCGCTTATTATGTAAAGTTATTTGTTGTAAGTGTATTGTATAATTATTATGTGCAAATAAATGGTTATTTATTTATTTATTTAAAGAACATTATCCTGGCTTTTAAAATATGATATTTAAATATTACATATGGTTATTAAATTACTAAAATTTTTCCCCTTACCTTTTTTAGTTTAATTTTTCAGAGAAGTAAAAAGTATTTTTGGACACGAGGAAATAGTGAAAAGCCGGGGAGAGGTGTGCGTGAGGGTTTAGTATAGCTGGGGGAGCGTCATTGATTACTTTGATTAATATATTAAATGAAACCTCTGCTATACAATTCCTGTTCTTTCTTTAAACACACTATTTTATACAATGTTAATAATAATAAATTTTTACTGGGACTCTATTTCTCTGTATAAAAATCAAGATGGAAATGTTTTAAACAAAATTCTTCTGTTTACAATCAAAACCGTATTTAAGTTCATAAGAGTTTTGGAAAATAAGGTAATAATTTTTTGGTACGGGGTACTACAGAATTTTTCCCTGCCATATCGGATTCGCTGCACTCATCCTCACCTCTTCGGACTCGCTTCGCTCATCCTCAGAGAGTAAAAACATTCCTGGTCACCCATCCAGGTATTAACCTCGCGCTATGCTTTTAATTATTTGTGATCCAACAAAAACAGTAGTTATACTTGGCACATTGAAATAAAACTTAGTATGCTCATTTATTGCCTAAGGTGATAAACTTATACCAAATTTCTACTCAATTTTTTGATATTGTCAATTAAAAAAAAACGTGTATATGTCATTCAACAATATTATACCAATGCTGATAATGAAATGAAATTTGTATAATTTTTTGTATTTTATAGAACTACATGTGTGAAAAGTGTCAAACAACCCATCATTTTTTCGAGTTTTATGAACTTTTGAAATGTTTGCTGTGTCATCATATTCGTTTAATGGCGCCATAAATAATAACATGACGTCATATTATTCGGAAAGTTAGACTTTAATTGATTTTTGTAACAAGTTACTAAGTTTCAACTCGCTAAGGTTGAGAAACGCACTAGAGGCTACCATTAACACACACACACGCACATGCAGACAGAAAACTAATTAAAATCGCTCAGGTGGTCTTAAAATATCTGAAATGGATGATTTAGATTAAATACCTGTGTCCGATGTTTGGTGTAAACGCAATACTTTTCCTATAAACCTTCAATATAAACGAGAATTAAATAATTGTGATTTAAGTACCACAACTACGGCTGTCTAGACTCGTGTAATTTATTTTCTTATGTGATTGTATTTTGTGTATTATACTCTCTAGAGATATATTACTAGATGGCCATAGCCTATCCTTAAACATTAAGAGGCCTGAAAAATCATTTTGGGGCTCTTAGAGGCTCTGTGGAACCTCATTGAAACCTCCACTAAAAGTGAGTAAAGGTTATAATAAATCAATTGGTTTCGGCTTTACGCCCATTTTTTTTAATTTGTATTAAAAACGTTCTACTATATAAATTACTGCATTTTTGTTCTGTTTATTTGATTTCATTGCTAGTTAGTCAGGTTACTTTTTCAATGTTTTAAAATTCAACCTATATGGTCCCTCTAGTAATATACCTCCATGGCTCACTCTTTGTACACCTACATGCCCATCCAAAAGCGTCGAGAATGCTAAACAAAGCACTGGAAAAGTTTACACTGCAAACTTTTCAAGAAAGGATCGATGCTTCATATTCTTGACCTAATGAGCCTTGATTTTTACAGGTACAGGAGCAGTATTCACATTTGGCAAAAGTAAATTTGCAGATAATGTACCGAGTCATTTCTTTATAAAGAACGACCCTATTGTTGATATATCTTGTGGTGATCAGCACACTGCAGTTGTCTGCCGTAAGTAATTCACCAGGGTAACTTAAATCACTTCTTTCATTGAAAAGTCGCTAAGGGACACTATAATATAATAGCAAATATCTAACAAAATGTAAACAAATTCTTTCTAGCTCATGTTTCTATCTATAGGGTTGATTAAGAGCAATATAATAGACTTAATTAAGTTATTAAATTCCAAGTATCTAAGGAACTTATATAAAAGGGGAGGAGCACATTATACCTTCCCAAAACCGTCGCCACCCACATCGCTACTCCGTTGGACACAACACTACTGCATCTTTCTAATAGCCAGGTTATAAACATGTTGAGCCAGATTTTATATAGCTCTTTGTTATTGTGTTGTGGTAAACAGTACGTATTTAATAGTACCCTTACAACTACTTCACACGTAGGGTTTGGTAGGGGCTTTAACCCTGTATTCAACCACCTTAGGGGTTCAACCCCAACTGTTCACACGAAAATAATTGAACACGGGGTTCGTCCCCCCTTTTAACCTATAATTTAGAGAGTTTCAGGGTTCAATCCTGTATACGCGACAACTGCAGGAGGAAGTTGATCCCCCTAGGAGGTTGAATTCCCTGCCAAACCCCGCGTGTAAAAGAAGTAATAGTTTATGAGCCTTAGGTGATATATCCTAAAAATTACTAAGGTTAAACTATGTTGACGTTATGCGTCTTAAGCATTAAGAGTGAAAACACACTTTCATCTTCTTACTGCTCCAATACATTACTCCAATGTTGTCCGAAGCCCTCTATTTTTCAAAAAACCGGTAGCGACACAATTTTGGTTTTATTTTTCCCCTGTGAATGTGTAAAACCAAAATCTTACGGTGTTTATAGCTTGACCTAGCGTGACTTCCTTGCAGGAATCAGTTTAGACTATATTGAAAGCTTAATATTTGTCATCATCGTATATTTTTAGCCCTCAATTGGATCACTTTATAACTGCTTGATTAGCTTGAACTTTTTGATTAGCCAAGAAAGCTAATCAAATAAATGACAATATGATGTTAACCTGGTTCTGGTCCAATGATATCCATATCCTACATCTGACGATAGTGGAAACCGATACTGGGATATTTATATCCTCCTGCTGATGATAGTGGAAACCGATCCTGGGATATTCATATCCTCCTACTGATGATAGTGGAAACCGATCCTGAGATATTCATATTCATATCTCCAGGCTGATGATAGTGGAAACCGATACTGGGATATTTATACCTAATATTAAATATCGACGGTAGCTGATTCTTTTCTTTCTTCAAACTTGCAGTAAATAACCTCTTCAATATTAAAATAATTTCACTACGCTTACTGTTATGATTCAATAAGGAACACTATGCTTACAAATTAACGTATATGTCTTTTTGTTTCAGAGAATGGTCGAGTTTTTACATTTGGAAGTAATGAATGGGGACAATTAGGTTTAGGGCATAACAACCCTATCTACAAACCGAGTTGTCTTAAAAGTAAGTATTATCTGACTAGAATAAACCACAAAGGAGGTCTAACTACCTTGAGAATTTCACTAAAGAAAAATTATCAGAAGACAATAGAATGGGCATTTGTTTCGGCAGCTGCATCTTTCTTAAATGAGAGAATAAAGAGTACCTAAGTCATGTTAATTTGAAGTTAACTTGAAAGTTAACTCAAGTTAACTCAACTCAAGTTAACTTGAAAGTAGTGCCTGATCTCTTAACCAAGTTAACATAAAATTTGTAATCTAAAAATTTATTATTTTTATACATGGCCAAAAAGGCCATGTATAAATAATACATTCGTAATAAATTTGTAATAAATAAAAATTTGTAATAAATTTTTAGATTACAAATTTTATGTTAGCTTGGTCATAAAAGAGATCAGGCACTACTTTACATGGAGGGCTCAATAGGCCTGGGCGGCGAGTTGTCCCTTTCTTATTATTGGAGATATAGAAGCAATGAGGGCAATTACCACAGCCCCTGGTGTGTATAAATACCTTAACGAGGAACTATTTAAGACCAATATTCCATTAAATTAACATTGCTGATTTTAGAGTTGCTTCAGTAAAACTTAAAAACCAAAATTTTATTCTATAAACAACTGAAAATTAATTCTATGGACAACTGAAAATCCATTCTATAGGTAAACTAGCAACTGGGAATTCATTCTTGGGCAGCTGATAATTGATTGTATGGCCTGCTAAACATTCACTTGTTTTGTATGTAAAGTCGCAATGGCAAGTACAGTAGAATAAGTGAGTTACGAACAAACGACTGCCTTTCAGTCTACGCTACTTGAGTTCATTTGAAAATTTCTTTATTGTTTATTTCCAGGTATAAAGACAATAAAATGCACTAACGTTGCTCTAGGAAGAGCTCACACACTCATCAGAACAGGTCTGTAAAGAAAATGTTATATTTTCTTGTAGAAGTTTCTATTGTGATCTTACAATGAATTTTATATAGATAATGATATAACTTCCACTTATAGATAAGAAGAATATTGTAATTCAGAAGTGTTAATCCTTCCAGCAGCGTTCATGTTGCTACTTTATACCAATTATAAATACATATTGGTATACCTGAATTTAAGTCTTATATACCAACAGTAACCTATTCAATTGCAGTATAGCTATAGGTCTATATATATATATATATATATGTGTGTGTGTGTGTGTGTGTGTGTGTGTGTGTGTGTGTCGTACTCACCACAACACACACACACAAATATATATATATATATATATATATATATATATATATAATATATATAATATTTAAGTGAAAGTTTTTTTAAGTCTTTACAGGTTTGTTCGTCTAGTTTTTATTGATATTTTGCCGGTAGGAGAAGGTGAATTATACACATGCGGAGCTAACAGCGAAGGGCAGCTTGGACTAGGGGACACTGAGCCTAAATCATCGCCTCAATTAGTAACATCGTTACACAGTGTTACCTCAGTAGTAGCAGGATCCAACCATTCCGCTGCTTTAACATGTAAAAGTCTTTTAATTATTTGGTACAAATGAAATTTATAGATGAGCTATACCGTATGTATTTTAAATTTCCCGAATCGCTCTGTCACTGTTTGTAATAGATACTTCAAATTTTGTACTCACGCTCTCCAAGTCATGCTGATTAGAATAGGGTTTTCCGAATTATAAATTACGCTTAGTAACTTATTTTTATCCCCATTAATAAAAAATATCAAACTATGTTTCAAAAATATCATACTATATTCGTATTTAAATTTCGTACTTGAATAGGCATGCACTATGATTGGAGTAATTCTGATAAAAATTATGTTTAGTGCTAAGATATAAATAAAGCTGTGCTATGTCACACCATATATAGGTAAAAATTTAAGACAGTAACATAAAGTGGGCTTCATAATGGTATAATTCATGTTTATAATATCATAATTGTTCCATATAACATAATTCTTTTAATGGGTCAAAGCTGGGTATTCAATATTGTTTGTCGTTTTTTATAAATGTTTATAAATTTTTTTATAAATCGGGAAAATTGGAGAGAGGGGTCGGAAGCTGTTCGTAGATTTGTGGCTCGAAGGTGGAAAAGCGCCCCGGGCAAGGTGACTGTCACACCCTTTAGGGAAGTAGATGGGGGGAATTGGTGATCTAACCAAACATTACCGTGAAACATTAATTTGACATCACATTATGAAGTAATTAATTAATTAATTTATTTATATATTTATTTATATAAAAACGCATATAGAAATCGAAGAATAGGACAACACACGATGATTTGAAACCAACAAGTACTTTAAAACTTAATGTGAACGTAAAGTATCCAGTATAATACTTATTTATGTATTATGTTCTAGCAAAATACCTAATTAATCAAACCAATAAAGCTCTAAAAAATACTAATCGATCTGGGGTATAACAAACTAAGCTAATATACCTAATAAGAATCAACAAAACTGACTTTTATTGATCAACAGGTGGCTCTATTAGTTAAGTTAGAAAATGTTTATAATAGAATAATTACGATTTAGCCACGTATTGTAGAAACTTAAATGTATAGTTTATAAAAATATAAAGCTGTATCGTTTTATTTAAATAATTATTTGATTATTTATTGAATATTTTACAGGTTATTAAATATTTAACAATATGTTAACTGTTGTTGATTTTAGTATGTCTCTTCACGTATCTTTACAGATAGATATAAATAGTAGAAATTTTAAGCATAAATTGCACAATGTATAATAATACATTGAGAGTTTAAATTCTGAGAGCCTAAGAGGATAATTTCTCTTGATACTATTTAGTTATTTCCTCGATCAATCTTTACTTAAAAGTTGGAAGTAGTTAAGACTATAAGGAACAATTTTCAAGTTTATTTTAGGTCTTATCTAAGCTTCCTCTAACACCACCAATGCACGTACGAAACTCGATTTAACATAAGAAAATCGAGTTTGAACTTAAAATTAAAGAAGAAAAATGTTTTTGCAGGTAGCGGAGAAGTATTCGTGTGGGGTAGCAACGGAGAAGGCCAGTTAGGACTCGGAGAAAGCACTGGGTCATATGTATTGCCGACTAAACTCAATCTGTCTGATATTGTTGTTTCTATATCAGCTGGATATTATCACACATTATGCCTCACAGGTTAGCCCCTTTTTTCGTGCTATATATTCTTAATAAATTTACCAGGGTAATTTGATATTCAGCTAGAATCAGGTTCTTTTAATATTACTACATAAAGCACCTATGACCAAGAGGAAGGAGAACAATATTGCCAGAATGAGAAAAGTAGAAGTTGCTGAACATTGAAACGAGTTATGTATTGATGCCTCTGTGGAATTGTTTTCGTCTTGTGTAGACGAAGACTGTGAGTCTTCTCGATTACTTAAAATAAAATCACGACAACTTTAAGAGTATTTGTAGCTTCCCCTAATGCCGTTAGGGCCCAAATGATGCCGTTCGGGCCTTTCTTGTGATGATTGTGCTTTAGAGGAAGCTAATGATCATATAAAATTTAGATCTATAGATGAGTGTTTTGGATAGATGAGTGTTTTGGATAGATGAGTGTTTTGGATAGATGAGTGATCATTAAAGCTCTAGAAAACTAGAGCTTTAATTTGCCTATCTGTTTGAGGAAGGCTATCATACATTACATTTAGTCTTTAAAATACTTCTGGACCAACACCTCAACCTTTGCTTTAAAGAAATTATCGATTATATCTTCTATTAAATAATGTATATATGTGTATATATATGTATATTAATAAAACTAAATACTTAACATACATTTAAATATTGTAATACCCTATTATTGTTTAAAAAAACTGTAATGTATATTAAGCAAATAAATGGATATTATTATTATTATCTTCTATTAAATACTGTTATAATAAGAAATAAAGAGTCTGATAAACACTATATGAACCCAAGCCACACAGTTAATTCATTTATAGATGATCAGATTCTTACAGATTAAACAAATTAGAATACTTGTTAAAGGGAAACTATTTAGAGCTAAGAGAATTGTCACAAACCTATTATAGATAATTTTCTAATGTTTCAATCTTATTTTAAAATTTCCTATAGTTTTTTTGCCAATACTTGTTAACACGGTTATTTCGATGAAGTTTTGATTGTTTCACTGAAGTTAAAATAAGTTGACGATACAAAGCTATTAGGGGACACGCAAGCTTTATTACACCTTACCTCTACATTAAAGGGTAATCAAGAATTCATTTCTAAATCTCATTAAATATCAAAGCGCATTACTATCGATCCCTGTGATTGCCTGATTGATGTCCACTGCTGTGAAATAAATATTTGCTATTCTATCTGACAGTTCAAATATCAGATTTCTTTATTATTTATTTTCTATATTTCTTCTTTTCATTATTAACAACAACATAAGCAAACAATTATATTTCCTTTTTGATACTACCGAGTTTTCCAAAACATGAATAGTTGACACAATATAACTGTGCGAGAGACACTAAGGAAATGTAACAAGCATAATGCAATGCTACATCTGGGAACTGTTCCATCATTCAACATTCGTCATACTTGATGGCTCGACATAATGTCATGTCCCACTCTGTTTCGTTACGTCTAACTCATCAGGGCGCCGACAGAGCCTGAACTCACTCTGACCTTCAATTAATTCCGAAGAATATAATGTGAAGTAATTACCAGAGACGAGCGGTGCTCTCTTACCGCCATCATGCATAGCAAGCAAAACATATATCATTTTGATACTACCGAGTTTTGCAAAACATGAATAGTTGAAACAATATAACTGTGCGAGAGACACCAAGGAAATGTAACAAGCATAATGCAATGCTACATCTTGTCTCTCGCACAATTATATTGTGTCAATTATATTTCCTCTAAAAGGGAGAAAAAATTAACTTCCGCCATTAATGTCAGGGAGGTAAAAACCGTATTACGGCCTGTTTGTGATATACTTTGTTGATTGGAAAGTGATATACATTCCGCCCTACTGTTTGGCGCAATCGGTTAGACATATGATTGAAAATCTAAAGATTCATTATTCGAATCCAGTTCGGGAAACATGTTTTATATCATTCTACTATAAACCGGAGCATTAATTAATGTTTTTATCTACACATGCATGAATTTGTGTGATATTGTCTTCTGTTTTAGTGTGTTTTGATAATGTTGCAACGTCTAAACTAGAAAAAAACCTATACTTTTTTACTTAAATACGGCAGAAATAAAAATGGCGTCACTATTTTTTTTACCTTATCTTCGGCGTATTTTAAGTAAACAACGTAGTAACTAGATCAGCTATTCCAATTATTATAGCGAAGTAAAGCCAAATCTGCCTCCGTATCCGCGGTCGTATAATACTGGACTTCGGCACCGGAGATCCGGGGTTCACAGCCCGGGCTATGCTCTCTGTTTTTATGAATAGAATTTGATGTAAAAAAATTTCGCCAACTTTAGCTTTACTTTGAGCATAGTAGATGTGACCCACCCGAGGTGGTTCCCACAGGGCGAATACCCTGAAGGGCCGAAATGCCCTAAAACGGGCATTATATTATATTATAAAGACAAATCACACTTTTAAATTGTATTTAACTTTTATTAACTCAAAAGTAAACCAAAAAAACTCGTAAACAATTAAATAGTTTTTTTGTTTCTTTATATTATTTGCTTTGGTCTTAAACTGTTTAAGTATCTATAGTCTCTGGTCTAAAATAATTATGTTCAACATTGTTGTAGTAATAACTACAATTAAAACTTCTGTGTTTTTAACAACTAAAAAGAAGAGAGATGCGAAAAGATAAAATGATACGCAGATAATGTTTATATTAATACTTGATAGATTTGTTCATTACTCGGGAATTATTCTGGGTAAAAATCAGTGTTGTCTTTAAATTAAAAGTAAATTTAAGTTGGCATTCCGCTAATTTGAATGACTAAGCAAGCCAACCTCTATATCTTTTCATATATCTATGATTGTTTTTTATTTTTTACATATTTGTTGTTGGAAAATAACAAAATTGTGGTTTTTATGAGTATTTAGAGTTATTGTTGTGATTATCTAGTTAAAGATTTTAAATAATGCAAAAGCTTTTATATTTAAATAAAATAAAAAATTTATTTGTTAAAATTTTCTCCCTTCTAGAGGAAAAATTTTGTACGTACCACTAAAGAAAATAGTCTTTAAACCCCTCTTTAATTTCCCTCCCCGGCTACTCCTCGGGAGTAAACTTGCTGGTTCCCTCGCCTCTGCCTCAGGAACCATCCCTATAAACCCCTCGGCTACGCCTCTGTGCTTAAACATAATGGTTCCCTCAGGTTACGCCTTAGGACTCAACAAAAACCGGGGCGTAATAACTCTGTTTCCTCCCTTGGTACATAAATAACTATTTATAGAGATACATTTTCTTTACGGAACAATTTTTGTGTGTTTATAGACCTGGAGCCTCACTTTCCATTACGATTATTTATTTTATTTTATTTCTTTATTATTTTCATGTATGTTATTTATTATCTTTTTGTTAAAAAATAACATTTAAAGGAGACAACAGCTGAACCCCAAATTGTGTTAACCACAAACATGAGAATAAAAACATTTTAATCAAACTGTGTAAAATAGTTAGTGATAGTAATCACTAACTATTGTGATCACTATAGTGATCACCTAGCAAGTAGGCCATGGATAGCAGTTGATGGGCCCTATTTGCAAACTCCCTTAGATAGAAGATAGTGACATACCTTATGAAATTGTGTTAATCACAAACATGAGAATAAAAACATTTTAATCAAACTGTGTAAAATAGTTAGTGATAGTAATCACTAACTATTGTGATCACTATAGTGATCACCTAGCAAGTAGGCCATGGATAGCAGTTGGTGGGCCCTATTTGCAAACTCCCTTAGATAGAAGATAGTGACATACCTTATGAATCCTAGTGCGTGCATTTTACGTCTAATCCGCAGAAGAGTCGTGGCTTCACTGTATGTTCCTTCAGCTTTAACTAAAAGCCCCACTCCGGTACTATGCTTTCCTGCTCTTGAAACCATAAAGCAGAAACATATATATAATTTTTCATATAAACTACTATTTAGGGTACTAAATTTGGTCTAAAACCCAGGTTTATTTAGGGTTAGGGATCTTTTACGAGTATCTAAAATCACACAGGCTCGGAACCACATCCCTTTCGAAGGACGGTACGTGAAAGAATTTCCATCTCTCGCAAGGAAGTCCTGGAGGTCCCGACCAGGATCGAACCTGGACTGTCTGGGTGGGAGGCGCACGTGCTAACTATTACACCACCGGGACATCCGTGTAAAATAGTTATTAAAATGCTTCTTTTAATATTTTAACCCTAAGATAATCCATTGGAACGTGTAGAAACAACTCTAAGGCCTTACTCGCATTTATTTTAAACAGAGCTCCTCTAGGTCCTCACTAGCGTACCAAGGACTTCAATAGGCCAGCTCTAAACTCTTGAATAATTGCAAGCAAGTACAAATAACTGACTACAGTCCTAATTCCTCTAAGCATCAGTGATTTTTTTAGTAGTCAAGCTATAACTTTTCTTCATTTTGTGCCAAATCAATTGTGATTTGGCACGCATGTATAAGACTGACACATGTGCCATCTCATAATCAGAATTAGTTTAATTTATATAAAATGACTAGTGTATTTTTTTTAAAAAAATCGGATAAGAATCCAATTCATTTGAATTTTAGTACAAGTATGTACTTTTACGTAATAAATTAGTTCACTAAGTTTCGTTTTAATACGACAAATGTACCCATGATTTTGTTGGATCATTAAAATTAAGCTGCATTGAGTGTTCTCAGTGCTCTATGGGTGGCCGCTGAGAATGAAATGAATGCATTTACTTCTGAGGTCGAGCGAAGCGAGTTCGATGACATTCTGCAGTATAAATTCGGCGAGGAGGAAAAGTTCCGAGGTTCCCTGTCCTCAATGTTTTTTGTTTTTTTTACAATAAGCAAAAAATCCCACAGACTAGTTGCTTATAAGGTACAGCTATAGCAGATTCGTTCTTTCAAGATGCATGACTCTTTAGGGGGGCCCTTAGCTATAGGGGTAAAAAAATGTTAGAAATGTTGTGCCCCTAATTTTGTTCGAATATATAAAAAAAAAATCAATAAAAATTTTAGCCCAATCGGAGGTGATAACAGGTGCCGCCGGGCCTTTGAAGTTTTACAGGTGTCAAAATTCGTCAAAATTGTGATTTTCGTGACAAATTTTTTTCTGTGATTTTTTACATTATTTTCTAAGTAAAAACAATACTTAATTCAATAATTAGACACTATGAACTTATCATTGTTATGACCTGAAATCATCTTAGTTTGTACTTAATCTGACATTTCTGCAATATTTCAATATTGCATAAATATTGAAATATCAGAAATATTGCTCAATATTTCTGCAAGCTCCGTTGTTCTTACCGGTGTTCGATGCCGTGGTGTCAAAACACATCGCTTGGACTGAATCAAGCAGTCCTTATTCTTCAAGAAATTTATAGACTGCTGCGGCTTATTCTGCTCCAGTAGCCTGTGGTATGCTCGGAGCTCCTATCAACTTGTCTTTTATGCCATATGAAATAAGAACTGCCAATCTCTCTATCTTATTGTCTTTTGTAATATTAGGATGAAGCTTCCCATCCCAATGCACAACAGCACACTGATTTCTATCAATACTAAAGGTTTTTAACATTTCCTTGTATCTAAGAATCCTAAACTGGGATCGTTTACGGCTTATTGAATTTCTTTTAATTACCAAGTCCATTGAATCATGGCCTAACGCTTCGGCTGTAGTAACTAATACATGAACAGCATCTCTGTCTCTAACTTTGCACCTATCTAACGTTGGTGCTAGGCGATCATTAAACAAATCAACAGTTTCTCTAAAACCCAACGACGAAGGAAAAATTGCATCAGAGACAAGCTCATCTGAAACTCCCTCATTGTCTTCTGTGCTACTACTGCTTCTGGTGCTTGGTAGCAATTCCACAAACAAACTAGATCGATCAATATCCTCCAAGCATCGAGTTTTTCAACGGACCTCTTCCTCCTTCCGCTCTGCATTTCTCTATTTTGCCCTGTGCAAATTAATGTCAACTCCCGGCATAACACCAGGTCACCCCTTCATTCTTTGCATCCGCAAAAAATCTATGTCCTCCTGGATTTTTATTTGATTTTCGGCGTCACTATGGGCAATATCAAATAAATCATCCAGCCTGTCTGTAAAAGCAAAACAACTACTGATAGCAAACTTAGTCGTTTTAGAAGAATTTTTCTGAAGACAACAACAATGGTTAGAACGAAGAACTCTTTCACTTGTCATTTTATAACTTAAACAAACAACTTAAACCAAACACTTGATTTAAAAAAGAAATTAAAATATTTGATGGCAACAGTTTGTTGTCTGATCTAAGACTGGAACTTTTTTTAAGTAAGTCAAAGGGATTAAAATGATTCATTCATAGTACCCCTGCTTAGATCACTTCCATCTTGCATGGTATTTTCCTTGACTCATCTTTAATCCTTAAGTGGACACTAGGGTTATTTTACCTGAAAGTATTTTGGTAAACAAGTTTGTGTCTGCTATAGCTGTACCTTATAAGCAACTAGTCTGTGGGATTTTTTGCTTATTGTAAAAAAAAACAAAAAAACATTGAGGACAGGGAACCTCGGAACTTTTCCTCCTCGCCGAATTTATACTGCAGAATGTCATCGAACTCGCTTCGCTCGACCTCAGAAGTAAATGCATTCATTTCATTCTCAGCGGCCACCCATAGAGCACTGAGAACACTCAATGCAGCTTAATTTTAATGATCCAACAAAATCATGGGTACATTTGTCGTATTAAAACGAAACTTAGTAAACTAATTTATGGAATTTATGGAATTTTTTTTCATATATTCGAACAAAATTAGGGGTTGGGAGCAAAGAAAAAAGAAAGTTTATTTTTAAGGGCCACCCAAATGTCTCTTAACTTTTAATAATCGTTTAATTGAAATATTTAAGGATAATTCCCTTTCCAATTTTTTGGAGCTTTGTGTTTTTATCAATGATGTTTTGGATATAGAACAATATTGATTAAAACAGCTACCTTTCTCAACGGAAGTGAAACGTGGTATACATCGCTTACACTGACGCGATCACCATCGGAAGAACTTCATGACAATATTGTATTGTTTAGATTAGTTTGTTTTGAATAATACCTTATGATGATGGCATATGAAAAATGTAAATAAATGTTTGATGTTGCAGATAATGGGAGTGTGTGGTCGTTCGGAGAGGGAGAAGGGGGAAGACTAGGCTTAGGACACGAGGAGTCTATATACATTCCTTCAAAAATCACTACTACTAAATCCATTAAAGCTATTTCAGCAGGAGGATCTCATTCATTGGCATTAGATGGTACTAAATATAATTCTAAATACATGCAATAGTGGAGAGATCGCCTTTGCACAAAAGGCTTTCTGAAATTAGCTAACTCTTAAATAGCTATTCGTGTCATAGTACTTAAGCGTGGGCTATCTACAAAGAATCGTATTTATTATATGAGTCCTACAATTACCATAGAATTTGAATCAAGTCCGGCAAATGTTTTATTCATAAGTATTTGAAGCATCTCTGATTTTTATTAATTTCACCTATCATTATCTAAATTTCAGAATTAATAGTAAATGATAACTTAAGTTTAATGTGATGAATAATAAAGAATGTAGTTATTAAATCATATAAGTTAAAGAGTGTTAGTTGATAAAATCCAATAGTGAGTAAAAATCTTCTTTAACTCTCCTTTTATATTTTTCCTTCCGATAAGTACGGTCAAAAGTACCCAACTTATCTCTTTTTTAAGAGAAGTGTTTAATTATTTTAATTTTAAATTAATTTGCACATTAAAACTAAGTTAGAGAGAGTGAGTTCATAAATTTCTGTATTGAGTAAAAAGCTAGACACAGATAACCATCCCTCAACAATATATCTATCATCTATAATAAATAGATGATAGTAATAATGGAAAATAATAGAATGAATGAGAGGTAAAATATTAATGAATAACATATCGTTTATTATATTTATTTGTTACGTATATTTATTTGTTCGTTTATTATATTTATTTATTTATTATGTTTATTTCATTTTTATAGCGTCTGATAAGCTGTTGGTATGGGGAAGCAATGATTTAGGTCAGTTAGGACTGGAAACAGAGACCTGTGTCTTAGAACCAACACCATGTTTAGCAGACAAAACGTTTCAATCTATATCAGCAGGGCAGCAACACAGTGCCTTCGTGACTGGTAATTAAACTTTTTCTTTAAATTTATTCGTCTAAGCAAAATGTCATTCACCCGATGTACTTCTATCTTTGGTTTATAAATAAATAAAAAATGTTGTTGAAGATAAGTTTTAGATCGACTATTTCATTTTTCGAATATCATAATTCTCTCATCCAAACACAGTCCGTTTTACAAATTATTTTTAAGCAACCCCTTTTTGAAATTAAAGTCACTTAGAGAGGTAATGGAAAGCAAAGACACATTATACTTCCATACCCTCCTTAACTCAACTGAATGTTCAAAGTTTTGAAAATTCAGAAGTGCTATAAATAGATAGATTAATAAATAGATATATATTAGATTAGATAAATAGATTTTGACTGTATATAACTTACAGTCAAAATCTATTTATTCTTAACTCTCAATAGTTTATTTTTATGTACCAAGTTTTTTCGGAAAGACTGAGCCGTTTGTTCTGTATGGTTTTTCAAGAAAAATGCCCATATATTCACATGTTATACACTTATCCATGCATACTGACAGACAGCAACTATTTTATTTTTTTAGCTGACATTTAATTAAAACCAAAAACTAGTTGTCAACATTTTTGCTAATTCAAACTTGATGAATACTTATCGTAGTTCAATACTTATTTCAATCGTAATTTCCTCCTTGCCTCCAATAGAATATCAATATTATATTTAAAAAAATAATAACCTTTTGCATATTTTATTTTCTACCGCGTAATTTGATAAAATAGTATATTTTACAATGCAGTAAAGAAAACATTGCTGACAACCTATATTGGCTCTGCCTTTGAAGACAATGCACCATTTGCCTCCCTTGGCTTCGCCTCGTCAGTCAAACAAAGTAATAACCTGCCTCAGGTTGGACCTAAGAAAATATTTTCTACAGCCTGCCGGCCCTTTCCTTCGATTCGGGTGCTAACTTTTTAACAAAATTTGTTTGTTAAATTTTATTTTGCAATCTTGTAGAACAATACACTCATTATATCATCAATTATTACATAAAGTATTATAAGTAGCTTGATTTTTCTTACATTTTAAATAATGTAGACAGAAACAAAACATCTTGCAGCATTATCATATGTATCAGAGCATGTCATAAAGATCCTTATAATTTTATTCTAAAAATAAAATAGAATTATTTATTTTACCTCCTAAAGGGAGAAAAAGCGTACTTTTTTCCCTCTTGTCTCGGTACAAGCACAAGCCAATTGAGCTAAAACTCGCTTTTATTCCTTGGTAAGTGAATAAATATATTTCACTTTTTTGTCGGTTTGGTTAAC
The DNA here is from genome assembly GCA_018340805.1 of Microvelia longipes. Lineage (NCBI taxonomy): Eukaryota > Metazoa > Arthropoda > Insecta > Hemiptera > Veliidae > Microvelia > Microvelia longipes. The sequence continues at coordinate 72,322,660 of JACMZG010000008.1, read as the reverse complement.
TGTCCTTGAAACTTAGCATACGTAGGAGAAAAATCTATATTATATTTATATTAGATAATATTTGGCTGCATGATATGTCGCATGGCTCATATTATAGCGTGTTACCTTTGAGTGCAGACGAGGAAACTAAAATGATCAAAATATTTTGACTGATGATGGGGTCATGTAAGGTTCGTGACAAATACTGTGGTGGCAACAGAGTGATGACCCGAAAGAAAGATCAATTTAAAAAATTTATATTATAAATAATAATAAATTGAGATGTTATAGGGCACACCAAAACTTTTCGAGTAAAATAAATCTAACTAGTTACACAAGACTAAATAATTCATTGAATACTTCATCTTGTTATACGGAATCTAAACTCAAATAATCAATCCAAAATAAAATACGAGCCTTTGGCCCGTATTTCGCTCCTTGTCCGTTTTTCGGCGTCGCGGAGGCCCTCGGGCCTCCGCGACGACTTGTAGGCCCTAGGGCCTCCAAGTGGCCGCTTCGCGGCCACATTGTTGTTGTTTTGTATTATCTATGGTTTCATTATCGTTTCTTGTTACATGGCATTTTGCCACGTATTTAGCGAATTTTCACAGCCTCGTTTTACAGGCCCGCTTCGCGTACTGAGAGGCTTTCTCACAAATTTGATTTTATTAATCCTCTATTATTAATAGTAAGCAATAATATTACAGTTAACAAGCAATATAAAAAATAATAAGTATATTTAAATACATAACTAATACGTTTTTTATAGAGGTATAAAGAATACAAGAAATAAAATCCACACGTTGCAACTGTTGGAGTAACCTTGTATAAAGGGTAAGAAAAGATTATAGTTTCATCTTTCATCAGTTTTAGTTATCGTCCACCATACAAAAGGGTATAAACTTTCACATACATTTATGATTGTTTATACAATTTAAAGAAAAATGTCTTTTATTACAAATGCGAAAAAAGTTTTTTTCGCAAACAAATTGTTTATTTGAGTGTAATCTTTAGGTTAAAAAATATTATTTATGATTTTTTTAAATAAAAATACCGTTTTGGTCACTTAGGATTGTCCGATTGAGCTGAAACCGGTCGCAATCGTTTTAGAATGACTTCGACCATATGAAGACTACTTCGAGGTTCTTCCTCTTTACAGGCCTGCTTACCTCGGCGTGGATCAGTGGAAACCATTTTTGTCCTGTCTCTCTGGGACAGTAGGCTTACCAGGATGGAGCAAGAGGTAGAGGCCCCTCTTTTATACTATATCCCCAACCTCTAACACTACTGAACCCAAGATATATCGTACGAGTCTTTGACCT
>JACMZG010000008.1:72298859-72318859 GCA_018340805.1 Microvelia longipes | reverse complement strand
TAGGTAGAATGGCTTAACATTTTCACTATTGAATGTATGATGAAGTTTGGGTTTTCTTAAAGGGCAATCATTAGAAAAGTTTTTTCCGTTCTTGGCTAAACTTCTGCTCATCTCTTACTTCCTCTAATACCCTACCATAAAAATTCCGTAATATTCAATTTTTTCAAAAAATCATTTTTCATGCAAAATTTTAGGCAGTAGTTCCAAAATATTTGACATAGTTAGTAGATTGTCCTTTAGGAAGTTTACTCAGCTTTCTAACGAGCCCAATTTCGCCTTTCTACCTTTAAAAGTTTAAACGCTATTACAATTTCATGATTTGAGGTCAAATATTTTTTTTTAATATTAAATTTGACCTTGTGGGAAAACGGTTGGAGATCGAGGTTTTTATTATAGATCATTTTTTGTTTCTTTTGAGGAGTACTATCACCTCCTTCTTTGGTGGATACTATATGAAACACCCTGTGTATATATATGTATATATATATATATATATATAATTATATATATATATATATATATATATAAATATAAATTCTGGAGCGGAGGTCCGCATACCGGGTGAATTTCATTTGAAATGCGTGGTTTCGTGCTTCACAAGCCATTTCTTGCTTAAGTTTCCCGTTAATGTTTTATAATTCTAGCAGTAACATCAGTACAATTTATTCATTTAATTCTGGATTGGCTTCAAAAGAAATGCGCTTAAACTTGATTATATATTTTTGCCAATAACGTAAAAAACTAAAAGTTGAATAGCTTTGGAAATTCCAGTGTTAATGTATGGTGTGTTTTGCTCTCTGGTAATATGTTGATCGTCGGTAAACTTTAATAAAATGTTTAGTTTTTTTGGTGACTAATATCAAAATAGAATTTTATTGATCGATCGATTGCCTATAGATGTACCTATGTGTTAAATATCATCTAGAATTTTTTAAAATTTTCGATGGCTCTTTTGATAAACTTTTCATTATCACATCGTATTCGCTACGCTCGTCCTCAGAATGTACAATTCGTCACATTTATAATACAATACGTCTTCGGAATCGCTTCGCTCGTCCTCAGATAGTAATTAAATTAGTTTTATTACAGTATACACCCATACAGCACTGACCACGCTCAATGCTGCGTGATCTAACAAAAACCAAGATATACTTTTCATATCAAAACGAAACTTGGTTTAGTTATTTATTACGTAAAGGTGTATACTTATATCAAAGTTCAACTCAATTGGCTTATTTTACAATTTAAAAAAAATGTACACAAGTTGTTTGATAAAAAATTAAACTAATGCTGATAATGAGATGAAACTTAATACGTATGTTAGTTTTATACATGGCTACATGCGTACCGAATTTCAATTGGATCGCATTTTTCCGCGATTTATCATTTTTCGACATTTTTGCGGGGTTAATGGTTTTATAGTACAATTACAACTGATTTTTGTACAAAGTTTCAACTTTCTAGCATACGATGATAACAGACACATGCAGACAGAAAACTTTTCAAAAACCACTCAGGAGGCTTTAAAAACATCTGAAACAGATAATTCTGGTGACATCCCCGTTTCGTTTTTTTGCAAACTCAATAATGTTTCTATATACCTGTGGTATAAATGAGGAAAAGTAAAAAGTTAAAACCCGACACGTTCTTAAACAGTTTTGTTTGTGCAAAGAAATCAAATGGTGTTTTGGAAGATTTTTCTGTATATTTTAAAAGGGTTTCTCTAAATTATATCTAGCCAACTCACGCAATCCTATGCAAATCCGCTCGACTATGTTTATTTATCATTTTTAAATAATGATAGTTTAAAACGAACAAATCAAAAATCATTACATGTTTAGTAAATAATAATTTTAATAAACTATGTATTTTATTCTGATGATTAATAATAGTGTTATGTTAACTTATACTTCATCTTTTATTGATTGACATTTATTATTTTAATTCTTCATTAAGATTTATAGACTTTTTTCAAAGTGTTTTTTTTTTATTAGTATTATTTTTAAGATTTGTTTTTATAGCTACCCTATTTTCCTAAATACATATTTAAAAATATCCATACCGTATCCCTTTTAGCGAATTTTATAGAAAAAAAATGAGCTTAAGAGGTTATGGTCTTGGAGGGAAGTAGTGGTAGGAGCTGGATTTTTTGAAAGGGGGGACTTGGTACATAAATTAATCTTGTTAATGTCCTGAACCCTATTGTTATATATGAAATATGTGAGACGTCGTTAATCTACAATAATGCCTCACTAGCATTAAAAAAAAACAAATTTTCAAAAAGTGTTTAAATCGGGCTGAATTTTTACACATATACTGCCATGTATAGTTAGCAAAAAGTTACATTTTATTATCAGTTTACTTTTGGTGTTATTGATTGACATATATAACATAATGTAAACACATCCCGTCTTTTGACTTATATATTTTTGACTTTATATATTTGAAAATTCGCATATATCCTGGCAGTGTGACACTATATGAACTAGTAATATGACGATGATATAGGACAACAACCATGTGGCGGGTGTGCGGCTAAGAGGCCAAAGGTCTGTTTTTACTAAAGAATTCAATACTGTTCCTTATTATTAAGAAGAGTCTAACGATGCAAGTTGCAATCTCCTGGTTTAAATAGAACCAATAAGGTGAAACAGAATTTGGTTCGATTTCGATGAATATTCTGACGTATAGTTTAGGAAATAAAATTGAAATTTTGCATTACAAAAATAAGTCTGGGTGACGACACTATGTCAGTAGGTAAAATTAATTAAGTTGAAATAATTCAGGATAACGAACTTGGTGAGCTAACGCAATTTAAAAAAAATACTAAATACAATCTAAAATAAAAATTTCGCATTTATTAATGAGGTATTATTTTTTGTTAGCTGTAGAACACCCAGTGATTTGATATAATACAGCAATATAAAATGATATAATATTGAAATAATTATGATTAAAGGATTAAAAGTCGGGTATGGGGTACCTTGGAATTTTTTCTTAAAACATCGAATTCGCTACGCTTATCCCCCCCCTACTTTGGTTTTGGACTCACTTCACATGTCCTCTGGATATACACTTCGCCGAGTTTATACTGCAACACGTATCAAAATAGTAATAATATTAATAATGCCCTATTAATGTTTTGAGCCTTGCGGCTCATCAGGGATAAACCCTGCGGGAACAACCTCGGGTGGTAGTAGCAACCGTTACACTCAAAGTGTTGATTACCGTCACGATCATTTATCTAAACAATAATTTAATATAAACCAAGAGCTTAACCTGGGATGCGAACCCCAGACCTCCGTGGAATCAAAGGTTAGTGTAAAGACGGCCACGGACGCGGTCAATAAAATAGTAATTACATTAGAATTATTCCCAGCGGTCACTCATCCAGGCACTCACCTCGCTCGATGCTGCTTAATTTTATGATTAATCAAAAACCATAGATATACTTGCCGTATTGAAACGAAAATTAGTATATTTATTTATTTCGTAAAAGGATACTATTATACCAAATTTCAACTCTATTGGATTATTTTCCAATTTGTTACATGTTTTTGAAAAATATGCGGGAAATGTTTTAGAAAATTTCTTTGTAAATCCAAATGAGATAAAGACCTTTGAATTTAATATAGTAGGGTATATTTATATTGTTTACAGTACAGTTTATACTGTATCATATATACTGTCACTGATATACTGTATCAGTAGTGACTTGGTCTCAAAATTACTGTGTTAACCATGCCTTGAATAGCAACACCAAGATAAACACTAATTCACGACACCTTAGACGTAAAAATGCCTTGACCCTACTTTTCTAAGCATTATTAACCTTAAGTTATAACCTAGTCATAGAGTTACATAATGATTTTGAGGTCGAGCGTAGTAAGACTGAAAGTAATATCATCCATAAGGTTTGGGTTAATCAAAACATTCTAACGACGAGCCAAGCGAGTCCAAAGTTGTTTGAAAAAGTACCGAGGTACTCCGTATCCCATTTTAATATTAGATTTGTTTTCTAGATGGAGGAACTGTATTGATGTGTGGTGACAGTCATCACGGCAAGCTAGGTATAGAATGGTCATCAGATAAATACATCAGCAAACCTTTAACCATACCTAAACTAACATCTTGCAATGTCATCAAGGTAGGTTTTCAAGGCCATCAAAAAATGTTGTTTCTTCAATGAACTAATTTTTTGGTGTCCTTTTGCAGTTTTGCTCTCTCCTAGATGACAAACTTTTATTAATCGAAAACTATTCAAAAAGCAAAATAGTAACTATTTTAATCATAAAATCTAATTGATAGATCTTGACTAAACTTTAAACTTAGAATCCACATAGGGCAGAATAAACACATTTTACGCGTCATCGAGATCTTTTCTAAAATAATTTTGAGTAAGTGTAAAAATGTTTAAAGCTAATTGATTGAATCTAAACGAATCTAAACGATTGAATCTAAACTTTCAATTATACCACTGACTGATTATAATGAACACCATTTATGTCTAAAATAATATAACTAATAATATTTATGCATCTCAAATAATACTATTTTGTATTCTAAAATAATGCCGTAGTGTATAATAAAAATGTTGAGTGCTTACAGCTCAGAATCAAATTGACGGACCATGACTAAACTATTAACAACTACTCATATGTCAGAATGGACACGTTACACGCTTATCGTAATCTGTTCCTTACAGCTCAGAATCTACTTCATGAATGATGACTATATTGATGTTAATTTGCATAAACTTAAGTTTCAGTGCCTTAAGTTGCAGCCAATTTTAAGTTTATTGAGAAAGCTGTTTATGATAAATAAATAAGTAACTTTTTTAAACTTAGATTAATTTACTTCAGGATCAGTTTTTTGCATGACATATAATTGTTTTATTTAAAAAACAATATCTTGAGAAATTATTTAGGAAGCCATACAAATATATTTGCGAGTTATTAATCAAGGCACGTGTGCCTGGCACTCAAACAGTCCGGATTCGATCCCGGTCAGGACCTCTAGGACTTTTATGAGAAGGATAAAAATTCTTATATGTGACGTCCTTCGAAAGGGACTTAAAGTAGGAGATGCTGAGCCAGTACGTTGTCAGGTACTGGTTCAAAATCCATAACCCTAAAATATTAAAGCAAACTTTAGGACCCTTATAGTAGTTTATATAAAATCTTATATATTTAATATAACATTTAATAAACATATGTGTTATAAACATATATATGCTTCTGGCTTATGTTTTCGAGAGCAGGAAAATCTAATTTTCCGACAGAGCAAGTGTTGTTTCTCATTGAAGCTATTGAAACTTATAGCTATACGACTTGAGCTATAAACTTATATATTACGACTCACGGCTAAAATCAGTTGACAAAGCGGGAAAATAGTGTTGAGGAACCAATAAGATAGGCCTAATATGAAATTGAGAGGGTGGTTAAACATCCAGGACTAACCTCATTGGCTTCCTTGCATTATTTTTCCACGCTGTCAACTAATTTTAGCCGTATGTCGTATTATAAAGCCATGGCTCTTCAGTGGATTAGGCGCAAAAATGCCAATGATAGAACATTAAAGGAATATTATGGTAGAACACTATCTTCTATGTAAAGGAGTTACATAGAAGTTACATAGTACCACGAGGGCCCAACAACGTGGTCTATTTTCTAGGTGATATATCAACTCTCCGTATTTACTATCAGTATCTAGGTAGTTGCCAATGGTTGCGTATCCTCGATTGACAGAAAGACAAACGTCATGGTATGTCACTGATTATGTCAATATTACTTATTAAGTTCGTGTGATACAGGTGTCTTGCGGTGGATGTCACACTGCCATCCTCGCTGCCCCCAGGACGCAGCCAGTCTGTCAGATATTTATAGAGAACGCAGTGAGTATTATTTTTTAAGTAAGGGGATGATATAACTAATATATCTTAACAAATAGATAACAACAGAATAATTACATTAAACAATTAGATGTGTATTAATCAATGAATTATTGGTTGACATGATGTGTGATATATTTACATTATGCAAGATGTTAGAAATTTATAAGGTTATTCAATTCGATGCAAACAAACTAAACGCATTTGGAGTTTATAACCTGACATTTTTATGAATGACGTGTGACGTCATTGCAGGAATCGGTTTAGCCAGTTAACATTAAAAATTGACTATATATTCCTGCAATGACGTCAATTCCGGACAATAACCTAACTCGTCAAAAAAATAATTTAATTCATAAAAACACTTCAATTGGGTTACATTGTAAACTCGTATCACCTTGATAAGCTTGGACATTATGTGTACGTAATGACATTATCGTCACATTCTTATGTATTGATATGATGCAATATCCTTGATGTAAGAAATATTTTTTAACATAAGCTTTTCCTAATAGTAGTGTTGGACAACCTACTATATATACCTAAAGACAACCTACTGCATAAAGATACTATTAATTTAAATTATTAAAAATAGAATTTGACTAAGACTTCTTCAACGTCAATTCAATTGGATACATCCATACCCAAATGGAGCTGGTTTTTAACGTCCGCGTATACGCGGACTTAATACGCCTTATACCGTGTTAGAAATGTATTTTGTGGTACTTGAAATCTGAGGTACAATACCCAGTAAAAAAAATGTCAATAAAGATTTATTTATTACTGTATCCGCGGTACAATATCTGATTGTAAAAATGTTTCAGGACTCTCAATGTATTGAGTTGGGTAACGCCCCCTTTAGCATAGAGATGTATACTAGAGGGGGCACGGCCTATCTTATAACATTGAGAGACCTAAACACCTTTTTGGGGCTCTTAGGGGCTCTGTGTAACATCGATGAAACCTCCTCCAATAGTGAGTTAAGGTTATTTTGAATTAATTTTTTTCGGTTATCTGCACATTACTGGTATTTGAATTGTAATTACTTGTTATCCGCACAGTAATTTTGTGCTGATTATTTAATTTTATTTATAACCGAAGGTGGTCAGGTTACTTTTTCGATCTTTCAAAATTTAACCTATAGGCACTCTCTAGTAATAATATCTCTATGCTTAATTCACTCTTGAAAGAAGTTTCAATGAGGTTTCACAGAGCCCCCAAAATTTTTTTTATAAAAAATTGATGTCACCTAAGTTGTTAGAAGGGAACGCTACATAATTACGTCATAAACACAACATGGCTACTTTACAATCGTAACATGGTTACGTTTTAAACGTAATATTGCTATGATGCAAACTTATCATGGTTATGTTAAATGTGTAACACCGTTACGTTACAATCGTAACATGGTTACGTTTTAAACGTAATATTGCTACGACTCAACTTTAACATGGTTATATTACATGTGTAACACTGTTACGTTACAATCATAACATGGTTACGTTTTAAACGTAATATTGCTATGATGCAAACTTATCATGGTTATGTTGCATGTGTAACACCGTTACTTTACAATCGTAGCATGGTTACGTTTTAAACGTAATATTGCTATGATACATTTATAACACGATTATATTACATGTGTAAAACCGTTACGTTACAATCGTAACATGGTTACATTCATGTTAACAAGGACATATTTATTTGCAGGATAGCATTCAAAGTATAACAGGTACGAAAACTTTACCACCGCTAATAAAGAAAATATCGGATCCAGCTCTTCTAAATCCACCGGAACATGTTGCTTCACCACCGATGAACCATATACCACCAGCTAGCATCAAGCAAGTCAACGTTGAACCAATTTCTTCGGATACACAGGTTTGTCAGTTAAGTAAATACCAACTTCAGGGATATAGCTGATATTCTGAAGTGTCTCTAGCCAAAACGCTTTTTAGCATTCTTCAAAAGTAATTTGACACGTCTTGATACCAGCCTAATAAATGTTAAAATAAATTATCTGTCTAATTTCGTATTTTTGTATGAAGTATCAGCTTAGTCATAGTTTGGTACACGACAGTAAAATGGCCTCTGTTATATCAGGAAATCACAACATTTCTAAAAATTGGGTACTGGGTGTCTCGGAACTTTTCCTCAACACATCAAATTCGCTACGCTCATCTTCCCTACTCCGGACTCGCTTCGCTCGTCCTCACACTATACAATTCACATAATTTATACTATAAATTAATATTTAGACAGTAAAAACATTCATTTATTTCCAACGGTTACTAATCTAGGCACTGACCTTGCTCAATGGTGCTTAACTTTTATGATCCGACAAAAGCCATAGATATAATTGCCGTATTGCAACGAAACTAAGTATACTCATTCATTACGTAAAGAAATACACCTGTACTAAATTTTAACTCAAATTGATTATTTTCAGTTTTTTTACTACCTTTTAAAAATCATATACTAGTCATCCTATAAAAATTAAACTAATGATAATAATGTGATAAAACTTGGCACTAATGTTAGTCTGGTACTTCTTTAGATAGTTATTCCCCCAGATTGTTACTCCCCAAAAGGGAGTACCAAGGATTTGATGTAGATATTTGCTCCCTAATAACAAAGTAAGAAAAGGAGAGGTTGAAGGGCAAAAATGTTAATTAAAAACAAAGAAAAGGGAAAGTTAATAGGAAAGGGATCCTCTAAAAGTGGTCCTTTTGCCATATAAAAGGACTACTCATGGGGCGACAGTATAGACAAAGTATTGAATATAATGAATTTAATATAAGTAAATTGGAGATATTTAACCTTTAATGGGACAGGATTTAATAATACATGGACACATGAGGGACACCTTTTCTATAAAAGTACCACAAAAGGAATATTGGAAAAAACGTATAGAAATAAAATAAATAAGTAGTAAAATCAAAAATAAATAGGTAAATATTTATAGAAATAGAAATAATATTATAGAATAATAAAGTACTTAAATTAATAATAAAGTGATAAATAGTTATAATAAATAAATGTGTAAGTAATATATGATGAGTTTAAGTAAATATAAAACACTAAAACCTAAAAGACTAAAACTAATAGACAACAGACCTAAACTACTAAAACCTAATAGACAACAGAGAAGCATTTTTGATAAAAGCACAATAAATAAAAGAGTTACAGAAACATACAAGTAAAGACATTCTAATGTTTTACTTACTTTGAAAACACTTGTATAGTTATGATATCAATATCAATTCGATTTTACTTGAGATAAAACGTACACAATGAGATTTCCATGGTCAAATAAAAATGAACTGTGATTATTTTACTAATAGATTAAAGATATTAATAGATATAAGGTATTTGTTAAAAATTAAATGAAAATGTCAAACTAAAATGACAAATGACATTAAATAATTGTAAATATGGAAAAAATACATAACTAGCATGAGTTATATAGTATAAGATAGCGATGTACAGAAGTAACTATTTGAAAAAGATTACTCCTTTCATAGCAGGGTGGGGAGTAACCATCTGAAGAAGGTTACTCAGAGACCTTCTTTAAATGGTACTCCCCTCATAGCGTTGTGGGGAGTAACCATCTGAAGAAGGTTACTCAGAGACCTTCTTCAAATGGTTACTCCCCTCATAGCGTTGTTGGGGAGTAACCATCTGAAGAAGGTACTCAGAGACCTTCTTCAAATGGTTACTCCCTTAGTTAAGATGCCATATTTTGTCTTCCCCTATTCTAACCCAACAAAAGCCCCAATGCTTTTCTACATCCCCAGGTAAGAGCGTATAATAAGGTAAAATATATAAAGATTAGCAATAAATCAAAAAACTAAGGGGTGTAACCAAAAAAGGGAGTAACCAGTCTGATCTGTCAAAGGGGAGTAACAATCTAAAGAAGGTCACATAAATAAAAAAAGCAGTATAGTACTCCCCAAAAAGGGAGTAACTATCTAAAGAAGTGCCGTTAGTCTTATAAACATTTTCTAAAATGGTTTATAAATTGCCTGCTATATAAGCAATATATTCGACAACATGCGTACCGAATCTAAAACTAACAAACAATTATTTTCCCGTTCAATGAATTTTCGAATTTTCTGCTGAGTCATTACAGTGGGTTGATAGATTTGTATAAAAAATAGTTTCCGCATAGCACTGTCTAGTTGTGAATATGCTAAGTAAAGAAACATTTTCTAAAATGGTTTATAAATTGCCTGCTATATAAGCAATATATTGGCAAATACGTTTGAAAATGGCTTCATAATGTAGAGGTAATTTTACTTCAATTTAACTTTCAATGTATTTACCTAACTTATTCTTAGTAAGTAAATGTAGTAAAACGATTCTACACTTTTTTATATGACACTAATGATGACCTTATGTAGCTTGAAAGCGTTTTTATTATATTGTTTTATTTTTTAGAGAGACTCTTTTCTTTGTACCTTTCGTTATAAAAAAAAAATTATTCATAATATATTTCAAATATACAATTTTATGTAAAAATGAATTTTTTAAGTAATAAAATGCCAAACAATCAAGTATTTTCCTCAACCTTGTTGGGGAAAATACTTTAAATAAATAATTTCCAGGGGTGACTCCTGGAAAATGAGGCTGAGAAAATGTGCCTGAAAAATGTGACTCATTGTGTACTGCTTAGAACTAAATTTAATTGAAAGTATACTCTAACTGATAAAAAACATAGTTTGTCTATCCAGAGTGGAGCCCTTCAAATAATTACGCACGCACTAGATTTTAAAAATCGCACAAATTTTAAGTTTCTTAAAATAAGTGGTTTCCTGTTGAACGTGAGCAAAACTTAAAGAGAATATTTCTTAAATCTGGCGAAATTTCCAAAAACATTGTCAGATAAACGCCAATAAACACTCGATTTATTAGATATGTTGTCAGCTTGAAAATTTTCTTTTATAGTTTTGCACACGACCAACAGGTAACCACTTATTTCATGAAATCTAAAATTTGTTCAAAAAATCTTGAGCATACACAATCGTATGATGGGCTCTACTATGGGCAGGCAGGCTATGCTTTTTCTTTATAATTTAAGATATATTTTCAAATAAATTTGTAGCAGTACAAAGTGAGTCACGTTTTTTCAGGTCCGGTTCCTCCACTATCAGAGAATTTTAATTATTGTAAATAGAACAAGTGCCTTATTCTTATTTGCTACGTAGAGTTTTATCTCCATTTCGATATTGTTTACTATGTGTTTCACCCGTCTGAAAATATAATTTAGCACCTTTGAAGTTTTTGGCCTTATTAAATTAATTTTTTTCTGTGTCTTTAATTTCAGTAGTCAAATATATTCATTCTAAGAAACTTAAGTTTTCGGAATATGTTCAAATCATGACTGAAAAGTAAAGATGGATCAAAATATTGATTCTGATGCAGAAGATATAAGAGATGATGATTTTTACTTTCAAAATGGCATTAGCAATGAAATCGATAATTATTACCTAAATGAATCACGTGTACCAGGTTCTAATAGATATACTGATAACCACTTAGGAACAAAACCCAACATTAATGATTACGGTCGTATTTTGATAAGTGACTCTGGTGAAAGCGTGGTCAAAACAGCGGATGCGGATGATCGCGAAAATAATAAAACTCGCAAAATGTTTACGAAGTACCAAATACCGAGTTTCTTTAGGTTCCAACCAATGGATACGTTGAGCGAAAAGGACTCCGATGAGAGTTCATCGACGATGGAAGCGGTTTTAGGTGAAGAGACACACGACGTTGTAGAAGAGGACGTGTGTTGGTGGCAGCATAGGGTACTTAAGAAAACTAAACCTGTTAATAAGTTCACTTTACCGAGTTACGAAATGAATCAAGTTGAAGATGCAGTTCTGAAAACTAGAAACATTTTGGGTCAAGGAGATTCCCCGTGGATTCTTATCTTGGCAAGTCATTAAGTTCAAAATTTCTATCACTGTCTGCAGTAACTATAGTTGAGCTAAATTAGTTTAACCACTTTTATAAAATAAACCTTAGCAAGCCATGCCTTAAAAATTTAGCTAGAGTAATGACAGGTGTTAAAATGAAACATACTCGTATATTTATATATATATATATATATATATATATATATATATATATATATATTATATATATATATATAAATTTTTAAATTTAATTTTTTTTTAATTTAATATATTTAAAATTTTAAATTTTAATTTTTTTAATTTTAAATTTATATATAATATATATATATATATATATATTATATAATATATATATATATATATATTATATATATATATATATATATATATATATATATATATATATATATATATATATATATATATATATATATATATATATATACTCGTATATCCTGTTGAAACAGGAGACAGCACTTTACCTGCTTACATAGAAAGAGCCCATGCGCGTCCGCAGGGGAGGGGTCATAGGGGTCACTTGACGCCCCCTCCCAGAAAAATAAGAAAAGTAAGAATGACCCGCACTGGAAATGAGTAAAAAGTTAGGTTTGAGTAAAACGAGTAAAGTCCTCTTGTTTTATTTAGAGAGAGGAAATTTACAATGTCAGGGACTTAAGGGCTTATGACAACCTTTGTTATTAAACATATACTTAGGTATCTTTACATTCTAAGGTCACTTACTGGCGTGAAAAATCAGTCATAGGTGGTCGCGTAAACTAGGATACGCGAGGTGACGTTTCGAGAGAACGCACAGGACCCAGTACTATTATTAGATCCTGACTCATTTAAACAATGAATTGCTTGCAACTTTTTTAATTATATCTATTCTCAACAAGTTTTTTAAAAAATGTTCTATCATTCGAAAATACGATATTATTCAGGATGGGAGTTCAGAATCTGAGTTAGAAGAGGAGTCGATGAAAACAAATAACAAAGTAATTAGTCAGGCTTGGCAACGTGAAGATGAGGAAATTCAGAATAATATTGATAAGAAGAATAATATCAATTCCCAGCTCAATAATCAACACAAAAAAGGTGAGTTAAACTTAATTTAAATTGCCCTATAGACATTCTCTGTTCACATACATTCATTCAATTAATATAGTAAGGCGATTTGCTTCATAGAATAAGATTGATTATCTTTATTCCTCCTTATTTATCCTTATAATAATAAGGATTTATTATTATAATAATAAATAATAAAAAACCTCTTAATTATCCTTAATCCTTTGATTAAGGATAAATAAGAGGTTTGAAAGAGGCCGATTGCCTCTTCAAAGAAATAAAAAATGACTTTATTTTACAGGAGAATACTATAGTATAACACTAAGTTATAATCAGTTGACAGCGTGGGAAAATAATGCAAGGGAGCCAATGAGGTTAGTACTGGATGTACTGGAACCACGCTCACAATTTTATTTTAAACCAACCTATTACTATTTCTAATTTCAAATCTTTTGTTACTTCTCAACTATTCATATCTCAGTTCAATAAAGAAAACTTTGTAATTGTTTTGTTTGCCTGTGGTATGTAATTATTTCAACTGTCAACTGATTATAACCGTGTGCAGTACTGTAATTTACACAAAAGCCAAGGTTGACCCTCCCAAACGCTTTTATCAGTGTTTTATATGATCTTTCTCGTTGCATTTTTAACTATTATTGTCAGTAGGTGGAGAGGGCAAGATATCTCGTTTTTTCTCAAGATTGAGGAAAACATCTCCCAGTAACACCCAGGACATCACTACTGAGAGTAAGAACAAATCTGTCTAATTTCTCCTTTAAAGGCTACGTTCGCGAGTGTTAACTAATCTGATCGATCTAATCAAAAGCCGTTTTACCATAGAGATATATTACTAGAGGTGGCCCTATTGGTTTAATTTTGAAACATCAGTAAAAGTAACCTGAAAAGTAACCTGACCACACTGGGTTATCAAAATAATCGAATAAACAGAACAAAACTACAGTAAATTATACAGTAGAACATTTATAATACAACACAAACAATGTGCGGAGAGCTGAAATCAATTGATGTATTATAACTTTAACTCGCTCTTGGAGGAGGTTTTAATAAGGTTTCAAAGAGCCTCAAAAAAATGTTTCAGGTCTTTCAATGTATTGAGATAGGCTATAACTCCTCTCGTATATGTCTCTATGCGTTTTACGACATGTTGATCCCGATTAGATGAAGTTTGTCAGTGTCCCCATATCGTGGTGGCTTTTCTAATCAAAGTGACTGAAAAAATTATAGGGTTACTTGACTCAGGTCTACCAACATTTTTGTCAGTTTGACCATTTTTTTTGGCCTCTTTTTGCCGAAACGTGTTTATTTTCTACAATACGTTGTTGTTGTAACTTTTAGTTGAATCATCAAGTTTAGCAAGGTTTAATTAAAAAGATACTAAATAAATTTACAAATCAATTTCATTGTCGAAACGTTAAATTATGTATTGTTTTTCCGTAAGTTCAGAATTAGGCCTCTGTATTCTTAAAATGATATAATGAAATAAAGCAAAAGTTGTAGACTTCTAGCTCTAGGAGGTTTAATAAAATTAATAAACATCGACACAAGAAATTAACAAGATTCTAAAAGTAAAGATGTGTATATAAAAGTCAAGCACGCTGTTGTTAAAAGGTTATACCGGAAACCGTGAGGTTATCTATTTACTGATCTTAAGAAGAGATCAAAAAGAGTTCGCCAACTGAACTCAGGTCACTTTGGTGGTAAAATGGCTGCCGTGACACTGACCAATTCAGATCGATCGGTTCTTACTCGCGAACACACCTGTTATCCTAATAGCCCCTTGGACTCAAGCACACGATTCGCCTAGATTCGTCCAGCCTATTTGCTCAAATAAGGTTTTCCACCTCTTTAGTTTCTCACCTGCAAAAATACCTTAAGTATATTTGCGATTATAAGAGATAGTTGTAAAGTTGGCAATACCAATGACAGAAATACGGAAGGGTGATCGAAATTTTTTTTATCATAGCATTAGCATGGGAGCCAATCAAAATAATGCATTTATTTCTTCATTGTTACTTAATTTGTAACAAATGAGTTAAAAATTAATAAAACGACCATTGGTACTAAAAATATTGTCAATATTTTATAGATAAATACTTGGATTTAAACACAAGATCAGGCTCTTATCACAGCAGACTTAGATTTGTTCGTTTTTTAAGCTGGTATTTACCGATGTAAATATAAAAAACGGGTTTATTGTTATTAAACTGTTAAAATATTAAATTTAATAAAAAGTAATACTTCATTATACAAAAAATAAAACACATATGTTGGAAAATATCATCTTATCAGTTAATTTAAATACTTGATAAACTTATAACTTTTAAACAATTTAATGCAAAAAAAGGTAATTTTATGAGTTTGTGCAAAGTAAAATTAACTAACTATAAATATAATAAAGCACTATATTATGATTTTCATCTTATCATTTTTTTTTAAATCTCGTTACAAACCATTTAAATGGTTTTTCCCAATAAGAGTGACTTAAAATTAAAAAATAATTAAAATAAATTACTTTAAAGAAAAAATTTAATCGTAAATCGTCAAAAATTAAGATCCGCATTCTTAATTTCTTAACGTTATGATGTACACAAGGATGTTGAATAAAGGGGACGCACTAAGTCGAATTGCCATTCAACAAAGTGACCCCATCGAAAATCAAAACATAGAGATGAATGCAACACGAAACACACGTCAAAAACCAACTGCACATGCTTGGTACGAACTGCGCATGCTTATGATCCTTATAACAGCGCAGGTCTTAAAATTTAGAGGCAAACTTATAACCTAAGGGGAGGAAGTTTGCTCCATTTCTCTACCTCATAAACTTCCATGGTCAGAAATGTTCCTTAATGCGTCATCCCCTTATTCAACATCCTTGGATGTAGATATCATAACGTTGATCACCCTCTCGTTATTAATTTCTTATCAGCGGCGAGGGCGCTGCTACGGACTTTGAATCGCGAACAGGAGAAGTGCTTTGTTCATAACCTAGATTTTGTCATAATTTTCCTTTTTAGATTATTTTTACCCTTTTTTTCGCTGAAATAAAACAGGGATATTTGAAAGGTGAACTTAAACATTTTTCGTGAGCTTCAGTGATTATGTTTATAGAGAGCGAAACAGACAAAGGTAACCTGTAGGCTGTAGGTAAAGTAATATATAAACCTAGAAGGGACACAAAGGCAATTCTGTCAGACCTGCATGGTCCCCAGGGAGTTGGCTCAAATTTCCTTAAAAAGAGTGCGGCCATTTGTTTACAAGTTTTAAATAAACAAACTATTTACGGTACTATTGTTTTTATTGCATTTATTTGTACTTTGAAGTACAAAGTTTCTTGAGTAAGAAATACGTTTTATCACATCCAATAGAGATTTAAGTACGAATCTTTAAATACTAGTTTTGTTTAAATGACTTAAAACAAGTAGCTAGCTAATTAAACTTTTTTTCGTGTGCACTTCTTAACTTAGTACGTTTTTACGAGTGATATTTGTTTCCCCCCTTCAAATATTAATTGTAATTAGTAATTTAACAATTTAACCTAAAATTGTTAAATATAATAAAAGCAATCGTTAAGTTATACTTAAGGCAATACATTGTCGTCTGAATGTTCTTCAAAATATTAATAAAACATGTGATTTACCTTTACTATGGTTTCTCTTTTTCCTTCACTAAATTATTGTAACAATTATTTCACAAAATTTAATACAAAATCATTAAACTATCACATTAAAGTACGAAAACTTTAGTACGAAAACTTTAGTACGAAAACACGATAAAAAGAAAACTCACATAATGTTATCAGGTTGCCAAAGAAAATAAATAAAAAACTTAAATCCTTAAAGACATACTTAAAGACTCATGCGCAAGTTACTCCAATTTAAAGCTATTATTTTATTTTTAAAGCCAGCGATTACGCATATAGATATTATTGCTAGAGGGGCCTTATAGGTTAAATTATGAAACATCGAAATAGTAATCTGACCACCTTCGATTATAACTACAATCAAATAATCGTATAAAATAACAGAAGATCGTTAAAAATGTTAAAACCACAAACAATTTGCGCCAAAATCATTTATTTATTATAACCTTAACTCACTTTTGAAGGAGGTATCCATAAGGTTACATACAGCCTCTGAGAGCCCCAAAAAATAATTGTTTAAACTTTATATCCTTCACTATGGTCATTTAAGAGTTAATAATTGCTGATAATAGGATAATAAACTGGGCACGGCACATTTGTTAGTCATATATATGACTGCCTGTGAGTCAAATCTCAAACCTATCGCAACATTTTCCTCGTTTTATGAATTCAAAATGTACGTCATTATTGTGGGTTGATGACGTCATAAAAAAAATTAGCATAAATCTTCAGCGTAAACGATGATAACGAGAGAAAAAGTAAAACGGCAATGAAGGTGGCAATATCATAGAGATATTATTACTAGAGGGGCCCTATATGTTATATTTTGAAACATCGACAAAGTAACCTGACCACCTTCCCTAAAAATTCAATCAAATAATCAGGACAAAATTACACTAACTTATATACTATAACGTTAAAACTATAACGTGTGCCGGAAGCTGAAATCTAATGTATTATAACCTTAACTCACTCTTGAAGGAGGTTTCAGTGAGGTTACACAGAACCCCTGAGAGCCCCAAAATTATGTTTCAGGCCTCCCAATGTATTGAGATAGCATATGCCCCTTCTAGTATAAATCTCTATGGGCAATATTATGAAAATTATTGTTTAACTTACTTCAGATTTGTTTAGTATTTCCTATTTTAAGAAAAACTTAAAATTGAAATTACAAACACATTTTTGACTTGTGTTTCTGCTTTTAGATAAAGATATGTCTAATCTTATTATATCTCATCAGGATAACAATACTCAGACAAAGAAGGTAAACACATTTTTTTTTAATTTCTCTAAAAAGGTTACTATTTTCTAAAGCAATTCCAAAGGTACTAAATTGTTTTTTAGCATTCACAGCACAATGAATTAAAACCAGGAACCTAAGCAGATCTCTACTTCCTGAGATAAATCCGTAGATATTCCTTCCTGCATTCAAATTGACAGAACTCTATATCTTTAGCTTCGCACTGATAAATAAATGTGTTGAGGATGTGGTTCATTGATACTTCATAAGCTTAGGGCACTAATGGAACTTCTATAGCCAGTGCATTCTACATCAGAACATATACATTCAGTTCTATGCAGTAACAGATTTTGTGATGATTTTGTAAAGTTTGCCATGTCATGGCCTTATTTGTGATTATCTTGTGAATACCACCCAAGAAGACCACTCTATTTAATTATCGACCGACCTTACTCTCCTCTTCTTAACTACTACTGGTTATCTTCTATGAAATGAACACTGAGCTGGAGGCAAGCATTTTACCTGCAATATTCTACAAGCCAAGGAGCATAATATTTTAATGCTTCTACAAGCTTGGGAGCTCTAGATTATAATTCTTCTATAAGCCAAGGATCTGAAGATTACAATGCTTCTACAAGCTTAGGAGCTAAAGATTATGCTATAACAGTAGTGGCAACTGTTAAGTTGCCACTACCACCTGAGATGATTCTCGCAAGGGTTATCCCTGGTAAGCCGCAAGGCTCTATATGTCATTATAATAATTATAATTATTGAAAGTTGCCAATTAACTAGTTGATTTTGTTTCAGTCCAAGATGTGTTCTATCTTATGAGGGGATTTGGAGTGGCCAACTGCTTTTTTTATAAACAAACTGATTTTTAATAATTCGTAACTTTTGAATGTTTTAAAACTTAGCACAATTGTAATTATTTAATATTGTAAATAAAGTCAATATTTATAGCACAAATTTATAATTTTACTAATGTAGTCAGCCAAAGTGAGGAGGTCAAAGGCTAGCCTTTTATAAAAAAAATTATAAATGTGAATTTATTAACATTTAGGGGTTGGGAATATGCACTTGGCATTTTGAAGTGTGGAATTTATTAATATTAAATACAAGAATGAAAATTCTCTCCGAAAACGTAAAAATTGCATAGCAGCTGACAGTTGTTGGTGATATTATAGCAGCAACCAATAACAGGTCATTGTGAAATCTAAGCCAAAAAGAACAGCTGAGAAAACTGCCCTTTTTGGGAAAAAGGGCTTCAGGGGGTGAAGTGGCCTGAATAATTTGAAGAAAGTACAGAAATTAAAATTTCAAGAAACTTTAATAAAAGAATCAAATATAAAAATAATTTTTATTTAAAAAAATATGTATAGATTTACACATCAAATATGACACTATAATATAAATATAATAAAATTTACTTTGGATAATTTACGTCTTGGAAGATAGTGTTGTTTAATTTTACGTCTTTTCTACGCTTATTCTAATAATAATATTTGGTAGTTAATATATAAATAGTTACTAAATAAGATAATACTTCTCCTAGGAGCCTCTTTGATATTAAAAATAGTAATAATTAAGGATGTAATTCAGAATATAGTTATGTTTGCAAATTTAAGTTTAAATTTGTACATAAAAAATTTTGTTGAGAGGAGAAACAACTTTTTTATAGAACAACATAATTGCAGTAATAAAAAAAGGAACTTCACTTTTATAATGCTAATTCACTTTATAAAACTGAATCTCCTTTTCTATTACAAAAATTCAAAATTGCAATGGGAGTAATATGTTTAGGAAATAAATTTTCCCGAACTGCTAAGTTAGGAAGTGGGTATGGAATTTGTAATTAATTTAAATGTATATAATCATGATAGGTACATATACATAGATATGATGTCAAGATGAATTATAACACTATAGTAATGATTAATTAAACCATTACACTATTAATTAGAAACACAAACCATACAATCAGTCTATGAAAACTAAATTTTTGGCATTTTTGTGTCAAAAAATTACCTACAATTGATATAAACATTAGAAATATAATCTATCAAATTTTATGAAAATATAACAATTTGACCTTTAAACTTGACATTAATAAGTCATGAAAAATATCAATAAATTTATATAATTAATGATGGGCCACTAATGAGACTATAAAAAATCGCCCCCATTCATTTAACTATATTTTGTATCTACCCTCGATACATA
>JACMZG010000008.1:72283859-72293859 GCA_018340805.1 Microvelia longipes | reverse complement strand
GAGGCGCTGAATCGAATAAAACCGGTCCGAGGTCGATACGACCACTCTAAGTGACCAAAAAGTCCAAAAAACCATTGTAAATCACCAAAAACCAAAATTTAGGCCGATTAAAAAATAAATTTCGAGTAGGGTGTCGTTTTCTATGTTTTTTGGGCCTCTGAGTTGAATGGCAATGGTCCGGTCAATACGAGCACTCAAACTCAGGGTACCTGGGTTCAAATCCAGGTAGGGACGGTCAATTTTTATCGTTTTTTTTTACTTAATATAAGTTTACAACTAGAAAAATAATTCTGGCGCGGTGTTCCGCATGTCGGGCGAATTTCCTTTTGGATGCGTGTTTCCGTGCTTTTACAATATATAAGTTTACAACTACTAAATAAATAATTCCGTCGCGGTGGTCCGCTGTCGGGCGAATTTCATGTAGAATTCGTGTTCCGTGCTTAACAACCCATTTCTTGCTTAAGGTTCCGGTTCATGCTTTAGAACCTAAGCAGTACTCGATTGTCAAGCATGCTCGTAATCATTTTGTCTGTATTTTTCAAAGGAAATGCGCATAATTAATCAGTTGGTTGTTCAAAACTATGCCTCTAAAATTAGAAGTACGCACTATTATTTGCACTAGTTTAAAGCTTAGTTACTTATATTTAAGCTTAGTCAGTTATCTTTAAAGGTTTTAGCGCATTTCCTTTGAAAAATACAGACAAAATGAGTTACGAGCAGTGCTTGACAATCGAGTAACTGCTTAGGTTCTAAAGCATGAACCGGGACCTTAAGCAAGAAATGGGTTGTTAAGACGGAAACACGAATTCTACATGAAATTCGCCCGACAGCGGACCACCGCGACGGAATTATTTATTTAGTAGTTGTAAACTTATATATTGTAAAAAGCACGGAAACACGCATCCAAAGGAATTCGCCCGACATGCGGACCACCGCCCAGAATTATTATATTTTGTATTCCTCCAAGATATTAAAGATAACATGGAAAAAAGGGCACGTTTTGCTCCACTACGATCTCATTATGCAGAGTTAGGAGACTTTTTTGGGGTATCTCTAAACATATTCAAACAGATTCCTAACATAAAATTTTAACTATTTAAAAATTCGCAAAAAACCTGTTCATTGTCTAGTCTAGACCACTATAGAGATTATAGATAAATAAATACATACAATGAGTCAAAAAGTTAAAAAACACTTGTCATCTCCGTTTATTGAAGAAGCAATGGACAATAGTTGATTGATATTTTAAAAATGTATTAAATCTACATTTTTAATAGGTAACCACATTTCTGGTCTAGGTTGAATCTGCAACTAGATGATTCAACTTTAAAGATTAGATCCCTCTATTCAATTACGGTCGAAAGGAGTTATAAAAAACGGTCGATAGATCTTTATAAAAAAGAAACAATTTTTTTTTAAATTATTAGAATGAAAAGTTAAAATAAATTACCAGCAATTTAGCAATATGAAGAATGTAGGAAGAGATATGAACAGCTGGATTAATCTCCACCACTTAAAGTTAATGGCTATGATAGGCAGCAATATCATTCCCACTGGGTAGAAAATACCAAAAACACAGCTCATACGAGATCTCCATTTGTTGACAGTCAGCTCCGTTACTGTCCCAAGCCATTCAAATTAGATAAATAGAGGACAAAAATAAGGAACATGTGAAGGATATACAGATAACTATTACATTGACACAATATAATTGTGCGAGAGACACCTAGGAAATGTAATAAGCAAAATGCAATGCTACATCTGGGAACTGTTCCATCATTCGACATTCGTCATCATTGATGGCTCGACATAATGTTATGTCCCACTCTGTTTCGTTTAACTCATCAGGGCGCCAACAGAGCCTGGCGAATTTTATTTGAAATACTTGCTCAATTTCTTACATATCCAGTTCTTGCTAATTAACCTATCCAAAATTATGCTGGATTAGCAAGTGTTTTTATCAATTACCCTAGATGTTTCAAAGGCAATGCGTATTTCTACACAATAGGTTATAACTTATACTTTTCATACAAGTATCGCACCAATACATATATATTTTTTCCAATAACCCAAATGACATTTTGGGTCCAATGACCTAAAATATAAAAAGCAAAGGAGTTTACATAATTAATTCTTCGTGTTACGCTACCTGACAAAGTGCCGCACGTCGAAAAACAGTAAGAAAATTAATAGCTGTAGGTTAATTTACATGAAAGAGATCCATGCACTCATACCTACAGCCATATATGCAGATATAATGTTTTTCAATTTTCGGATATGTAGGTGCTGAAACGGTAACATTTAATGAAAGAAATCGGGTGCGGGATACCTCAGAACTTCCTCATAACATCAATTGGGCTGTGCTATCCTCCCTACTTTGGACTCGCTTCGCTTGTCCTCAGATAGTCAATATACATCCGTTGTGGTCACCCATCTAGGCTCTAACCACGCTCGATGCAATTTAACTATTTTGATCTAACAAATATCATATTGAAACGAAACTTTGTGAACATATTTATTACGTAAAGGTATACACTTGTACCGAATTTCAACTCGATTGGATTATTTATTATTTTCCATTTTTTTTAAACGTACAAATTTTTTTATCAAATATTTGATTTGATAAAAATTTTTACCAACATTTCTCTCTAATCCTGATAAAGAGATGAAACTTATCACATATGTTAGTCTTATACATGGCTACATGCATGCCAAATCTCAATAAACCATTTTTTCTGCGTCATTATTGTGGATTAATGACGTCATAAAATTGATTTTCTTGATAGCATCGCTCCACCTTTAGATTTATATTTTTACCAAGTTTCAACTCTCTAGCATTAATACACTAAAAGCTACAATGATAACACATACACTAAAATACACACACTTACAAACAGACAACATTGTGAAAACCACTTAGGATGCCTTTAAAACGCCTGAAAGGGATAATTCAGATGACATCCTGGTTTCGGATTTTTGCAAACTCAATACTTTTCTTACATACCAATAAATATATAAATGAGGAAAAGAAAAAAAATGCGTCTAACATTTTAATAACGCAATGCTTCTTAAAAGGTAGGGAGGCACAACATACTTAGATTATATAAAATTTTATTATTATTAAATTCTCTAACAGCGTAAACTTATTTCATTAAAATCGGACTTTCCATTCAGAAGTTATAAAGGGAGTAACTTGGAGGTCTACAATTTTCAATAGACAGTAATACTATTCTATGGGTAAGATTAATACAACATTAGTGTCGAATGTAAAGACATCGATCTCCGCGATGACCTTTGTGTGGATCTCTACTGTTTAGTTTGGCTGATATTTCACTATTAGGGAGAGAGCCAATCTAATAATCTCATTCCTAGGAATGAAAAGGTTTTACCTTTTCCTCGTAACACAACCTTTTAAAAGTTAAAGGGTAAGAATGATATTTAACAAAATGCTTTTGGCCTCTTGGCCACAATAGGCGTTACAACTGGGGGCTGTGGAGCAGCCCCCGCGCCTTGCTGAGGCCACTTTGTAGGCACATGGTTGTTGTAGTGTATCAGTTTATCAAAATAATACTATATATATATTATATATATATATATATTAATATATATATATATATTATATATATAATATATAATATATATATAACTTTTTTCTATTTTAAACATTTTTAATATATTATTCCTGATGAAATTTTTAGTTTTGTATGATTTTTTTGAGTTTTTATATTTTTTTAGTTTATGAATGTTAATACTATTTAAATTTTCTGTAGTTAATTTTATTGGGTTTTATATACTTTTTTTGTAAATTTATATTTTTGTAACATTTATACTTTTTGTTTAAAAAAATGGTTGTAACCGTTGATAAATAAATAAATAATATACACTTATATAATAATAACATAATAATAATAATAATAACATAATAATAACACTTATATAATAATACACTTAAGAATTAGATCGTATTTGAGCATTTAAATAAAGCATAATGTATTCAAATTTGTACTATTTCTTTTTGCTTTATCCCTTAACATTTCACTAACTTTTAAACTAGTAAATTAATTCTCGTTTTAGGACGATAAGGCCCTTTAGGGACAAATTCATAAGAAGACGAGCTATCAACATATTCTTAAAGTTATTAAGCTAAATGTAAAATTCAGTCTGCGAAATCCTGATCTCAGGTATAATGTATAATAACTATCCATTTCAGTTTCAGGTGAATTGAACGATTGATCTAAAAGCTCTAAATATTTGCAATATTAAGTATAGCAATACGTAATATAAGTATTATTACGTACGCAAGACATATCCAGTTTCATATACAGCTGAACCAGCCAGTCCGAGACAAAACCTCAATATGAGGAATAACGTAAAACTTTCTGCCCAGGCTGCGAGTGGACCGGATACAACGTACAGTATAGAGGCAAGAAGGAAGCATCTCTTTCTCCCAAATCTATTAACAACACAAAATTAATACATTTTAGAGACGAAAGTAAAGCAAAATGTGTGTATGTATTGGTATTGTCTAAATAGGGTAATCCAAATGCATATATTATGATCGAAAAGTCATTGATAGTAAAGGACTCATTTAGCTACATCAGACCAACAACTAAAACAATTGGTATTTAGTGTTACTGCAGGGATTCCGGTGATGTAATGGTTAGCATGTGCGTCTGCCACCCAGACAGTCCGGGTTCTATCCTGGTCGGGGCCTCTAGGATTTTCATGTGAGGGATGGAAATTCATTCACATGCCGTCCTTCGAAAGGGGCGCGAAGCCGGTGGTTTCGAGCCTGTGCGATATCAGGTACTCGTAAAATATTCATAACCCTAACTTGGGGTTAGGCAAAATTTAGGACCCCCAATAGTAGTTTATATTAAATATTTACATATATTTCTGCCTCATGGTTTCGAGAGCAGGAAAACTAACTATATAGAATAACTTCTTAAACCTACTAAAATCATAGGATACGTTTGTCTGAGTATATATCACACAAATGTGTGATAACTGAAGAAGAAATTTTACTTTAAGATAAATATCTGAACGTAAAATTTCTTCTTCAGTTATGCATAACTAAATTATGAAGTAGGGATTTGCCGAATCGACTTTTTTAAAATCAATTTTATAAGAGTCGACTCAACAAATAATCGATTTGAGTCGATTGAAGTCAATCCAAGTCCGGTTCAAATCGACTTGATTTAATTGTCGAGTCGGATCAAATCCACTTGCGTCGATTAAAATCGGCACTAGTTAATTGAATTGACGACTCGAGCCGACTTTTATCGATTTAAGTTGTGTTGTATCGACTTGATTCGTCTTGTGCACCTGGAAATACAGAACACATTAATATACTTTTTTATTTGAAGGTAGTAACAGTTAAATTGAAGCAACATTTATATAGGACCAGTTTTATAGAGATGAGAATAACATAGGAGTTATTTAGTACTTATTCACCTCCTAGAGACAAAATAAATGAATGTTAAAAAAACTCCTAGGACGTAAAGTAATTCGATATATTGCCGCCATTACTGTAACGTGTAGCGTGTCTTCAAAAAAAACAATCTGTGTCAAAAAACCCTCATGTGGTTTTTTAAAAACATTCATTTTGTTTCTGTTTTTGGTTCGTAGACTCAATTTTTTATTCGTTTTTAAAAGGTGTTTTAATTTGACAATTTGTGTGTGTTATGTTGTAAAGCTCTTACATTTTATAGAGTAAAAGTGTGAAGCTATGGATGATTCAAATGACGGCGGATAATATTGGAGTTAATTGGGACGTTTGTTATTGTTTTTTCAATTAAGTATATAGCGCCAAGATTATTTAATGAGTGCTACCTCAAAAAAATAGTGATATGCATTCGGTGAGAATGTCTTTATTCTTGGCAATTTTTCCCGACTCGCTTCGCTCGTCGGTAAATCTAATTGCCGTCGTGAACATAAAGACACATTCTCAGCCTTTATGGGCACTAAACTAACTATGATTTACTAGAATCGAATCGACTTAAATTTATTTTTTATATTTTTCACACTTAATTCAATTTTAATCAACTCTGGCGTCTGCTTGATAGACTCGAGGTATTATTTAAATCGAATTTCTGTTTGGCTTGAATTACTCAAGTCAATGAGTCCAAGCAGAAAGAGTAATATTTAAGTGCTGTGGGTATTAAGGCTTGGGTTGCAGTGCTAACCCATCAGATCGATCATGTCCCAAAGGGTCATTTTCTGACATGTATGTTCCCGCATAGGATATTGATTACTAGAGAGCCCTACAGGTTAAATCTTGAAACATCGAAAAAAAGTAACCTCACATTATCAGTAATTAATAAATCAAAAATTAGTACAAAATTACTATTATTTATTAGTAAACGTTATAATACAAATCAAAACACAAATAATGACGGGAAGCCAATGGAATTGATTTATCATAACCTTAACTTTCTCTCTTATAGAAGGTTTTAATGAGGGTTCACAGAGCCCCTGAGAGCCCCAAAAAGATTGTTGTCAGGCCTCTCAATGTATTGTGATAGCCTATGACCCTTAGTATATATCTTAGGTTCCCGGTCAGTAGCGAGTTACCGGGCGTCTGTAGTATATCAATGCTGCTTTGCTGAATGACTGAACAAACTGGTGACTAAAAAAAGGTGGTTAACACCCAACTTTTTTCTTAGTCAGTTTGATGAGCAACAGATTGAATCAGTCTTCCAACAATTTTGTCAGTGATTACTATTTTTTTTGTTGTCTCTTTTTTCGTCGACTTGAAAGAAACGTAATTCATATTTATCGCTTCAATTCGTTGTTCCTAGTGCCATTTCAGTTGAGTAATTAATTTAGGCAGGTTTTGATTTAAATGGTTATAAGAAGTTCATTTACAAAGGATTCTTAGTCAAACGGTCAAATTATTGTCAAACAGTCTTAAAAAAAGACGGGATTTGACTTGTCTATTAAACAACATAAAACTTGTCCTACGGCCTTTTACTAATATAACTTGGTTCCTATGACTTGACTGCTTTGTACTGTCTTTCCGTAGTTCAGGAGTAGTACTCAGTTTTTCTTAAAATTATTATAATGAGAGAATACAGCAAGAGTTTGTTAAATGTGTTATATGCCAACTTAGAAGCAACAAGTGTAGACTTGTGCTCTTCAGTAGGATTAATGAACATTAAGCAAGACGTAATAAAGATAAAATAGAGCGGACGAGTATATAAAACGTTAAACTAAAGTCAGCAACGCTGTTACGGAAAACCGTGTGTTATCTACTTAATCAATGCATTCTTGAAGAAGAGTTATGCCAATCTGGTCACTTCGGTTAGGTTGAGTTAAATAGCCGCGTGACACCCATCGTTCACACTCGCGAACACACCTTAAGTCGGAGTCAAGTAGAGATTTTTAAAGGCAACTCTAGTCGTCTGAACTTAAACGAGTCGGGACATGATCGACCAAAAAAATACGACTCAAGCGACTTTAAAAAGATTGACTTGGCCAGCACCACACCACTTACTTTGAAATCGATCTGAAGACAAATTTATAATAATGGCAATAAAACAGCAACACAAATATAAGTTGCAGAGTAATATTTACTATGGGTGAGACTTGTTGATTACTAACTTGTTGCGACGATACCAAAACAAAAGGCTCCAACAATTTTACCAAAGGGACGACTGCAAGCCATGTACCATTCAGACGATCAGGTACTCTATCGACCAGATCCAACTGCAAACAGAAAAATAAGAAAAAAGCATTTCGTTAAGAAAGCAACTTCTTTATTTAATTGAGTAGCGAAGAAAGCCCAGAAAAAACTTAAAAAATATTAAGAATTTCGTGTGGAAAGTTACAGACTTGATTTCGTCTATAATATCCAGTGTTAAAGAGAATTGCAATAGAATAGGGAATTGCTAGAAAGCAGTGAAGCGATAGACCAGATTCAGGGTCCACAATCTACTACATTGCGAGAGTCTAAAGTTTCCAAAAATCGGAACAACTTCACGGATTCTCGATGTATTTTACAAAAGTAATAATCATCTTTATTTAGGCATATTTAATACAATTTTTGGTAACAGAAAAGTGTTTCTGAAATTTCATTTAAAGCAATTTTAATATGTATTAACGACGGGTTAAGCATAACGGTGAAATGGTGTTGGACTATTGCTCCCTACCACCCTTAAAAAGGGGTTAAGCATGCAGTAAGCGAAAAAAGCAAAGGCTACGTTTTTTATCAAACGTCGACGTTTCAGTCTCTTCGATCCCAAAGAAAAGACTGGGACTATTATGTTAGGCAGAAAGTGTTAATAATAAACACATTTCTTGCAAACCCGGCTTTACAGGTCAAATGGCTGATTAAATTTTCATGAATTTTATCAGTTACATCGGAATCGAATTTTGAAATTTCAAACATTGGATGGCTTGTAACTATCTAAATATCTTACTGTTTTCGACTATGCGACATATTGTCAGATAGCGTTAACTGTGATAATAGTAGTTTAAATTGACAAAGATTGTCATGTAACAAAATATATGACAACAAAATCTTGTCACCCATTCAGAAATTATGACTTTTTGACCAAGATTTAAAACCCGGGCCCTGGGTTTACAGTACTTATACGACCTAACTAGTATTAGAGCCCCGAAAAAACTCGAATTTTTTTCTCGACCGTATTTATTGATTTCCGATTATTTTGCCTCCGTTTTTAGTTTTTTTTGGTTACTTTCATTTTAAACTAAATAGTTAGGGGCCACTGAAACAGATTTTGGGCAGCACTTCCGCTTCCCTGTGGCACACCATACCATTTAGAAATTATTTACATGAAATTCGCTAAAAAGTGTTATAAGCAACAGAAGTGGTCGATTTTATAAGCAACCCTGCCTCTTCACTAGAGGAGTAATCAAAAATTAAAAATCACTAATGAAGATTGATATGTTTTGGTCCAAGTTACTTGTTGTCAACAAGATCTAGCATCAGGTTAGGGGAAATGTAACAAAATAACTAGAACCTCATTGAAAGTAATCATATTTTACGTGGAAGACTGGTAAGCGAAGGCAATGTACAGGTAGATTGTTATCATGCTCTATGTTATCTTGTACAACAGAAGTGCAGTTTATCTATATGTAATATCTATGATACAACAGCGAGAAGTAGTTGTCATCTAACTGTATATCTTGATAAACGCAGGTAGTAGATTGTTATCTAACTTGTATATCTTGATAAAACAGCAATGTAGTAGTTGTCATCTAACGTACATCTTGAGTTACAACAGCAAGATTTAGTAGACTGTCATCTAACGTTATATCTTGATACAACAGCAAGTAGGTAAGAATTGTTTACATCTAGCAGGTATGTTATCTTGTCACAACAGAAAGTAGTAGGTTTATCTACTCTTTTCTTCTGTTTTTATAGTACTCGTTTTATATACAGGTTATATTATCTTGATACAACAGCAAGATAGTAGATTAGTCACATCTAACGGTATTATCTTGCATTAGCAGCAGCAAAGATAGATAGATATATATATAGTTGTTTTAGAATATCTTGTTCAGCATCAAGGTGGTAGTATTATCCAACTAGCTGTGGATATATCATTAACAGCAGCAAAAAAAAAGAGATGGATAGGATATATATACAATAGATATAATATATAAGATATTAGAGAAATAACAAAGCAGCAAGGTGAGTAGTATTATCAACTAGCTGTGTTTATCGTAAAAATACCGACAAGGCAAGGTGGTAGTTTCATCAACTTAGCTGTGATATACCTATAGTACCAGCAAGCAAGGTGGAGTTTATCAACATATGCTAGTGTACTTCTAATACAGCAGCAAGGGGATAGATTTATCAAAATAGCTGTGTATATCTTAATTACCAGCAGCAAGGTGTAAGTTTAATCAAACTAGCTGTGTATACCTTAAATACAGCAGCAGGTGGTAGATTTATCAACTAGCTGTTACCCTTATACAGCAGCAAGGTAAGAGAAGATTATCAATAGCAAATAGTGAAATATAAAACACTTAA
>JACMZG010000008.1:72257875-72282859 GCA_018340805.1 Microvelia longipes | reverse complement strand
TCCAACCAAGATTTAAATCCCACATCTCTCTAATAATTATTTTAGCAACGACAGTGATAGGGCTAACAAAGCCAGTAGGATCAAATATTCGACCCAAGAGTGAAAGCATATGACGCTTAGTACAG
This sequence comes from Microvelia longipes, assembly GCA_018340805.1. NCBI lineage: Eukaryota > Metazoa > Arthropoda > Insecta > Hemiptera > Veliidae > Microvelia > Microvelia longipes. The sequence continues at coordinate 72,282,734 of JACMZG010000008.1, read as the reverse complement.
TCTAAATCGGGAATTTTACATGAAAACAAAATACATCAGTTTAGCAGACCACTGTAGCCCCAATATTTTTATAGTATCGTCTGGGTTAAAATTTAAATGAAATGATAATTGCTTTTCCGTTGGTATTAAAGCAGCAAGCTCAGAAGAATTCGTACCCCATTTAACGAGTTCAAACCCTGCTTGGTGAAACATATCAACTAATTGTTGGTAAAGTTCAAAAGCTTCTTCTGCTGAAGAAACTGAGGTACCCAGATCATCAACGAAAAAGTCACGTTTAGCAACAGCAGCTGCTATAGGATATTGTTCAGCAGAATCATCGGCAACTCGCTGAACAGTGCGTATCGCAAGATATGGAGAGGGGCGCACGCCAAAAGTTACAGTGTTTAATTCATATGAACATATTTCACTATCAGGACTGAACCGCCATAAAATTTTCTGATATTTGCGGTGTTCAGGGTGTACCCAAATTTGTCTGAACATTTGCTTAAGATCGGCGGTAATAGCAATTTCAAACAATCTTAAGCGTAGTAAAATGCTGCACAAGTCAGAATGTAATTTAGGGCCAGTGTGTAAAATCGAATTTAAAGAGTAACCAGAGCTAGTACTAGAGCTAGCATTCCAAACTACCCTTAATTTAGTTGAAACACTGTCTGGTTTTAAGACACAGTGGTGAGGAAGATAGCAGCCATCAGAAGAGGAGCTATCAGTCAAAGACATGTGGCCTTGGGCTTCATAATCTTTAAGAAATTCATGGTACATTTTCTTCTTTTCGGGATCCCTCTCTAATTGCTTTTCTAAGTTTAAAAGTCTAGAACGCGCACAAGACCAAGAATCACCGAGTAAAGAAGTGTCATATTTAAATGGAAGTGCAACAGAATAGCGACCATCTGCGGTTCTACAAGTAGTTTTTTGATAAATAGCCTCACATTCATCAAGATGTGAGGAACTAGCCTTATCTGAAGAAGGGATGTCTTCGAGAGACCAAAAGTTAGAGACTAACTCAGTCAATGATTTTTCTTCTACAGTAGTACAGAAAATTAGGCGTTTCATTTGAATTAGAATCGCAATGTCCAATAACAATATATCCTAACACGGATTGGAGTGCTACTGGTGTATTAGGAGGACCAGCAATAATGCCTGCGGTTAAAAGATAAGGAAATATAGAAGCACCTAATACGATATTAATTTTACATGGAGTATGCCCATCCGCTAGAGGGATGCCTTTTAGATGAGGAAAAGCAGAAAAATCGTTAGGTATAGAAGGTAATTTACCAGTAGCAGTATCTAAAACATAGGCTTCGATATGATACTCTGTATCATCATATTTTGACATGAAAGTCAAAGAAGTTTTATATCGGATAGGATTAGAAATATTTCCGATGCCATTAACTGAAGAAATAAATTTTTGTTTGGGTAAATGTAAATAATTACAACAATCAGTGGTGATAAGGTTAGGTTGAGAAGCAGTATCTAATAAGCATCTCACCAAGTGCCACTTATCAGATTTAGGATCTTTTACTCTAACCTGAGCGGTAGATAATAAAACAGAAGAAGTATTATAAGTAGTTAGAGCTTGACTAGGACTGCTGGTAGGTAAAGAAGAAGTAACAGACACAGCAACAATACCAGAGTCATTATTAGGGTCCGATCGAACAGACGGGTTTTCAGATTTATTTGATTTCTGAATAGGCGGAGGTGTAGTAACATTATTAGTCTGATCGGAAGTGTCAGGTTTATTAAAATGTAAAAGTGAATGATGAAATTTAGAGTGACATCGTGAGCAAGCATTTTCTGACTTGCAAGAGGCAGTAGCGTGCCGAGTAGACAGGCATGATAAGCAAAGCGCTTTACTTTTTGCTAAACTATATCTTTCCTTAGGCGAGAGACGCCTAAACTGAGGGCAAAAGTAAACTGCATGTTGCTCTTTTGAGCAAATAACACAATGACTATTTGATGGTTTATTGACTACAAAAGACTGAGATGATTTACTACCAGATATACTGGGTTTGTAAGTTTTAACATTAGAATGGCTGGCAGCATAAGAGTCAGTTCTCGATATTAGTTTAGCATGATCTTTTATGAAAGTGAGTAAATTATAAAAAGTAGGTATTTGAGATGTGACGTTGGTAATATCAACTAAAGAATCTGATTTTAAAACAGATTTATAATAGAGTTCAAAATGTTTTACAGTTTCGGGATGAAGTTTATTCAGAGCTATATGTAATAAAATAAAATCAGTGGTATCAGCAAGTTTAAGAGATTTGAAAGCCTCGGCTGAGGAAGCGAATCCTGTAGGAATTTATCTAAGTTAACCGCAGATTCTTTATTTAAACATTTAAAATCTAAAATTTTATTTAAGTATAAAGAGGCAAGAGCTCTTTGGTCTTGAAATCGATCGACCAAAGTATCCCAGATCAATTTAAAATTAGCAGGTTGAGCTGATATACCACTTATCATATCAAGAGCTTTACCAGAAAGCTTCCCTGCTATGCAGCGGATACGGTCTGAATCATTTAATTCAGTATTATTGACCACAGAATCTAAAAAAGTTTGATAAAATAAGTTCCATTCTTTTGGATCACCAGAAAACGACGGAAGTTCTAACTTAGGGTAACGAAATTGTAAAGTTTTTTGAGAGTTATTACTATTGGATGAGCAACTTTCATTATTAGGCTGAGAGGAGTGAGATTTACGTAATAAATCGTCTTTACATTTTATTATAGTACAATAAATCTCATCAAAAGAATTAAGCGGCTGAAAATCTAAAGTTTTCATCGGTACATATTCTAAATTAAGCTCATTAATGGTGTTAAATTCAGCACGAGTAGATTCTAAACTACCACATCTTATAAGAAAGTTTTCTTTCGATTTTACATCGGTTGTAACCTTAGGTATAAGATCAAAAGTATTTTGTAAGCGCAGGAAAAGATTTTCCTTTTTCTTGGTATAGAAACTTATTTTGGCGTCAAGTTTCCTATTGTTTTCTTCAGTACCCATCTTAGTAGCGAAAGAATTGGAAAAGTATTAATATTAGAAAGTAAATGAAAATTTAAAATTAAAATGCAAGTCACGAAAAATAAGCAAAAGTCAAAATTTAAGATTTTGGCGAGTGACCATTCAAATAAAAGATCAAAATGAAACAAAATGAATGGTGTAAAAAACTCCGCGATCTGAAGTATCTGACGCGAGTTATAAGCGTTAAAAGTTTTGATGTAAAAAAGAGCGTAATTTAAAGTAATAAAATCGATAAAAATATTAAAATGATAAAGATTTATTTTTATATGAAAACAATAAAAGTTTATAGTTAAAAAATAGTTAAGGGTCCAAGAGGACAGATAAAGAAATACAATGCAGTTAAGAGACAGAGTATTAGCGTACCCAGATTCGTATAGTCTAAAACCTGGAACTATAACTTTCATCCAACAATTAAAAATCAACCACTTTTCCCGAAATAAAATTTAATTTTAAAATAAACAATAAGTTCAAAAAAGATCCGCAAGAAGCGACCAAAATGTTAAAGCAGAGTATAAAGAGGACTGTATTTTTAGCGGTAATATAATAAAAGATGCTACTTACATTTGTAGAAATCTTGACGTACTTTATAAAAGGACGATATTTAGAAGGAAGGAGTTGGTATTTTGGGTAGGAGGTGAAAAGGAAGATGAAAGGAGTCAGCTTGGCTATTATAACGAAATTTTAGTATATAATGACGAGCGTGGCGGTAATTAAGTAATTATTAATTAATAGAAAAGTATTAGGCGGGTTTGAGTCATATGATATAAACAATAACGCACGGTACCGTGAGCGAATGCAGACTGAACTCGCTAGAAAAAACTATACTCTGTCTCTTCTAAATAATAATAAAGCTAAAATACCTATGAGATAATAATCAAAATAAACATCTAATCTAGCTGCTTCAACAGGTGCAGTTGTGCTATTCGGAAAATAATTTAGTTATAACGTCAATAACTCGCAATAATGACCATTGGAAAAAAGTAATACCTAATTTATATATTTAAGGCTTAAATACCTAGGTTCGGCCCTGGCTTAACCTTAAAAAAGAAATAAATGTTAAGCACGAAAACACGTATTCCAAAGGAAATTCGCCCTACATGCGGGGATCACCGTACCAGAATTATTTTGTAGTTATATAAACTTAAATAATGAGAATAAAAAATGATTGCCTTTACAAGAATTCGAACCAAGGTACCTTGCATTTGAGCACTTTGAATGCTTACATCAATTCCGGACCATTTCCATTCAACTTATAGCCCCGAAAACGACTCCCCTCTAAAAATATATTGTTTACCGGCCACCGTTATATTATTTCGGCCGTTCGTATCAACTTTAAACGGTTTCTGTCGAATCAACGAAACAAAAACAATTTAAACATTTTTTTAATTTTTTGCTGATTAAGCAAATGAGGTTAATGGCGTTTTCGGCTTATCTGAGAGCGTAACCTGGGATGCGAACCCTAGACCTACGTGGTGGTCAAAGGTCAGTTTCATAACTGACGCTATAACGACCTAGACCACAGGGGCGGCTATTATATATATATAATATATATATATATATATATATATATATATATATATATATATATATATATTATATAATATATATTATATATATATATATATATATATATATAATATATAATATATATATATATATATATATATATATATATATATATATATATATATATATATATATATATATATAATATATATATATATATATATATATATAATATATATATATATATATATATAGTGCTAAACATTTTTTTGTATTCACAAGACCTGATTTTGGTCCAGGGTTCGACTCCTGCCATGACGCATATCAGCGAATTTTTCCAAAGGAAAATCGCTAAAATGTGATAGAACTGGGACACTTTATATAGAACACAATAACTGAATGATAAAAAGCAATTAGCTTAATTTTTCACTAACTCAACATACTTATAAATAATACTGATATATTACCTTTTATATCGTTACATGCCTTATCTCTTTAGTTTTTAGGAAGTTTTTTTTTATTGCACAATTAAAGAAAAAAATATACATATATAGCTACATTCCATGAATAGTTAACACGTAGCTAAATACTGTTTAGCTGTAAAAATTATCAACAGCAAAAATTATTCGTAAAACTAATATTTTATTTGTTTTTCTCATTATCAGTAAAACACATAAGCGCAACACATGATCGGAATTCCATTTATTGATGGCTGAAGTTATATTTAATGAATACTTTTTTCTTTGAGTAAATATTAGTTACTAACTATACCTAATTATTATTATAACTTAGTTTATGTTTTCTCCATTCTAAGGAGAAAAAGGGAGAAAATTAACTTTCCGCCCTAGCCGAAAGGAAAGAACATTATTCCTATTTGTGAAAATAAGGGAGGAAACGTTAAATAAAGGCAAAAAACAATTTACTTCTCCTTTAGAAGGAAAATAATTTCCGCCCTTATTTTCAGGGAGGAAAAACCCGTTTTACGGCCTGCTTGTGAAAATAAGGGAGGGAACTAAAATCAGGTAAATTAAAACGGAAAGTAAATTAATTTCCGCCCTACTGTGTAGAGCAATCGGTTAGCGCCTTTATCACTATTCATTCTCATAAATATGCACATTTAAGCGATCGAAGCGAGCCTTTGTTACTATGATTTATCGTAACTATAGGCATCGAACACCACGGCGTAATGCCGAATTGCACATAAGGGGAATTTATAAAACTAGTATGTAAGTTAAATAAATAAATAAATAAACCAATTATTAGCACAAATATTTTTGTTATTTTTTACACTTTATATATATATATATATATATATATATATATATATATATATATATATAATATATAATATATATAATTATTTTTAAATTTTCATTTGTGCCGTTCGGCTCTAAGCCGTGGCTCCTCAATGAGGTTCTTTTGGAGTTCATGCATTCACTTCTTAACTACTACAATACATAGACTAATACTATCATGATATTATATTAGCGAATTTCCTTTGGAAATTCGCCTAATGGGATAGGCGTCATGGCGGAATTCGAACCTCGGACCACGACACAAATCCGTTTCAGAGGTCCCTAATGACGAAAAAAATAAGTTTCGCGAGACTTTATATATATATATATATATATATATATATATATATATATATATATATATATATATATATATATATATATATATAATATATATATATATATTATTTCTAGACACTTTCTTGTAAACACTCTATCTTTCGAACGGATTAATATTTTTTAACCATACTTAGTACAAAAATCAACCTTTGGGAGGACACGAACCCTATTGAAAACCAGGTGTTTGTGACGTCATTAACCCGGTTTGCTGAGTCAGCGAAATTTTCAAAAAATCGGCAAAATTCAGGGTTAATATTTTTCGCCGCAAAAAAGGTCAATATTTATGTTTTTTAAGATGCTGAATCGAATGAAACCGGTCCGAAGTCGATACGACCACTCTAAGTGACCTAAAAATCGAAAAAACCATTCCAAATTCCCGAAAACCAAAATTTAGGTCAATAAAAAATAAAATTCGAGTAGGGTGTCGTTTTCTATGTAATTTTGGGTGCTGAATCGAATGAAACCAGTCCGATGTCGATACGACTACTTTAGGTTACCAAAAAGTCAAAAAAACCACAAAAATTATAGAAAACCAAAATTACGGTCTTGAAAAAATTAAATTTCGAGTAGGGTGTCGTTTTCAATGTTTTTTGGGCCTCTGAGTTGAATGCCAGTGGTCCGGAGTCAATACGACCACTCAAACTCAAGGTACCTGGGTTCACATCCTGGAAGGGTCGATAATTTTTATCGTTTTTTTTTTACTTAATATAAGTTTACAACTAGAAAATAATTCTGGCGCGGTGGTCCGCATGTCGGGCGAATTTCCTTTGGAAGCGAGCACTCAAACCCAAAGTACCTGGGTTCAAATCCAAGTAGGGACGATAATTTTTACCGTTTTTTTACCTAATATAAGTTTACAACTAGAAAATAATTCTGGCCGGTGGTCCGCATGTCGGCGAATTTCCTTTGGATGCGTGTTTCCGTGCTTTTTACATTATATAAGTTTACAACTACTAAATAAATAATTCCGGCGCGGTGGTCCGCTGTCGGGCGAATTTCATTTAGAATGCGTGTTTCCGTGCTAAACAACCCATTTCTTGCTTATGCAAGAACCATGCCCATAGCGTGGTTCCGGTTCATGCTTTAGAACCTGAGCAGTTACTCAATTGTCGAGCACTGCTCGTAACTCATTTTGTCTGTATTTTCCAAAGGAAATGCGCTAAAACCTTTAAAGATAACTGACTAAGCTTAAAGAAAAGTAACTAAGCTTTAAACTAGTGCAAATAATAGTGCGTACTTCTAATTTTAGAGGCATAGTTTTGTACAACTGGAAGATTATGCGCATTTCCTTTGGAAAATACAGACAAAATGAGTTACGAGCAGTGCTCGACAATTGAGTAACTGCTTAGGTTCTAAAGCATGAACCGGAACCACGCAATGGGCATGGTTCTTGCATAAGCAAGAAATGGGTTGTTTAGCACGGAAACACGCATTCTAAATGAAATTCGCCCGACAGCGGACCACCGCGCCGGAATTATTTATTTAGTAGTTGTAAACTTATATAATGTAAAAAGCACGGAAACACGCATCCAAAGGAAATTCGCCCGACATGCGGACCACCGCGCCAGAATTTTATTATTTTATCCTGCTAGTAGTACACCATTACAGCGCTATTAGCAGTACTATTAGATTATTATACTAGAACTAATACTAAAGTATACTATAATATAATAAATACTATTAAATTAGGAATTTATAACTTATAAATACAACAGTATAACAATACAAACACAAATAATTATGACAAACTTGATTTTACATTACATTATACACAAAACAAACATATTACTGCATTTTACCTTAATTGTAAACTTATATTTACTTCTCTACTATTTTCCTACTATTCTATATTTTTCTCTCTTAATGTTCTCATTACATATTCATAATTATTTTATTTTTAATACATTCCTTACGTTAATATCTTTATATGTTACTTTTATCTTTATTGAATTTCTAATTTCCATATTCGTATTTTTTTTATTGTTATTCTGGATTTATCTACAAATAATTTTTATTCATGCAATTTATGTTCATTATTTAATTACAGAATGATGTTACTCTTTGTAAAGCCAAACGTTTCTATATATTTCTCCCATCCTGATCCACTCTTTCCTCTCCCACGCGACCCTTTGCCATGTTTCCTCACCACAAATCTTCCTCATCTCCTCGTCCCATCTTATCCTTGGTCTCCCTCTATTCCTTTGCCTATCTCTCGGATACCACTGTATCATCTTTTTTGTCCACCTATCATCTTGACTTCTGACAATATGTCCTGCCCATCCCCATTTCCTCTCGCTTATTATCTTTCCTATATCCTGTAATCCTGTCTGTTCCCTAACCCACTTATTACTCTTTCTCTCTCTCTCCTACTAATTCTCAGCATACCTCTCTCCATGCTTCTCTGTGTCACTCTCATACTGAACCATCTCTCTACTCATCACCCAAGTCTCTGCTCCATAAATCATCACCGGTAACACGCACATATTCCATAGTTTCCTCTTCCATTCCATGTCAACCTGAGATCTAAACAAATGCCTGTACCTGTTGTAACTTGCCCATCCTAACCCTATCCTCCTTTTTATCTCTCTTTCTTCCCCATCCTCTGTTATTAACTGACCTAAAAATATATACATTTCTACTCTTTCTAATTTCTCCTTATCCAACATCAAATCTAAATTTCTATCTACATTAAACACCATATACTTTGACTTAGCCACATTAATTTTCAAACCAATTTCTTCCATCTCTTTCCTTAGTTCCTTGAGCATCCTAACAGCTTCTATTTCATTTTTGCGTAATAAGACAAAATCGTCTACAAAGGCTAATCTGTTTAGCCATTCACCGTTAATGTTTACTCCGAGACCTTCCCAGTCTAACTTAGAGCTGCATCTTTCTATCGAGTTTATAAAATTTTTACAAGAACTCACATCTCCTTGCCTTACTCCTCTGTTAACGCTTATGGTTTTCTTCAATTTACCTAGTTTCATTTGTAAGGTGTTGTTACTCAAGCTGTTCTCAAAAAGTTCTACATACTCTTCATCTATATGGGCGTCTTTTAAGAATTCTATTAGCTTACTCCTGTAGATACTATCGTATGCTTTTTCAAAATCGATGTATATAATGACCAGAGGAAATTGATATTCTTGAGCTTTTCTAATTAGCAACTTGAGTGTTAAGATGTTGTCGAGAGTAGAAAAGTTTTTCCTAAAACCAGTCTGATTACACGTCAAAGTACTATCTATTCTATTGCTTATCCTTCTTGTCAAGATACTCATAAAAACTTTGTACATAACAGATAGAAGGCTTATAGGTCTATAATTAGAAATGTTCATGTGATCTCCTTTTAGCGAATTTCCTTAGGGAAAAAATTTCGCTAATGGGATAGGCGTCATTGCGGAATTCGAACCTCGGACCACGACACAAATCCGTTTCAGAGGTCCCTAATGACGAAAAAAAATTTTCGCGAGACTTTATTATATATATATATATATATAATATATATATATATATATATATATATATATATATATATATATATATATATATTATATATATATATTATGTATTTCTAGACACTTTCTTGTAAACACTCTATCTTTCGAACGGATTAATATTTTTTAACCAAACTTGGTATAAAATCAACCTTTAAGGACACGAACCCTATTGAAAACCAGGTTTTTTGTGACGTCATTAACCCGGTTTGCTGAGTCAGCGAAATTTTAAAAAAAATCAGCAAAATTCAGGTTAATATTTTTTGCCACGAAAAAGGTCAATATTATGTTTTTTGAGACGCTGAATCGAATGAAACCGGTCCGAAGTCGATACAACCACTCTAAGTGACCTAAAAATCGAAAAAACCATTGTAAATTACCAAAACCAAAATTTAGGTCGATAAAAATAAATTTCGAGTAGGGTGTCGTTTTCTATGTAATTTTGGGCGCTGAATCGAATGAAACCGGTCCGAAGAGATACGACCACTTTAAGTTACAAAAAAGTCGAAAAAACCACAAAATTATAGAAAACCAACAATTACGGTCGTTGAAAATTAAATTTCGAGTAGGGTGTCGTTTTCAATGTTTTTTGGGCCTCTGAGTTGAATGGGTGGTCCGGAGTCAATACGACCACTCAAACTCAGGTACCTGGGTTCACATCCTGGAAGGGTCGATAATTTTTTATCGTTTTTTTTTTTACTTAATATAAGTTTACAACTAGAAAATAATTCTGGCGCGGTGGTCCGCATGTCGGGCGAATTTCCTTTGGATGCGTGTTTCCGTGCTTTTTACATTATATAAGTTTACAACTACTAAATAAATAATTCCGGCGCGGTGGTCCGCTGTCGGGCGAATTTCATTTAGAATGCGTGTTTCCGTGCTAAACAACCCATTTCTTGCTTACGCAAGAACCATGCCCATTGCGTGGTTCCGGTTCATGCTTTAGAACCTAAGCAGTTACTCAATTGTCAAGCACTGCTCGTAACTTATTTTGTCTGTATTTTCCAAAGGAAATGCGCTAAAACCTTTAAAGATTACTGACTAAGCTTAAATATAAGTAACTAAGCTTTAAACTAGTGCAAATAATAGTGCGTACTTCTAATTTTAGAGGCATAGTTTTGTACAACCAACTGGATAATTATGCGCATTTCCTTTGGAAAATACAGACAAAATAAGTTACGAGCAGTGCTTGACAATTGAGTAACTGCTTAGGTTCTAAAGCATGAACCGGAACCACGCAATGGGCATGGTTCTTGCGTAAGCAAGAAATGGGTTGTTTAGCACGGAAACACGCATTCTAAATGAAATTCGCCCGACAGCGGACCACCGCGCCGGAATTATTTATTTAGTAGTTGTAAACTTATATAATGTAAAAAGCACGGAAACACGCATCCAAAGGAAATTCGCCCGACATGCGGACCACCGCGCCAGAATTATTTTAAATAACAATACTAGATCAGCCTTTAACCAAGTTTTAGGAATTTTTTGTTGTTCTAAACACACATTAAACAATCCTTGTAGATAGTCTATTAAAATATCACCGCCATACCTAATGACTTCATTCGTAATTTCATCCTCGCCTGTCGCTTTTCCCTTTTTAGCTTTCTAACCACGCTCTCTATCTCATGTTTCAGTATTGGCAACATTTCATTTTTTACTGTTTCTCCTTTATCTTTTTCGGATCAAATTTTATTACTACTTACTCGATCAATTTCACCGCCATACTTCCTATCGCTTTGATACAGTTTTTCATAAAACAAACATATAATTTCTAATATTTCTTCCTGATTATACTTAACGTCATTCTTCTCATCTTTAAGAGTTATTATTTGTTTTTTCCCCGTAGACTGTGATCTCCAATATTCTCTAACGCTACCACCTTTCTCAATAGTTTCTGTTAGTTCGTTTATTTTCTTTTGATTTGAACAATTCTTTAATTCATATCTTAATTCTTTTGATATCTCTCGTATTTCATTTACATCACCATGTAAGTTAAAATAGTAATAATGTATATTTGTGATAATTTATTATTGTAATTAATTAATTGTGCGATGTGCAATAAATGGTTATTTATTTATTTATTTATTTATAGGCATCGATCGAGCCATACTTATTTCACAGAATTATGAGTACACTCAATGTAGTGAGCGAACCGAGCCCTATTTTTTATATTATTGTTACATTAATTAAGCTTATTCTATTCTTTTTTAACCCTGATTTATCGTTGCTACACGCAACTTAGCGAGTGAATCGAGTCTTTTTTACGCTTTATCGTACCTAAACGTAATCTAGCGAGCGAATTGAGCCTTTTTTACGCTTTATCGTTCCTAAACGTAATCTAGCGACCGAAGCGAGCCTTCTTTTCTATGCTCTATTTTACCTAAACGCAATCAAGCGAGCGAAGCGAGCCTTTTTTATTATGATTCATCCGCCTCTTTCACCTTATCTTTATCGTAGTTCAGGTGAACAAAGTAGTAGATCAGCTATTTAAATGTTTGTAATTATTATAGGAGAAATAATCCTGCACATTTTATAGTTATTTATGCACCTAAGGCCGTAGGAATCATGATTTATATGATCCTGATAGGCGTCAGCCCCAGGATTATATAATTGAGGAACCAATGAAGATAGCCCAATATGAAATTGTGGGCGTGGTTTAGCATTCACTAACTTCATTGGCTCCTTGGCATTATTTTCCTACGCTGTCAACTGATTATAACTCTGTGTTATACTGCACCTAAGTTAAGTAAAATATTATACATATAGGTTTAAACCCTTTGCCATTGTAACTTAATGGAACCTATGATGACCATACAGATGAGTTTAGGTAAAAGTATTTTAATCTTGAAAGAGAAGAGACAGATGTTTAAGAGAAGGCACTTATGGGTTGAAAAGATAGATATGAGTAGTTAAAGTATAAATTGTTATACTATAAGCATTTTAATCCCGAGGGTTGCCGAAGGACATAATGTGCACAAGGGTTTTAAGGCGAGATTATTTACGTGGTGCATAAAAAATTTAATCAGCAAAAGGAAAAACAATCAAGAATATAAAATAAAAAAATAAATAACAAACATTTGGATCATTTATGTCGACCTACATACACATTTATTGATTGACATATAGGTTTTCATGAAACGATCACTAAGCTTCTAGTTTATATACATACTTACAATGTATAAAGAATAGAAGCTTAAAAGTATAATAATGAAATATTGCTTATATTTTAAAAATAAATAAAATTAATAAATTAATACGTATTTATAACATCTTTAAACTTGGATCGCTGTACTGTAGTTGAGCGTTATATACCGAAGGAATTGTAACACTCTAGGAAATGATTTACTTGTTATTCTGAGGTCGCGAGACTGAAGTAATACCAACATAAGCTTTGAGGGAGTAGCAATCTGAGGACGAGCAAATGGAGTCCGAAGTTGTGAAGAAACGTACCTAGGTATCACGTACCAGATTTTTAACAATAAAGAAATCAGGTGATGAAGGTAAGTCTTTATAATAAGTAGGGACGGATCAATTTGGGGAATTTAAAAATGTACAGAGACACATTCTTAAGTCAGGAAAATCTTTCGGTAAAAATTTCTTAATGGTGAAATTTTTCTATATTCTGAAAAATCTCTACGGTCTCAAGCCAGTATCCAGGATACAACAACCTACTTAGCCTCGACGATATCAATAAAAAATATTTTGAATAAGGAAGCTAATTTATATCAGTCTACCCCCCCCCCCTCTCCCCTTCCGTATACTTCCGGCTCATGATCAACCCCATAATTGTCATTTTCTGATAAGAATTCGCCAAATTAAGTAACGCTCTAGCAATGCATTAAATAGAAGCGTATTAATTAGAAGCGTTTACTTGAAATAGAAGATTAATTCAAATAAACTGAAATGGACACACTTATGTACCTGTTGGATAACAGAAGATATTTCTTGACTACTATATACATAGCTCGAACAAGGTTCAGTCTCTGGCTTAACATGAGTTAACTGCGTCAACTCTAAGGCTGCATCATATCCCATGTCTGCAAGCTCTCGATAATTCCATTTATACATGCTGCATGTCTCTGAGCTCCCACCGCCACTGAAACGAAATAATAAAAAGACTACAAAATCGCTCAAGTTTTATCTTAGGTGGCGAAAATATGCCTAACAAAATAAGTGGGAGCAAGAAATATTACACATATACTGTGAAATACAGAGGAGAGGGGCATAGGCGTCCATAAGATTTTTTTCTTATGACAACCCTGATAACAGGGTTGTCAGTAAAATTAATTAAAAATAACATAAATCCTAAAAGGCTCGTGCGAAGTTATTCCAATTTTTGTTATTTTATATTTTTGAGCCATAGAGATAATATTACTAGAAGGGCCCTATTAGTTCAATTTTAAAACAACGAAAAAGTAATATGACCACCTTCAACTATATATATTAACAAAAAACTAAACAAAATACGGTAACTTGGCTATGCCCCCTCTAGTCATATATCTATGGAGCCAGCTATCAGCTGATCACGCGTGTCTAAAATTGTTTACACAGGTTAGTACAGGAGATTCCTTACTTGGTTTATGTATTACTTTACTTTAGATTAACTACCTTTCCATGAGGTGCATTTGGTGCCAATTCACCAGTCCAAGAATATTCAGTAATAAACAAATGATCAGTCCCTTATTTATCGTATCGTTATAACGATACGGCTATAGCCAATTAATGTACCGAGACCAGGATAAAGTATTATCGTAACATATTATTTAAAGGTCACATATATGATAAGGTCATTTTGAGTTCAAATAATATTTATTTCAGGCACAAGTATTGCAACACGCAAAGTGATATAACTGGTCTTAATAACCTTGCAATAAATTTGGCACCAATCACTCTAATCTAATATGTCATTACTTACAAACGGTTTAGCCAGTTAGTTAATTCGGACTCAACCTCAATACAGATTAAGGTTAAAAAGAGAGTTTTTGTACTTGTCTAAAAATAAGCTCAAAATTAAGCAGCTATAAATAGCAGAATTAGAAGAACTAGCTGCTGTCAATAGATTGGAGACAGGATTTTCAGCAGACAGGAAAACCTCGAGATTAACATATAAAGTTTAGAAGTTAATTTCTAGTTATTTATTAGTCCTGTTTATAACATGAGATAGCAAAATGGGTAGGCTTCCACGGATATTGACATGAATGAAGATTAAGGTCTTCTGGTGGTAGCCATAAAATGTTACATTATATATATATATATATATATATATATATATATATATATATATATATATATATATATATATATATATATATATATATACATTGCTTTTCTTTTTTCTTTTCCCTGTTATCTCAATTTTTATTATTTTAAGTTATAACTTATTATTTGTTGGAATTATTATGAATACTTTATATACCTTACCGGTTGAAAGCCGGCTCTGTTATATAAATATAATAATGTGTCGAGAGACAAAGCTGTTCTGTTTTTATTCATTATTACAGCACTCTACGGCTCAATTTACCATATAAATGTTATTATTATTATAATTTCGTTTTATTACCAGTTTTAGGTATAATATATATATATATATATATATATATATATATATATATATATATATATATATATGTGTGTGTGTGTGTGTGTGTGTGTGTGTGTGTGTGTGTGTGTGTGTTTGTGTGTGTGTGTGTGTTTGTGTATAAACCTAAAATACCTTGATATATTGAGTATCTGTTGAAAGGTCCAGTTAGCCTGCACTAGTTGGTCTATGTTACAGGCATATTGAGGAGGACTTGTGATGAAAACGTAAACTGTGATGTGAAGGGCATTATATAATCCTGGTGTGGTTACTAATAAAAATATTAACAACAAATATTTCCAGCTTTTACACCTCTTGGCAAGTTCTTCGTCGACTTTTCGGAAAACTTCATCATTCACCATACTCCTGCAAAAACAAACACCACCATAACTTAACACGTATTCACGGGCACAGACGGACCTACAGAAGAGGTCTAAGTGCCTTGGACCTCTTATTATTAAGAGGTCCGTAGGAAAACAAATATGCATTTAATGGTATACTTTTTCCAAATCGTACATTAAAATGGTATCTGACTATTTTATTAGGAAGGGAATTTTTAAGTTACAAGACCTGAGGTAAATGTCAAGCTTAGAATTATACTATATATTGAAGGAGCACTACTGATAACACGATAGGCGGTTCACTGGTGGACTTAAGTAATGCTGCCAACCTAACAATGTACAATTTTCTAAAAAAATAGTTGGCAATACTTCCAGTTGCTGAATTATTATGTTCTTTTATTAATTAATGATTGATTATTCATAAATACTAATATAAATATCGGTTCATTGCAATATTGTAAGCATTTTAAATTGTAGTTTAACGTATTTATTAATATTATATTAAAAGTAGTCCTCGTCAACTAAATGTAGATTATTATATTCCGCCACCCTTTTGCCATCTAAGACCGGTTTTATTAAATACTCAGCAGGTGTTTTAAGTTATTATATTTGTTCTTTACGATCATTCTTCATGAATAGATATTTATGACACATATTTAAAATAATGTTTTGTTGTTAGGGTGGTACTCCTACTTAAGGCTTTTGTGTTATCAGTGAAATCACATTGTGTTTACGGTCCTGTGCTCCTTCTATATATAGTATTATTCTAAGGTTTTACCATACCGTTTTGGTGGAAAAATCTATAACTAGATCAATATTAATAATTTATTAAGTCAACTAGAGATTGATTGAAATTGACGGAATCGAAAAAAGCAATTATTAAGTAACGTCATTGACCATGGGTCACGGGTCGGATAATGGGAAATAAATGATCATAATATGAATAATTTTGCCTTAAATTATTATAGTAGTAGGTAAAAGAAATAAAAAAAATAATTATTTTTACGTGTTACACAAATAATCATACAAAGCCATAGGATGTCAGGTTTTAAAGGAAACTTTTAAAATTATTAATCTTTCAATCAATAGTCATAACTTTCCGACATCATATGCTAGTTTTTAAAAATATATTAGGTTCGAAAAGGATGTACAAAATGCTTAAAAATAAAATAAATAAAATAATTAACCTGTATGTTTGAGTTGGTTTTGGGGCTGCAGAGCAGACTTTCCAGGGAGAACCCAATAAGAGAAACATCTAAAGCTTGAGAAATAGCTCTAGAGCTGGAGTTAGGGTAATTTTTATAGTAATTTTTAGGGTAATTACCATCAGTGTGCAGCGCTCTAATGGCGCCTTGCGATACCTAACGTTCAAATTTTAAATTAGACCCTATATTTTTTGTTCTATATTTGTTTACATAATTTATTTTATCGCGCCGCATAGCGGGCTTTTCTGTTTAGAAACACTTAAAAACCCCAGTAAGTTGTATATTTAAACAAATATACAAGGAAAAATAAAGGGTCCCTTTTGAAATTTTAAGTTTAGTCGATTTCAAAGCTAAGAATGGCAAGACGCCATTAGGGCGCTGCGCACAGATGGTCAATGCAAAAAAATTAAATTTCAATATAAAGGGTGGTACATTTTAAATACATCTCCCTGATTAACTCAGCTTGGTTTGGTGATATCGCGTTAAAATAGAGTTAACGCGTTTAACTTTTAAAGATACCATTTTGGTAATCAGATTACCTACCATACATAACGGACAATTATCAAAAAAATAATTACAAATTAAAAATGCCAGTGGTCGATGTAGTAGCGGTAGATACTAATTTTACCACTATAACTCTGTTCAGAGCTGGTATACTTAAAAAAACCCAAAAATTTATCTTATACGGTTCAAAAAATTTGAGGGGAAGACATTAACACCAATGTACATTAAGAATAGTACATTTTGTAGGTAAATGGCGTCACACTTACTTCATAAACAATAGGGTTCGGGACATTAACAAGGTTGATTTTTGCCCCAAGTTTCATTTCGTGTGTGTCTATATATATATATATATATATATATATATATATATATATATATATATATATATATATATATATATGCTGCTTCGATCAAAGCAGCATTGATCGAAATTAGTACCTGAATAGGTGACTGAAGGGAATAAAACAGATATTTTTACTGTCAGAGGACGAGCAAAGCAAGTCTTAACCGGTGGGGGGGGGGGGTGAGTGCAGTGAATCTTTAACTAGAAAAGTCTCGAGGTACCCCGTACCCGATTCTATTAATTGGTTAACATATTCTGATCTGAAGAATCCTCTCGATGTTCTGTAAGCTCTGCTTTATTTTATATACATTTCATTCATATTTAATATACATTCTTTGTTAAAAAAAAACCCAAGTAAAACCAACACTGGCCGCTACTCCATCACATTGTTGTTAAGTATCATTTGTTCTCAAGTCATTTTTTGACTGTAGCAAATTTTCAAAGAAAAGACGCTTCGCCTGCGGGGCCACATTTATTGAGGCCAATCAACTTCGCCTAACATAATAAACTACACAACGACACTTCATTGGCCGCCTTTAGAAAAAATAGACTTACATCATGTTGTATATACAGATATATATATATATATATATATATATATATATATATATATATATATATATATATATATATCATATAATATCAGGAGAACAATTGAAATCGATTCCCACACTTTGATGCAGTTTACGGCTTTTTTCATTTCTTTACGGCTAGTATAGCATAGGAATCACTTGTGTTAAGTAGCATCGAGCTAGATCAGAACGTAGATGGGTTATTTTAAAATAGCTAATTTTGAACAAATGTTTAAGGAAAAACGAGCTTATGAGGTTGGGGTCATGAAGGGGTAGAGGGGTGGATTTTTTGAATGGGGAACTCACTGATCAAGAATATATATATATATAATATATATATATAATATATATTATATATATATATATATATATATATATTATATATATATATATATATATATATATATATATATATATATATATATATATATATATATTATATATATATATAGCAAATAGCAATTAGCAACACAACAACAAATTAGCAAATTTTTATTGCAACACGTCTTCAGACTCGCTTTGCTCGCCCCTAGATAAATACATCAAAACGGAGTTAATAAATCCGGTTTATTCTCTGCAGTCGGTCACCCATACCGCACTGACCACGCTCAATGCATAACTTTTATGATCGACCAAAAAAAATATAGTATTTGTCACGTTAAAACGAAACTTGGTGTAATTAAATATAAGGATAATAATTGTACTAAATTTTAACTAAATTGGATTATTTTACGATTTTTAAAAAAGGAAAACGTAAATACAAAAACAAATAACTGTTTCTTGTTCTTAAAAAAATAACTTTTTTGCAAATGGGATTACAATTTCCTATGTAGAGTGGTGGCATCAGTGATTTGACATTTTAAAGTATGTTATCTGCCTCTTTTCATTTGAAATTGAAAACTACATTTTTTTTGCTCCTATTACATCGCTCCTCAACGACTCACTATATGTCTCCCCCTCCTCCCCGGAGAGCTAAATTGTCAACGTTGAGGACCACTGATTTAATTAACCCAGTATGTTAATTATGTTAATGATAAAAATAAGCTACGCTCATCCTCCCTACTTCGAACACGCTTCGCTCGTCCTCAGATAGCAAATAGTGTACTTATTTATGACGTAAAGCTATATGTTTGTACAAAATTTAAGCACGATTAAATTATTTTCTTAAGATTATACATTTTTACCAATTTTTTAAAAAGCGTACACAAGTCATTGGATAAACTTTGAAAAGTTGCACTAATGCTGATAATGAGATGAAACTTGGCACGTAAATTGGTCTTCTATATGGCTACATGCATGCCAAATCGCAAAATTATTCCGCGTTTTATTCCAAATGTTTGCTGTCATTATTGCGGATTGATGACACAACTACAACAGCAATAGCACAACTACACCTATAGACTGATTTTTGAACTAAGTTTTAACTCTCTATCATAAATACACTGGGAGCTACAATGATAACAGATACACAAAAACAGACTACTGTTAAAACTACTCAGGAGGTCTTAAAAACTCTTGAAACCTTAGAATAATACTATATATATAGAAGAAGTACTACTGATAACACGAAAAGCGGTTCACTGGTGCACTAAAGTAATGCTGCCACCCTAACAATATACAATTTTCTAAATAAAAGTTGGCAATACTTCCGGTTGCTGAATTATTATATTCTATTATTAATTAATGATTTATTATTCATAAAATACTAATAAAAATATCGGTGCATTACAATATTTAAAGCATTTTGAAACGAAGTTTTGGTGTCATCCCGCTCTCGCATTAGTTTGGCAAACTACGGTATAATGAAGAAAAGTAAAAAATAAAATAAAGTAGCTTGTATAGTAAGATTAGATAAGCTTCCATTTATTTATCTTACTACTAATTTCATTATTCATTTAGGTACAGCACACGTAAATGCAATATAATTACTTCCCCTTTTATGTTACCTTAGAATAATACTATATATAGAAGGAGCACTACTGATAACACGAAAGGCGGTTCACTGGTGGACTTAAGTAATGCTGCCACCCTAACAATATACAATATTATAAAAAAATTGGCAATACTTTCGGTTGCTGAATTATTATGCTCTATTATTAATTAATGACTGATTATTCATAAAATACTAATATAAATATCGTTTCATTGCAATATTTTAAGCAATTTAAATTGTATTTTAACGTTTTTAATTAAAATTATGTTAAAAGTAGTCCTCGTCAACTAAATGTAGATTCTTGTATTCCGCCACCCTTTTTCCATCTAAGACCAGGTTTATTAAATACTTAGCAGGTGTTTTAAGTTATTATATTTGTTCTTTACGATCTTTCTTTATTAATAGATATTTATGACAAATATTTAAAATAATGTTTTGTTGGCAGTATTACTTAGGTGCACCAGTCAACCGGCTTTCGTTTTATCAGTAGAATTACATTGTGTTTACGGTCCTGTGCTCCTTCTATATAAATATATAGTATTATTCTAAGTATGTTACTCACTAATTTATACAAACATAACCCTAAGCGTGAGCAAGTGGGCACTTAAAACTTTTAGTACACACACTCTTAAATACGATAAAATATGTGTGAGTGTGTGTAAATAAACTACAACACTTAAATGTTACAGATGAAGCTATAATTTAAAACATAGCTGATAAAACTGAAATGAATATATGAATGATATCACAAGATTATTGATAAGGAATTTCAATTTGAAAACAGTTTGATAACAATAATCATTAAATAATTAATTTTTCAATGGCATAACCTCTATCTTGTTGATACCTTGTTTGTTATCGCGTGCCGTCGAGACTAATGAACATTATTGTCGCTTTCTGTAGTCTTAAACTATGACTGATTATGTGTAGACACTTGTTTCAAGGGAATTGTTCAGGAGAATGGAAATGGCTCAAAATTATTTATGCTAAGTTGTGAAAATTGTAGTGAAAAAGGGGGGAAGGTGCAACAATATCTTAGTTCTTTTTTTTAAATTGTTTCCTAAAAGAAATAATACACTAACATAATCCAAACTATTTTTTGAAAATATTTCACATTTCACATAAATAACACAATAATAATTTACAATAAGTAATAATAATACACAAATATATATATATATATATATATATATATATATATATATATATATATATTATATATATATATAATATATTCGCGTAGGGCTAATTTGATGGTTTTTCGGCATGGCAATAAAATTTATTTGTAGATTAACTTATCAGACGTTGAGCTGTATCCTTTTAACTTATTTTTAATGTTGATAGTCCAGCAGGATAATAAAAATGAATTAACGTGGCGACGTTTTGGCCAAGCTGGCATAATCATGCCTTAAAAAGAAAAGCAAAATCCACCCTGTTGTAAATATAGGGTTTTATCCAAAATTAATTAAAAGATTAATAAGGCATATTAAAAAACTAGCAAACAAGAAAAATAATAATAATAATTTTGGATAAAACCCTATATTTACAACAGAGTGGATTTTGCTTTTTCATTTTAAGGCATGATTATGGCCAGCTTGGCCGAAACGTCGCCACATTAATTTAATTTTTTATTATCCCGTTCTTGGACTATCGACATTAAAAATATATTAACTTATTAAAATGTAATCTATATACATTTTAATGTATGTACAACCCGCACTTGTAAATGTTACAAGCTAATAATAATATTATTATTCTAGTAATGCAGTACTCTATAAGTACCCATTTTGTTCATTAATTTGGTCATCATTCAAAATCTAACAAAATTATAAGCACGAAAAACTAAAATAATATATGAAGTAAAAGAATTGGGTAGTCGGGTTAGATAACATAATTTTTTTAAGATTGCGGATTGAAAAAATAAAGCAACACTTATTACAAGTAACTAAATTAACTAAATTACAGTCAAATTACAGTAACAGTCGTTTACCTTTAGTACAGTCGCATAAATATCCAGAAAAAATGTTATGTATTCATCATTTTGAATATCTATAACATTATTGTATAGTTGAATCAATTCATATTCTCAAAAAATAACTTGGATTAATAAATAGTATATATAACAACAGAACCTAAATAATGATAACTAAAAATAAGCAGGAAAGTAGAAATAAGAGTGTAACTTAGTTATCCTTTAATCCAAAATGACGTCAGGGAAATTTAATCAGATTCAAAATTATTCATATTATGATCATTTATTTCCCATTATCCGACCCGTGACCCATGGTCAATGACGTTACTTAATAATTGCTTTTTTCGATTCCGTCAATTTCAATCAATCTCTAGTTGACTTAATAAATTATTAATATTGATCTAGTTATAGATGTATCCACCAAAACGGTATGGTAGAACCTTAGAATAATACTATATATAGAAGGAGCACAGGACCATAAACACTATGTGATTTGACTGATAACACGAAAGCCGGTTGACTCATAGAGATATATTACTAGAGGGGCCCTATTGGTTGAATTCTGAAACATCGAAAAAGTAACCTGACCACATTTGATTATCATTTTCATCAAATAAACAGAACAAAAAAACAGTAAATTATATAGCAGAATGTTTAAAATACAAATCACAACACAAACAATCTGCGGGAAGCCGAAAACAATTGATTAATTATAACCTCAACTCCCTCTTGGGAGGAGATTTCAATGAGGTTACACAGAACCCCTGAGAGCCCCACTAAAAATGTTTCAGGCCTCTCAATGTATTAAGATAGGGCTATGCCCCCTCTAGTATATATCTCTATACTTGTAGGTATATACCATGTATGGTATATACATGGTCAATGTGTGGTTGACTGGTGGCCTTAAGTAGGGGTACCACCCTAACAACAAAACATTATTTTAAATATGTGTCATAAATATCTATTCATGAAGAAGGATCGTAAAGAACAAATATAATAACTTAAAACACCTGCTGAGTATTTAATAAAGCCGGTCTTAGGTGGCAAAAGGGTGGCGGAATACAAGAATCTACATTTAGTTGACGAGGACTACTTTTAATATAATTTTAAATAAAACTTTAAAATTCTTAAATATATATATATATATATATATATATATATATAATATATTATATATATATATATATATATATATTATAGATATTTATTAGTATTTTATGATAATCAATCATTAATTTATAATAGAACATAATAATTCAGCAACCGAAACGTAAAGCAAAAACGTAATTTTGAATACATCAATTTTAATATGGCAATTGATAAAATCATAACTGATACTGATAATAAAATTAATCTTCTTCGTGTGTTTAACTAACCAAATTTACCTTGTAGTATATTTAAGTAAACTTTTATTGCTTTATTGTTAAAGTCGTTTCATAAACAATAGATTTCGGAAAATTAATTTTTTTATTAAGTTTCATTCGATTAAAAATTTTGTACATACAAACATGCACACACAGGATCTACATGATTTATGTGTGTGTGTGTTTGTGTGTGTGTGTGTGTGTGTGTGTGTGTGTGTGTGTGTGTGTGTGTGTGTGTGTGTGATATATATATATATATATATATATATATATATATATATGTGTGTGTGTGTGTGTGTGTGTGTATCTAACGTCTATGTCAATGACCACGTTGATATCTGTTAGGTTCAGTAGTGCTAAAGGGTAGTATAAAAGTAAATCCTCTTGTTCAAAGGTAAAAATAAAATGTCTTGTTCCGCCTAGCCTACTGTCTCAGGCTGACGGGACAAAAATGGCTTCGTCGTAACTCAGACGGACCTCGAAGTAGTAAACAACGAGCGGGGCCGGTTTTAGCTTAATCCGACTATTTTAAGTGGCGCAATTGGCAAATAACTTAATTATGATTTTATCATCAATGAATAAAAATGAGTTTGAATAAATGGTAACTTACAATTTTAATAACATTTCAATACGTATTTAATGATTTAACTAAACAACCTTAGTTATTTCATAAAATAACTGAAGGTTATTTAAAGTTAAATCGTATATATGATTTGGATCTACTTTGTTTTACTCGGTCTTTGCTTAGTAAAATAATTAATATTCATTTTATTTTTGTTTATTTTATTATGATATTGCGCTCATAATAAAACCTTTAACGAGTGTACGAAAACATTTTATTTTTTTACGCTTAAACCCGTAGGGTCACGAAATAGTTATTTATGCACCAAGGGAGTGAAGAATGCTATTATTTCCCTGAGCAGTTAGTTGGTTCCTAAGGGGTAAGCTGAGGGAACCAAAGTAAATACTTTCGTTCCCTCGGCGTTAAATAAAAGTAAAAAAATATAGTAAAAATAATAAGTAAGTAAAAATATAAGTTTATATAGTAAATATAAGGTAATCCGAGGGGGAAAAAAGCATTTTACTCCCAAGGTGCATACAAGATTTAACTCCAGACGTTGATTTTACTGTAACATGTTTTGTTATATTTTATTCTTATTTTTTTTGGGTCGGACCCCCTTATAAATTTAGGGGGGTCTGCCACCAAAAAAAAATTAAATAATTATTGCTCCAAACAACTTCTATTGACCTGAAACGGATTTTGAGCCAATAAAATTTTTTTTGGGTCGGGTCTAACTTATAAATTTTGGGGGTGCCAACCCGGGAAAATTGCAAAAAATTGATTGGTCATCAGTATAAATTGAAAGAATGCCACTCCCCTAAAAAATTGGTATACTTGGC
>JACMZG010000008.1:72137875-72252875 GCA_018340805.1 Microvelia longipes | reverse complement strand
TAAAACATGTAATTTACCTTTAATATAGTTTCTCTTTTAGCGAATTTCCTTTGGAAATTCGCCTATTGGGATAGGCGTCATGGCGAAATTTGAACCTCGGACCACGACACAAATCCGTTTCAGAGGTCCCTAATGACGAAAAAATAAGTTTCGCGAGACTTTATATATATATATATATATATATATATATATATATAATATATATATATATATATATATGTATATATATATATATATATATATATATATATATATAATATATATATATATATATATATATATATATGTATTTCTAGACACTTTCTTGTAAACACTCTATCTTTCGAACGGATTAATATTTTTAACCAACTTGGTACAAAAATCAACCTTCGGGAGGACACGAACCCTATTGAAAACCAGGTTTTTGTGACGTCATTAACCCGGTTTGCTGAGTCAGCGAAATTTTCAAAAAATCGGCAAAATTCAGGTTAATATTTTTTGCCGCGAAAAAGGTCAATATTTATGTTTTTTGAGACGCTGAATCGAATGAAACCGGTCCGAAGTCGATACGACCACTCTAAGTGACCTAAAAATCGAAAAAACCATTGTAAATTACCGAAAACCAAAATTTAGGTCGATAAAAAATAAATTTCGAGTAGGGTGTCGTTTTCTATGTAATTTTGGGCGCTGAATCGAATGAAACCGTCCGAAGTCGATACGACCACTTTAAGTTACCAAAAAGTCGAAAAAACCACAAAAAATATAGAAAACCAACATTACGGTCGTTGAAAATTAAATTTCGAGTAGGGTGTCGTTTTCAATGTTTTTTGGGCCTCTGAGTTGAATGGCAGTGGTCCGGAGTCAATACGACCACTCAAACTCAGGGTACCTGGGTTCACATCCTGAAGGGTCGATAATTTTTTTATCGTTTTTTTTTTTACTAAATATAAGTTTACAACTAGAAAATAATTCTGGCGCGGTGGTCCGCATGTCGGGCGAATTTCCTTTGGATGCGAGCTCTCAAACCCAGAGTACCTGGGTTCAAATCCTAGTAGGGACAATAATTTTTTATCGTTTTTTTACCTAATATAAGTTTACAACTAGAAAATAATTCTGGCGCGGTGGTCCGCATGTCGGGCGAATTTCCTTTGGATGCGTGTTTCCGTGCTTTTTACATTATATAAGTTTACAACTACTAAATAAATAATTCCGGCGTGGTGGTCCGCTGTCGGGCGAATTTCATTTAGAATGCGTGTTTCCGTGCTAAACAACCCATTTCTTGCTTAAGGTTCGGTTCATGCTTTAGAACCTAAGCAGTTACTCAATTGTCAAGCACTGCTCGTAACTCATTTTGTCTGTATTTTCCAAAGGAAATGCGCTAAAACCTTTAAAGATAACTGACTAAGCTTAAAGATAAGTAACTAAGCTTTAAACTAGTGCAAATAATAGTGCGTACTTCTAATTTTAGAGGCATGGTTTTGTACAACAACTGGATGATTATGCGCATTTCCTTTGGAAAATACACACAAAATGAGTTACGAGCAGTGCTTGACAATTGAGTAACTGCTTAGGTTCTAAAGCATGAACCAGAACCTTAAGCAAGAAATGGGTTGTTTAGCACGGAAACAGGCATTCTAAATGAAATTCGCCCGACAGCGGACCACCACGCCGGAATTATTTATTTAGTAGTTGTAAACTTATATAATGTAAAAAGCACGGAAACACGCATCCAAAGGAAATTCGCCCGACATGCGGACCACCGCGCCAGAATTTTTCTTTATCTAAATTATTTAACAATTATTTCACAGAATTTGATACAAAATCATTAAATTAGCACCTACATATTAAAGTACGAAAACACGATAAAAAGTATATATACTCACCTAATGTTTTCAGTGTTGCCAATAAAATTTAATAAAAAACCCTAAAATTTAAAAGGGTCATCCGCAGTTATTTTAATTTTAGCTAGTTTTTTATCACGCATGTCTGAATTTTTTTACACAGGTTACTATAGGAGTTTTCCAACTTGGTTTATATATTATTTTAATCTAGGGTTAATTAAAGCTTAGAAAAGTAACAAGGTAGGTAGGCATTCGATCAAATAATATGCATAATACTTTCATATTATATTCGCGAATGCATTGAAGACATGCGATCATATTTGGCTGCCTAAATTGGTAAATTTTTAGTGCACTTATCGTGACACATACAAACACAAACAAACATACACGCCGTCCCAAACTTTTGAAATGAAAAAACTCACTTACGTTCGTTCAATTACTTTAATCTTGGGTTAATTAAAGCTTAGAAAAGTAACACGGTAGGAAGGCATTCGATCAAATAATATGCATCATACTTTTATATAATATTCGAGAGTGCATTTAAGACATGTGATCATACTTAGCTGCCTAGTTTGTTATTAGGTAATTATCCTAGTTATTAGGTAATAGTATATTATGCTACTAGGCAGCAAAATGGAATTTTGCAGACGAGTTTTATAAATTTGCCCCCGAGCCGAAGGCGAGGGCGGGCTATGGAAATTACCTGCAGAGGCGTAAGCCGAGGCAGGTAATTAATTGCACGAGTCTGCAATGTTTCCTTTGCTGCATAGTAGCATATACTATTTTATCTACTAACGGCAGAAAAAATGCACAAGAGATTATTTTAAATACTTGCTGCGAGATTTTACAGGCAGTAAAGACTGCTTTGGAGTAGATGCAACGCTGACAATATCAGGTGGAGTGTTGTCCAATAACTCGTCAATGTCAACAATGTTTGTATCTTTATTCACTTCACTGTTGTTCTCACTCATTATGTTTTAGTAACTTAACTTTGGTTACAGATTTAGTTTTGATAACGTTCTATTTTGTAACTTTATATATTCAAACTAAATATAACAACATGAAATACAAAATCTGACGACTTAAACATTAAAAATTTGTCGATTCATAAACAGCTGGTAAATAATTTAATTTAATCATAGAGATATATACTAGAGGGGGCATAGCCTATCTCAATACATTGAAAGGCCTGAAACATCGTATTGGGGGCTCTAAGGGGCTCTGTGTAACCTTATTGAAACCTCCTTCAAGAGTGAGTTAAAGCAATAATAAATCTATTGTTTTTGGCTTCCTATACCTTGTTTGTGTTTTGATTTGTATTTTTAACGTACTACTATATAAGTTATTGTAATTTTGTACTCATTATTTAATTACATTATAAGCGAAGGTGGTCAGGTTATTTTGTCAGTGTTTCAAAAATCAACCAATAGGGCCCCTCTAGTAATAATATCTCTATGAATTTAATGCCAAAATTATCAGTGTTGCCAATTTGCTTCCAAAACAATATATAGTATTAGATAAACAAATGTTAAATGAAAACATTTAATAATAATATCGTAATTTTTAAGTAACAATAAAGAAAGTTACATACTAGAAACAAGCTAGAATAAATCATAGTTTACAAAATAAAACAATACCGAAATTCATGCAATAATTTGTAAAATAATAACCTCCGCTCATCATTTTCCCGCCTAGGGAGTTTTGACTTGTTTCCCATGTTATTTAAATGAGCCATAACTCCCTAGTACTTTTTTCATTACCAAAACATTTTGCGTACTGTTTTGAAACATTTTGCGTACTGTTTTAAAATATTTCCCGTATTGTTTGACAGTGTAGGTAAAATGACATTTTGCAGCTTAAAAACAGTCCAGTAATGGCTAATTTTGCTGCCGTGAGTAGATAAAATTATTTATTAGTATAAATATAAGAATATTAGCCTTATATTTCATCATTATCATATGCTTTGTTCATTTATATTTTGTGTGGTAAAACGACACTATTTCAACAAATGTAAACAAACCTTTTTTATATGAATGTGTTCGTCAATTACTTACAAACTAAAAGTTGAATACCTATGGAATTTCCACCACTAATTCACTATAAGTTCCGCTATCAGACAACATGTCAAACGTCGAAAAGGAGAAGGAAAAGTATAATTTACAAGCCGTTAAAATTTCAAAATGTTACAGTCAATATTTTTAAAATAACGACAAATATTACAATGAAATTGTGTGGATTCATTGATTATTTATAAATGTTTATCCGTGTCGAACTTCATCTCGATCCATCAAATATCCGATTTAACGATATTTTTAAATTTTTAATGACTGAGCAAAATATGTAATTATTAAAAGTTTGTTCAGAACATGAACAAGTACATACTCATTAACATAAGGAACATAAGGAGTGCATACTCTATTCTACACTGCTCTATTCTTCTTTACTGTAAAAGTTTTAATTTTGGGGTAATCTAGGGTGAAGTAGACAGGGCCGGGCTTAAGTATTTAAGCACCCCGGGCAAATAGGGACATTCCCCCCCCCCTGCACATTAAGAGCTAATATTATCGCTCCTCCTATGCTTCATTAAAATAATATTGGCACAGCAGTCACAATCAAGACTACCAGTTATTACGTATCTTAAACCATGCTTAAAAAATCAAGAGTTTTAAGCGATAAACTATTAAAGGAAAGTTTAATTAAATGATAACGAGATTATATTTATGTTCTAACAAATATGGCGCATAGTTTTGCTAACCAACTTAACATAATATTACTAGTAAGTAGGTACTTACTTTGTAAGCATCTAGTATTGATACTGTACATTTATGTTATACAATTTACACAGCTGCAAAAAAAGGTTTTGGGATTTTTATAATCTGCTATTTTAGCTAATTTTGAATGTTAAAGAGGTTATATTTACCGCAAGTTGAAGAAGCGACTGAAGAATCAGCTACCGACGATATTGCTGTTGTGTTGATTCTTTAATTGCTTAAATTATTCTTTAAATAATTTCTTTTTTAAAAATTCTTTAAATTGCGTTAAATAACCTCTTTAATTTTAACATAGCTAGCCATGCTAACATGTTAACACTTTCTCCTTTTATCTCGAAGAGCAAGTATCGAAGGCAGCTGATTCCTGTTTTCTCAAATAATGTTCAATGTTTTATGACTTATTTACTTTTCCTCATTTGTACCGAAGGTATATAGAAAATGTATTGAGTTATAAAAAACCGAAACCTGGATGTCAGCGAAATTATAATTTTCAGCTGTTTTTAATGCCTCCTGAGTGGTTTTCACAAAATTGTCTGTCTGTATATGTGTGTATCATCGTAGCACCCAGTGTATTTATGCAAGAGAGTTGAAACTTTGTACAAAAATCAGTCTACGGGTAATGTTGTGCTATCCGGAAAATAATTTTATGACGTCATTAACCTACAATAACAACTCAGCTAAATTTTCGAAAAATCATAAAACGCAGAAACATGTTGCGATTTGATTAAGATTTGGTACGTATGTAGCCACGTATAAGACTAACATATGTGCTAAGTTTCACATCAGTATCTGCATTAGTTCAATTTTTATCAATGGCTTGTGTCCACTTTTTAAAACATTGTAAAAAATCAGACAATAATCCAATTGAGTTGGCATTGGGTAATTTACGTAATGAATAAGTTAACTAAATTTTGTTTCAATGCGAATATTAAAACACGTATTGTAGTATATCTTCGATTTTTGTTTGATCATAAAAGTGAAGCAGCATAATCCTGATGTACCCCGGACCTGATTTTTTAACTAAGATCCGAGGTTGAAAAAAATTACAAAATATGATATAAAAACCAAATAAGCATAAACTACCAATCACCTGAAACTTATGCTCCATAAAAATAAAGAAGGATGAAAACAAGGTGTAGGAGTTGGTTTATCACATCATAACAACACTATGCAAATTGATGTTGGTTGTACCCTTAATAATATCTTGATAAGGAGATTGTATCCATTAGGGTGAATAAATAAAAATAAAATAAAATAAAGAAACATATAAAACAACAAATAAAATCGTTGATTTTATTTACCCTAATGGATACAATCTCCTTTTCAAGAACACTATGCTAAAAGAAATGTATAGAACTCAGAACTGTGTAGGACAATCTATGGATTGTAAGCTAAATAGTAAGAGAAAAGTAAGTAAGCTAAATATTTTAAGAGAACTAACCCAACAATATTAAATTATTGTTAAATACTAAAATAAGTATTGTACATATTTATTAAAAATATTTACCTTTTTATTTTATTGATTAACATCATTCTAATGTGATTCATACGACTTCTTTCAATATTCTAGTTAAAAACACAATTATTTCAAAATGAGATAACACATCTCGACATGTAAAAAGTGTAAGTAACCTTCCTAGCTAAACAAAATAATGGTAATTTACGATATATTAACATTTTTGTGCAACTTATCATTTAATTGGGTTGCTTTGTGAGAAAATGAGGTTATTTTACGGGATCTAAATTGTTTTAAGTAGACCCGTTCGAATTTCAGTGAATAATCAAGTTTAATATGTAATTAAAATTTATGAATACTGCAGTCCAATGATAATATTAATTTATTTAATAATTATCACAACGTTTCACGTTCTTACCTATTAAACCCTTGCTTTCTTGCTCGCTTTTTAGTTGTACTTCATAGTCGAAACAGTAACACGTCTATTTGTGAGCCGATTTTCCAGGATTTTTCAAAGTAAACGTGCCTGTTCCGCACGACATTTGAGGCACTTTTTCAAAGTTCAGTTTATGCTAATATTTTTAAAATGTTTTAGAGCTTTTCTTTCAAAATTCCAAGGAAATTGACAACAATAAGTAGAAATATTTGTGTTCCCTCTATATAAACCACAATCTGAACTAAGTTGCACGTATTTCAAAAGAAATTCACCCGGCACGCGGACTTCGCGCTAAAATGATTTTGTAGTTATGAACAATATAAAAATTAAAAATGCAATATTTTTACCTGTGCTTGACATTGCTTAGGTTCAAGTCCACCGGCTCAACGTTAGATCTGTACTTTGTTGATCATGACATTCATTGAAGATATTGACATGATATTCTCTATCTAAATAATAAATTCAAGGCTCGCATAAATAATTCTAAAAGCTAAAACTTAATGACTGTAACTATAAGATAAACTAATATATTTATTACTTGCTACAGTATTCTTCTTATCATACCGTCGTTACTTTAAGCTGTTTTGGGTCTCTTCTTAGACGACAATTTGGAATAAGCTCCTTGTTTGAGCCAAGTTGCTCTTGAGACTTTATCTATTGAAGGTCTTTTAGATGCATTGGGTTCTAAAATCTGATAAAGAACTAACATGGCAATACGTGGAGTATCCGAGACGACACTGCGTTTCCAGGCACCACTTATCTGTTCTCTGTAAAGACGACTAGTGTTGGATTCAGAAAAGGGTAAAGATCCGTTGAGAAGCGCAAATAGAACTACACCAGCTGACCAAACGTCAGCTTTCTTGGGTTCGTAAGGCACCCCTCGAATGACTTCTGGTGCTGCGTAAGCTGTAGAACCGCAGTACGTCATGCTACGAATCCTCTCACCTCTCACTCCAATACAGTATCTGGAAAAAAAACGAATTTAAATTGCTTATTTAATTCGTTCAATTGATTACGAATCAAGTGAACTAAAAACAATCTATGTTTAGTAAAACTTTTTAAAAGCTATTTTAACACATTTATATTTGTAATAAATAGACAATTAAGTTTTCTCATTCAAAAAACATTAAATAAAATAGCTGTAGTACCTCGTGAATCCAAAATCAGCGATTTTTAAAATTTTTCCGCCAAGAGCTAGGAGAATATTTTCACATTTCAGATCCCTGTGAGCTATTTCCCGCGAGTGCAGGTATGACAGTCCCCTGGCTATCTGCTGAAACCAATACCGAGCTGTATCCCTGTAAATATAAAGTGTTACAAAGAAAATACAACGGGTGGGGCACTCGGCACGACATTAGTATTATACATGTATAGCTACAAATGTCTATACACAATACAGTATATACATGTACTGATACAAGTCGTATTAGTACATGAGAATCTGGGGGTAAATCTTCCACAAAAATTGATACTATTGATCGTACAATCACAAATTTTTATGATGTACATACAAATCACATCTTAATGATAAGATTCATCCAAATTAATTTATCGCAGTTTTTCGTAACACTTGGTTTGGTCTCTTGACAAACTGAAATAATTCATGCTAAAACCAACGCTTCAGGGTTTCGAATTTTTACATTTCACCTGAGTTTGTGCAAGAGGCAAAAATTATGCCCTTCGGTAATGTATACTTCTGGCCCCTTAGTGAAATTGATCTGCAACAATACTTCCGGGATTCGACTGTATTTACGAGTACGTATAAAAATAAGAGGCTGGAAGCATCTTGTTCAGATTTTGAAAGTATGTATTTAAGATGTTACCTAGGTGGTCTGCCTTTTTCAGCGAGCCAGTCAAACAGATCACCTCCATCTGCCCACTCAGTGAATAAGTAGAAATATCCTCGTCCTCTCACTATACTATGAAGTCTGACAACATTCTCATGATCCAGTGTATAGGCTATGGATAATTCCCGGGGCATAAATCTTTTTCTAAACTCCGGCGATACACAACCTTCTTTGTAAACCTATTCAAAACGCCACTGTTAATTATGTATCACCAGACCTGTCCTAGCCAAAGCGTCTCAATAGAGTAAAGTTGATTTTTCTACTCGGCCTGGCTATATTTAGAGAATATACATAACCTGATGATTACGATATCATTATTGCTACCTTAAACTTAAGTTTCAATCATCAAATTTGATTGGTAAAACCAATTTGATTTTATGGCGAAAATATAGATGGAACGAAAAGCTGCTATATAAGCCCAGAGGGAGAAAAATATGGTTAGATTACTGAAGTCATAAATGATGATGTTATTACCAATAGGAACTAAAGAGGTCCCTATCGGTTGAATTTTAAAACATTGAAAAATAACCAGAACACCTTCGATTAATATCATAAAATAAATAGTAAAAAAATACAAGTAATACAACATAAAATAGAACGTTTATGGTGGGAGGACTAGGGTAGTCTGGCACAGTGATTTGGGATCAGGTGACATGGGGATTTTTATAAGGTACTAGAACGGTACATGTCCATATACTCTACACTAGTTGTTCTTAAGATGGAGGCCGCAAAACATTTGAAGGGAGTCGCGAAATAGCATGGAAAAATAAATTTGAAAAAAAATAAGATATTGAAAGCTTATACTAATCAATTTATATTACGTTATTTTAGGTTAACTTCAGTTA
Source organism: Microvelia longipes (assembly GCA_018340805.1). NCBI lineage: Eukaryota > Metazoa > Arthropoda > Insecta > Hemiptera > Veliidae > Microvelia > Microvelia longipes. Next base: position 72,243,700 of record JACMZG010000008.1, on the reverse strand, counting down.
AATTAATTTAGATGCGATATGTATTGAAATACATCGATAACCTTTTCCTGGTAATGAAGACAAGGCATGTAGATTGTTAAATAATACTAACATAACTATTAAATACTACCTTGTACGTACACAAGTCATTTGATAAAAAATAAACTAATGCTGATAGTGAAATGAAACTTGGCACATATGTTAATCTTATACATAACTACATGCGTGCATCATTTTCCGCGTTCTATGATTTATGTAATTTCTAGAGATTTTTGAGTTTTGTCCCTCTATAAATAAAGAAAGCAAAACAAAGGTAGTGCAAAAAGTTGAATGATGATTATTGAACACATTTGCTTATTTTCCATTAACTACTTAATGGATAATCCAGTACAATGAATAGAGTTTAATATTAAAATTATTTTAGCATTATACCTTGCATGCCAAAGTAATACACCTTGGTCCATCAATATGTTGAGCTAGATATACGGCGGCCGTCGATCCTTCACCAATCTTCTTACCGAAAGTATAACCAATCCTGTATAAATTTCTCAGTTCACGCTTGTTGATTGCCGCATACACCGTATCCCCCTGCGCCAAATCCAAGCCCATCCCATCTCACCCACGCCGCCTACCAAAACCCTCTCCACAAATAATTTTGCAACAAACCCGCTGATACCAAGAATTTTTTTAACGAAAGGGTAGTAACATAATTTTTCTTTATTAGTCCAAAAAATTGAAGATAGAGCAGAATTTTGACGTTTAATTCTTGTCAATACAAATGTGGCAGATGTCGACTTCATTTTTACTTCTATAAAACATGATAGTATAAAGTTCTATTCGACTTCTATACTACAATTTATTTAACTTCAATTAATGGCTTTTAATTTTCAATGTTCAAGCCTTTAAAAAGCATAATGGTTAGTACAAAACCATTATGTCGATGTTATTCCGTGTAGACGGGGCTTCTACCCGGTGTTGAACATCGATATCGACACCGATAATTTGTAGGTTGAATCACGATAGCATAGAGATATATAGAGGGCATAGCCTATCTCGATACATTGAAAGGCCTGAAACATCGTATTGGGGGCTCTCAGGGGCTCTGTGTAACCTCATTGAAACCTCCTTCAAGAGTGAGTTAAGGCAATAATAAATCTATTGTTTTCGGCTTCCTATACCTTGTTTGTGTTTTGATTTGTATTTTTAACGTACTGCTATATAAGTTATTGTAATTTTGTACTGATTATTTGATTACAATATAAGCAAAGGTGGTCAGGTTATTTTGTCAGTGTTTCAAAATTCAACTAATAGGGCCCTCTAGTAATAATATCTCTATGCCCGATAGTGTGTCGTGTAGACACTTATCAGGGTTGAACCCGGTGTCTAAAGTCTGGTTATTTTAATAACTATTATTGCCTTTTATTTCTTTGGTTATTTAATAAACATATGAATTATTATTATGAATTTATTTACCTTTTCCTTATGATATTAAATCAAAATAATGATTTAGCAGCATTATGCTGTCTGCTGTCATAATGCTGTCGAAACTTTGTTTCGACAGCATTTTTTTATTGATAAAATAAATGCATTCTGTAGCTCAAATTTCTGTCGCGGTTCGCTGTAACAAACGCTGCTTTTGATACTGGTTCTTCGCCTTCTCATAAGAGCATTGTATTTTCTGTTGCTCCTCGCCGCATATGCTTTGTTTAATAAAAACACTAATTTGAGGGTTAAAGTAGAAATAATTATAAATAGCGGACACAAAATAAGAAAACAATAATTCATGTTCTTAAAAATATTCAAAATACTAAGTAGAATACAGGACAGAAACGAATAATAGCAAATCGTGTTGATTTTGAAGTATGGCCAACCTACACAAATAAATATTCCCTAAGAAAATATCAATCTTTATTAAGTTATTATTTCGAATTATTTTATTGATAAACATCATTATTAGATCTATTTTATACATACTCTACAACATAGAGATATATACTAGAGGGGACATAACCTATCTCATTACATTGAGAAGCCTGAAACATCTTTTTTGGGGCTCTCAGGGGCTCTGTGTAACCTCATTAAAACCTCCTCCAAGAGTGAGTTAAGGTTATAATAAATTAATTGTTTTCGGTTTCCCGCTCATTCCTTGTATTTTGATTTGTATTTTTAACGCTCTACTGTATTATATACTGAAAGTTTGAACTGATTATTTAGCTGTATTTATTAGCGAGGTGGTCAGGTTACTTTTTCGATGTTTCATAATTTAACCTATAGGGCCTCTCTAGTAATATATCTCTATGCTCTACAACTTTTACTGATCAGTATCATAGAGATATATTACTAGAGGGGCCCTATTGGTTGAATTTTGAAAATCGAAAAAGTAACCTGACCACATTCGATTATCATTATCATGAAATAAACATAACAAAAACCAGTAAAATATATAGTAGAATGTTTAAAATACAAATCACAACACAAACAATCTGCGGGAAGCCGAAAACAATTGATTAATTATAATCTTAACTCCTTCTTAGAGGAGGTTTCAATGAGGTTACACAGAGCCCCTGAGAGCCCCACTAAAAATGTTTCAGGCCTCTCAATGTATCAAGATAGGCTATGCCCCCTCTAGTATATATCTCTATGATCAGTATTGTTTGCATTTTTATAACAATTTTTGGTTTATTTATTTATTCATTATCATTCTAATTTACTATAATGTGATTTTTCAAATATCTGCCAATACTATTGAAGTAACAACAATATATAATTAGGTTTAAGAGCAGGCTAAATTTAAATAAACCTTTAGAGATACAACAGGATAACCACTGAGCAGAAAACTTTTAATGACAGTATAGGTGTTGAATCCTGGATCGAACCCCTACCGTGTAGACGTTTGCAGGGTTCTACCCCGAAAACAATTATGGGTGTTCAACCCATCGTGTATAGGTCACTTAATCAAGTTTTAAGTATTAATTAATTGTTACCAAATTAACAATACTGGTAATTTCTGGTAATATAGCCTAAAACTGTGTTTTGGAAATTTTTCCTGCGAGATATTGTCTACCTGATTGTTCGTCATTCGAGTCGTGTCGTGATGTCTACCAGGACGTTCGTCATTCATTCAGCCGTGTTTGGGGGAGTAGCCACTAACTTCATGACTGTTCCATTATTAATAAGCAAGTTATGGTTATTTAAAAATTTGAAATTTAGCATAATCTAAAACGGCGTTTTCACACCAACATTTATAAATGTTATTCAATAAATCTGTTATGACAACCTTTAAAAAGCATAACTATTATCTCTCTCCAACCTCAGCAATCGGCAATTTCATATCTATTGGTCTATATATATAATATATAATATATATATATATATATATATATATATATATATATATATATATATATATATATATATATATATATATATATATATATATATATATATATATATATATATATTAATATATATATATATATAATATATATATATATATATATATATATATATATATATATATATATATATATATATATATATATTATATATAAATATAAATATGTAAAATTCATAAAACACAGTAATATGATGCAATCGGATTGAGATTTGGCACCCATGTAGCTATGTATAAGACTAACATATATGCCATATAAGTTAAACTTAACATATACGTTTCATCTAATTATCAATTGAGTTGAACTTTGGTACAAGTGTATCCCTTTACTTAATAAATAGATACACATACAGGGGCGTAATCACTACATTCGCCCCCCCCCCTCGCAAGATTTTTTAGGGACCCATATATACAGGGTGGTCCAGCTAAGGAGGACAAGACCTTTTTCTCGGAAACTATAACAGCTAGAAGGATGCGGTTTTCGGTGTTGGATTCAATGTAATAGTGAGCAGACGAGAAAAATCTGTTTTCGGGCGCGCTTCGCGCCTGTCATAGAGATGTTAATGCTAACTTTTTTTTATAGTTAGGTATAGGGAAGTTTTTTTTGTTCTTTAAAGAATGAAAAATAAGGAAGATTAGTGAAGACCGCATCAAAATCGGACAATTTTTCACCGAGCTATGATGAAAAAACTTTTTTTTTTTTAAATTTAGTTCACTTCGGCGCCATTTTTGATGATGTTGCATTTAAATAAAATTTATAATACGGACATATTTTTAAACTAGAAACATTGCTTTAATGAAATAATGTCAAAAGTTTTAATTCTAACCTCAGTTTTAGGTGTAAAATAGTCGTTAAACATAACAAAAACAAAAATGTTTTTTTTTAAGATAGCTTGAAAAGTAAGATAGGGAGCTATGGTTTTTTTATGATTTGTACAATTAGCCAACATAAGAAGCAACAAAATGAGTCCAATTTTAACAAAATCCAATTTTAATCAAATTAATAATTTGATTAATTAATTTGATTTTCCTTAATTAATAATTAAGGAGGACTGGGCTGTAGGTGCATAGCTGTATCAAATGTTGAAATTAAATATAGTTTTTTATATATTTATTAAATAATATATCGCATACAAATGCAAACACTTAGTTGATTTAAATTCACGGACAAAAATAAATTAATATAAACATATATTTTTATTTTATTGATGAAACTGCAAAATAAAATGACAAAAGCCTTCCTACCGACATGTCCCCCAACTTAATGATTTTAAGAAAGACTATACTATGATTGAATGGAACCCTATTTTTAGGTAAAGATATTGTATACAACTTGAACAAGGAGCCTCGAAACTTGATGATTTTAAGAAAGACTATACTATGAATAAATGGGGCCCTATTTTTAGGTAAAGAGATCGAATAAATCTTACAAAAGGGGCCCCTAGGGCTTGATCATCTTATGAACAACTTACTCAGAATATACGGGGCCCTATTTTCTTATAGATTGTATAAAAGTCTAACAAGGGGCCCCGGGACTTACTAAGATTTAGATGAAGGAATTTTAAACAACTCCTATAGAGGGCCCTGCGACTTATTAATGTTAAGGCAGACTATACTAATCTTTACTGTGGCAGGGAACTGTTTTTTTTAGAAGGTTTATATTCTTTTTTACTTTATTATATATTTTTACCTTAAATGGTTTATTTTTCTTTTAGGGGGCCCCTAACCACTGCCCCCCCCCCGCATTGCGGGGCCCATATAAGCCACTGTATACATAGATATCTATGTATCAATAAATAAGAGATAGATATTAAGTTTCGTTTTGATACGACAAGTATCCTTGATTTTTGTTGGATCACAAAAGTTAAGCAGCATTGAGTGTTGTCAGTACCTTGATGGGTGAAAAGGAAATATTTACTATCTGAGGACAAGCATAGCGAGTCCAAAGATATTTCGCAGTACAAATTTTGATAATTGTATATTCTGAGGACGAGCGAAGGGAGTCTGAAGTAGAAATGATGAGCGGAGCAAATCTGATGTTTTGAGGAAAAAGTTATGGGATAACCATACCCAATTTTTTATATTTTATCAGTCAAAATTTAAAGGAACTTAGATTCATAGAAGGATTAGCTTCCTATTAGATACAATAACATATTTTATTTCATAAAATATGTTTCCTTTATAAAATATATTTACTTTAAATCAACTTTTATTTATATTTACAGAGACAAAAATAAAAATAAACAATATAATCTTGCAAATGATACATCTGTTGGGGATTTGAATACACCAGGATCTTCTCATAACAACATAAATTATACACGTCGCATTATTGCCAATACATGTCTAATATTAAGTTCTTACTTCAGAAGCTTATTAGAGAAAGACATTTCAAAGGGAAACCAAGTTTATATATCCTATTGACCGCAAGCTGTGTTAATCTTAGATAAAATCATGCCTGCACAATAAAAAGAATTTTATAAAGTATACTAAAAAGAAAGTTTAAACTTGTTTGCTTTGTGATTATGAAAAAACAACATCTCTGTTTCATTTATTTATAATTTATTTATTCACATACTTGAGGTTACTTTATTTCAAAGCTTCTCAATTTTAAAAATTTTACAATAAAATGAAAAGAACAAAAAATCTATTACACAGACTGCATTAACATAGACAGCATAACTTTAATAACAAACTTGATTAAAAAACCATAACATTACATGAGGAACACTAAACATTTAGATGGGAATACTAAGTTATCAGCTAAAAACTCGTTAACATAGTAGGCTTTCTCAAGCAACATGGTTTAATGCTTTTCTTGAAAGTTTTGGGTGGAAGTTCAACCATTGAAGCTGGTAATTTATTAAAGCACCTTATTCCATTAACATTTGGGGACTGATGTGATTTGTTGAGCCTAAAAGTGGGAATATTGATGTTAGCAATAAATCTAGTGCCATAATTGTGGTGTTTAATATAACTGAACTTCCCCTTCATAATCACAAAGAAAATCTTTTCAGGTATTGTAATCAGGTACCTGAAAAGATTTTTTTCGTTTAAACATAAAGGTGAGAATGTTTTAGTTGCTTACACTATGACTGTAATTCAAAGCGTAGTTTTACTACATCTTCAAATTATCAATCGAAGGTAACTTCTGGGAATAAAGCTTATTTCTTAACTGTTTAAAAAAGAATGAAGCGAGTCCGAAAATGAATTGTTAGGTTGTTTTTATTTGTATTTGAAGGTGAAATTAGGTGGTATTCATAACCTTAAGACAATTGAAGAAAGTCCAAAGTAGGGAGGATAAGGGTAGCAAATCTAATACAGTAAACAGAAAGTTCCCAGGTATCCCATACATGATTGTTTTTAATTTTTTAAATAATTATAAAAAAAAGTAATAACTCTCTTTTATTTCTTACTTTTTTCTTCACACAAAACACTTTCAAAACAATCTGTTAGCTGTCGGGGTGCCGACTTACGATTCAAAAGAATTATCGGGTTCAATCAGCACACCTAGCTAAGATAGGGAATCGAACACAATATAAGATTTTTTGAATAAATATTGAAAATAAATAATTTCATAAAATATAAGACCAGGAAATAGTATTATACATGGTTATAATCAGTTGACAGCATGGGAAGTATGATTAAGGAACCAATGAGGTTGGCCTGATATGAAATAGTGGGCATGGATTAACATAATTCTTAGATGTTAAAAGATTTGGTTGCACATAATAAAATAAACAATAGCAAATAATTCCACAATATATTAGACCAGGCAATAATTAATTATAGTATTACACGCAGTTAAAATCGGTTGACAGCGTGGTAAAATATAGACGAGAAACCAATGAAATTGGCCTGATATGTAATTGGTTTAACATTAAGGACTAACCTCATTAACTCCCTGGCATTATATTCCCACGCTATCAACTGACTATAACTCTGTGTTATACTGCACCTAAGTTAGGTAAAATATTATACATATAGCGTTAAATCCTTTGCCATTGTAACTTAATGGAACCTATGATGACCATACAGATGAGTTTAGGTAAAAGTATTTTAATCTTGAAGGAGAAGAGACAGATGTATAAGAGAAGGCACTTATGGTTAGTTAATAGATAACTATTAACTACTCATATCTATCTTTTCGATCAAGAGCTGGTTATGTAAATTGGATAAGCTCATTCCACATGCTATTAACTTCACTTCAAAATTATTCTCACAGCCGCGAACAAGCTGGCCCGGAACAGAAGGAAGGCAGTCAAGTTTAGATCTATTAGCTGTGAACTTTACAAGACCAGTTAAATACCAGACAAATACATGGAAGATAAAGTTAGTTTTACGTATAAACTTGCACTTAAACAACATGGAGTTATTTAGTTAAGTGATGAACAAGCCTTGGTCCAAGACTGAGTGTAAATCAGACCCCAGAATGCAGATAAATATTATGAAAATAAGAAAGAAGGGTGGCGTAATGTAAGCTAAAATTTAAAATAGTTTTTTTTTAATTTTCCGGTGGAAATATTTCCAAGGCACTTAGACCTCTGATGTGGGTCCATTGTACCTATTCCCGACAGGGTATTAAATAAAATAATATTATAATGAAACCTACCTTACCTACTTAATAAAAGATTTGAAAATAATAAGATAGGATAATATTAAGATAACTGTAATGAGATAATATATATATAGTGAATAATTGATAGATATGATATATTCGAGTCACTGTGTTTCCCCCATTTGCTTAAAAATCAAAGAGGAGCGACAGAATCTTATTAACTTTGCAATTTTTATTTCTTTTAGCTAGTCAGGAGAAAAGGAAAATAAGTTGAAATCCAGCCATGTTGTGTGTTGAGAGCAGAACATGACCCAATAAGATGAGATGGCGTTTCATCTTCTTCGATTCAAAATCTGCAAAGTGGGCTAGTCACTAGACCCATTAGATTTAAATGTCTGTTGAGTCTGCAGTGTCCTGTAAAAACTCCAGTAATGTTGTAACAAGTTCCCTTGCTTAGCGACAATATAATCTTAGTGCATTTCTGAGAAGGACCAGAAAGCATAGATTGTCTTATCCCAAAAGAACTACACCACTCATCACAAAAGGCATTGCTAAATAATAGTCAATGTAGAAAGATAATTATTAGATTAATGATGTCTGTTGAAATGTTGCACATCCTCGTAGGTAGAGGTAAAAGTTGGTAGAACATATTGTTGAAGGATTAGGACTCCAAAGACTTGGAGATGGCAAGCTAACCCTTAATTAGATAATCAGATATGAGATATTATGAAATGTTTTACGTGTTAAAAATAAATATAAAGGTTACGCATTATAAAAAGGTTCTAACCAAATTTTAATAAAAATTGCAAAGATACAAAAAAATAAACAAAATACAAAGAAATATGATCATTCTTAAGGTGGGGTGGGAATGGAAAAGGAACTCAGCGTCGGGGACCTGACCTGGGTTCCGCTTTTATCCAGTAGAATGCGCTAGAAGAGAAAACTACTCTGTAGTATGAAGAGGGGGCGTTCCTTAGTTGGGGGTGTGTGGAGCGCCTTCTCCCACTCTACGCCACCGCCTTACCCGATTTATATTAGACTTATCTTGTTTGTCTCGAGATGAGACTATTTTCTTACTTACACGTATAATACTGTACTTATTGATACGAACTAAAAATTCGTTCACTTATTAATATATGTACACAGTTATTCTAGTAAAATATTTTTTTAAAACAAAGCTTGTTGTTAGGATTTCGAAGATAATCTTCGAAACCCTTATACTTTCTGTCGAGCGTCTGTCTGTCCGATTTCTCATCTCGGGAACTCAATAGCTAGAAAGTTGAAATTTGGTATACATCTATTTTATCCAACTACAGGAAAAATAGAGCCAACAATCTGGCATGCGCATTTGTCGATTTATAAGCGAATGCTCACATTCGCAAAAAATAAATATTGTTTTGAAAATCATGAGAGGTTTCCTATTGTAGGTATTGATGGGTAGAACACTAATATGCATTTAAATACTGGTTACACACAAATAGAGTGTAAAAATACACATATTTACACACTAAAAATGTGTAATATGCATCGCTTTTTCAAAATGCAAAACCCACCAAAAAATTGTCCCCCCTCCCTCCAACTAACCCATAAGAAGGAGCCCTAAAAATATGAAAAAATGCTCAATAAAAGCCCTATAAGGGCCATTGAAATTCTTCGGATAAAAAGTTTCAACAGTTTATTTATATTTTAGCATTTCACAAATTGCACATACGCGCACGCGCAAAAAAAAAATTTTTTTAAACAAAATGTGGTGTATCAAATTGCAATGAATATTTATATATCAGGTTGCAATGAATGTATATTTATTTTTCGTGAATTTGTAAACTACACTACTCCTAAATACAAGTATTGTCACTATACGTAATGTTTATTCGTGATATTCTATTGTAAGACTGAAGAATATAGTAAACTATGCATTAGTTTAGGTTGCAATAAATATACTAAATATTTTAGTGGTAAAATGCCTACTATTGCTATATTAATTATGAATATAATGAATCAAGGGAGTGAAGCGAAAAGTAGCCTTTTTTATCAAATATTATAATGAAGCAATCTTGCGAATGCGCAGTGAGCGTTTTTTATATACTTTCAAATATATTTATATCAATTTAGTGAGCGTAGTGTCACGAATGAATTTGGATCCAATTGACCAAATTCATACACGTGACATTCTGTCCTAGTTTAGCTTAAAGGGCATTAACTCCGGTCCTTTCAAATTATAGTTATTTCTTGATTAGATTGCATGATCTAATTCTAAGTCCAAATATGATTACCTCAGCTAGAAAATAGGGAGGTTCATCTATAACCAGAGAAAGGGGTAAGATTAGAGAGAGGGAACACAGAGTGGGGAAGCAAGGTGGTTGGCCTGGAGAGGGCAGAGTGGTTTTAGGTTCCGGAGTGAAAAGTACCAGAGGTATGTAATTATGACATGAAATTAAAGATGATTTAGGAATAACCCCTTCAGGGAAAAATGAGTCAAGTCTCCTTCTAAGTTTAATAATGATATGGTCAAACATCTTTTACAGTAATACTAATAAATGATTAAAGTTAAATAGTTTGTTGTTCTTATAACCTTCATTACTTGAGGATTGGAGCTCTGATATATGTTGGGTGATCGAAGCATGCTAAAACTTCAGTTAAGATCCCCACATATTTTGGTGGAGGCGACCGGTCATCCCGGCCCCCGTAATTTTCCTTAAAAACAAAACAAAATTGTATTTTTCTGGATTTTTTTTTAATAAGGCACCAAATTGGTCCCCTAATTTTTGGTTCTTCGAACCAATTGTTTTGTTAAACTCGATATTTTCTTTCAATATTCGGGTATGTTATAACTTATTTTATTTATCCGTTTTGAAAATAAAATTATGAGTTTCAATCACAAGTTTAATGAGGTAATTTAAAACAAAAAATGAATTATTAAAATCTTAATTAAATAAAATTAATAGAATATATTTAAATTCAAAAAAATTATTTCAGGAAAATTTTTTCTTTCAAATTTGAAAATTAAATTCTAATTAATAATTAATTTCATTTCAATTTTATTTAAATTTTAATTTTATGTTAGACAAAACCTAAATTACACAAAAATGATTCCGAGAGATAGAAAAGACCATTTTGGAATTCTTATAAGATTATTGAGACTCATGGCTAAATTTGTTACACAAATAGGTAATTTTTGTCTCGTGGTTGCACGACTTAATGATACTGTTTAAATGGTAATACAACTTTTAAAACAATAAAATATAACACATATTATGTTAATAAATAAATAAATATATATATATATATATATATATATATATATATATAATATATATATATATATATATATATATATATATTATATATAATAAATAATGAAAACAAGATTAATAAATTAAATAAACTTAAGGATTTTAAATAATATTAATAAATTAAGACATGATAATTATTTTTGAATAATAATAAATTAAATCATATAATTAATACACATTAATTAACTAATACATACATATACTTAAATAACATGAAATAATACAATAGGTGATTTAAGCAAAGATTATTTTATATGAAATCTCATGTCAATAATTCATCGTACTACTCTCATAGACCCTATGACCACTCTCCGGAAAGTTTTTTTTCGTAATCTAAATTTGGTTTTCGTTATTTTTTTTAATGTTTTTTATTATTTTTATTCAGTTTTGTTTCACTTAACATAATGCTTTCAAATCATAAATAAAGTATCATAATAAATTTAACTTTTAAGAATTTTTAAACAATTAAAATTTAAAGTTTTGTCTCTTTTAATTTTTTCATTAATTTAAAATTTAAAGAAAATTATCTCTTTAATTTTAAAATATTATAAACGCGAATAAGGTAAGATTTGAAGAAATTTAATTGTTTTCAAGTCCATAACAAATTGCGGTATACAAGAATTAAGAAGACTCTTAGAAACGAAGCAACACCTTCATCTAGGACATAAATCGTCTCTCTTCAAGACTTCAATTCACGTAAGTGTTGGAAAGTTTATTTCTTCATTTTATACGATTTATTATAGTTGTGTGCGTAAGTTAAATTTTGAATTATGTGGTAATTATAATTTTCATTTATGAATTTTTTTTTTTTGGAAATGGACTGAGGAGTACGACACTACGGGTCTAATTTTTTTTTATTTGATGACATATTGATAATTTTTTAAATTTACTTTATTTACTTTTTTAAACGCTTTGCAATATCCTTTTCTCCAACAAGGCAAATCAAGGAAAATGGCACCACAGTATAGAGGTCCATTTGAAATTACTAAAAAAGTTAGTAATCTAAACTACGAAGTGTTATGGGACAAGGCAGGTAAATACACGACCGATATATTTCATATAGATAGGTTGAAGTTATATAAATTTCCAACAAAAATATACGAGTCCACAAAAAGGTAATTATTTCAAATAAAATAAGCAATAAAAATTATAAACGTTTTTTATACTTAAATATTCATACACTAAGGGTGAGAATCTAAGACGCTGCCTGATAATGACAAAGCCATTACGTAAGTATTTTTTTTTTTAAGATGCCCACAAAATTTCAAGAAGAAAACAAAATTTTATATGGGCGAGATTAAAAATAATCCACATAAAGACACATCTACTGGAGATATCAGGACGAACTCCTGTGCCCAGTCAGATTTAAATTAAAAACTGCAGAGATAACGTAAGTATTGGTCATTTCGCAGAATATGGACCTAAAAGTTATTCTCCGCAGATTCTATGAGAATTCCACGCTTTTAGATGTTAGAAGCTAGGTAAGTTGTTCAAAGCTAGCTCTTCTTCATAATAATTTAGGAGAAAAGACGGCATTAATAATGAACGCTTGCAATATAGCTGCCATCAAAATGTATTAAACGACAGTGGAATTTCTCCAAGAGTTCGAATGAACTTTCTACAAGATGTTCGGTGAGAACCAATTTATGTAATTTTAGGGGAGGATTGTGATAACTCCAAGAGATAGGTTTATACTCTCTAATGTTCAAAGTTAAAAATTGACATTAGTCACAAAATAATTGTATTCAAAACAAATTAGAAATTTAAAGAAAAAAATCTTAAAAAAGATAACGGTTAAGAGACTTTCTTGTTAAGTTTTAAGGGATAAATAACTAAATAAATACATAAATAAATAAATTACCAAAAATTATATAAATACATAAGAACATAAATAGACAAATAAATAAATACATTATTAAATACATAAATAGATACTTAAATACAAGTAAATTAATAAATAAATAAGAAATAAATAAAAATATAAATTAGATTTAAATAAATCATAAGATATAAATAATTAACGTAACCAACCAATGAGTTTCAACATTTTTTTTTTTTGAGTTTCAAATAAATTGTAAGAACTTATATGTCAAATAGATATGTCAAATATATTATATATATATGTCAAATATATGAATATATATGTCAAGAAAACAAAATAAACAATATATATAAATATTTTTATTATATATGTAATCATCAATTTTATTAAATCAGTCATGAAAAAAACGAAATGATTAAATAATTGCAACGTAAATAAAAGGTTCAATGTTTCAATTAAGTAAACATAAGATCATGTTATCTATACATGGAAGATATGAACCCAAACAGTTAAATGCAACGTAGGGCGTTTCTTTGTATAGATTCAAATATTCAAACAAAAACAATATTAAATTGATTCTGTTAATACAACAAACTTAAAACCGTAAACAAAACATGAGATATCAGGTTTCTAGATATCGGGTACTCTTTAGAACAGGTCTTGTTCCAAAATAACATCTTCTCAACATAAGGTATGGAGAGGTAAAGGTAAACAGATCAACTAACTAATCATTACTCATATGAGTGAGTGTTAATATGGACAATATCATTTTACTACAGTACTGCAGACTGGCGGTAATATTGATAGAGCACATTCAGCGCGATTGATTTTCATTTTTATTATTTCTTGTTTTTTATTTTTTTTTGGTATTTTTTTTAATTCTCTGAGTATAAGTTAATGATCACATAAACAAAGTTATTATGATCTTGTAAAAATGGTACCTTCCAGGAAAATATATAATTATACCAAGTGGAACAAAGACTCTACGATTCTACATAGTGGAAATTAATTTAAATAACTATTGTATTTGCAGTTAATAAAATCATGTTTACAATAAATATTAGATAAATATAATATTAAATATTAAATAAATCAGCAGATTCTAGCTAAGCACAATGAATAGTTGCGCAAGACACGTGCGAACATTAAAGGGGGACAAGATTTGGGAACAATCAGCGTCCTAAATAACCCTCACTTTTAGCTGAGCAAAAGATTTTAAAAAGGTAATATAAAATTGATTTGAGATGAGCTAATAGATTTTATTTTTCAGTTCAATAGCTGACTCGCAGAGATTGCATTACAGCAGTAAATTAAAAGAGAGCAGTCAAATAGCTGACACAACCATAAAGGAGAAGCCTAATAAAACAATCAAATCAACATCTTCAGCAACCAACTCATCGAAAGACACGGTAATACAAAATATCTTATATCACTTCAACGATAATTAAAATTACTTCAAATTAATACAATTAAAATTATTTATCAAAGAATAACAGCATAATGGACGTCATACAAATATTGACGCTCCTACAGTGTGTAGTTTTTTCCACTACAACTCAAGTAGAATCTAACAAGATATACACAAATGTGATGGCAGGTGCGTATACTATACCACTGCCTGATTCAATATTATATGATTCGTCAGTTCCCCTAGTATATTTTCAAAATTGGGAAAATACGGAAATGGATTTATTATCAAAAAACATAAAAACATTTTCATTACACAAGGACTCAAACTTTTGTCCGAATAATAGTAAAAGCTCAATAAATCAAGTAACTTTATGCCACTTATTTAAATTGCAGAAAAAACAATTATTATCCAATTGGAATTATTTAAATTCTCAGACCAAACATTTCACGATATTTAACGAAACGCGGGCAATTTCCCCAAACTTAAGATTTAGCAGAGGAATCCAACTTTTTGGAGATATTCTTCAATCATGCTGTAACGTAATAACGACAAAACATGTCAAGTCATTATATGCAAACGCAAACAAAGTGAATCAACACATGAATCGTTTGTCAAAATTAATTCACAGTGATCACGAAGATCTAATTACTTTTTCAAAAACTTTATCTAACTATTCACAAGAAGTAAAAAATAACATGAAACACATAAATGATGACTTAGCAAGGCTGTCTTCTAGATTTAACTCGTTATCGTCTACACTTCAAAAGGAAGTACAAGGTCAAATGTATGAGATTCTTACGTCTCTATAACATTCAAAATTTAATTCATTATAATACATACCAAGATCATTACAACTCAATCGTTACAGATTGTAAATTGAATAAAATTCCATTGCTCTTATTGCCAACTGATAAATTATCGGTGGACATAACAAAACTAAAAGATCAACTTGAAAAGCATAATCGCGAATTAGCGATTCCAATTCAAGATATTCAAATTTATTATGACCAACCAATTGGAGAGTGTACCATTTCATCACACTCCATTTTGTTGAAGATAAATGTGCCTATCGTCACGAGAGGTAGACAATTTCAATTATTTTCATTTCAACCAATACCATTTGCGTATAACAATTTAACTTGTAAAATTCGATCTAATTATAAATATTTTGCTGTAAGTAAACAAACAAAAGAATTCAGAATCATATCAAACGAAAAGCACTGTGATCAAAGTATCACAACGTTGTGTAAACTATCTCCGACAGTAGCAGATTACACAACAGATTTCGAATGCATTCAAGCAATTTATCATAACAGCCCAGTTGAGGATTTACGAAAACTATGTGTATTCAGGTGTCAAACCTTTACAGGTCATCCAATAATTACACAGGTAACCTCCAATGTTTATATATTTACTCATTTCAATCCACCAATAATTGTCAAAAATTTGAAATCAGGATTAACAACATCATTACAAGAATCCTTTTATAACCATGGATCTATGATTGCCACCTTACCATGCGATCATGAGATCTGGAATGCGAAAACAATAATTTTACCAGCAGCGTTTCCGTGTGATAATAATGGAATACAAACAATGTCTCTGAACTATCTATTACCAAGTTCATGGACCACATTATCACATGTGCGATATACTGACAAAGATCAGTGGATACACCCTCAATTTGAAAACGATCAAAAAATATATGACCTTAATTGGACAATGTCAGTCCCTCATTTTATAATTAATGATAAATTTACAAATGGATTACAAAATTTAACTCTAGAAAAATTACACAGCCCCGCAATTTTTTCGAGTGACTTCCAATCAGATATAATTTATTTAAGTTGGTTCATCGTATTGAGTTTACTTAGTGTGGTAAACTTCTATCTTTATTTAAAACTTAAATTTATATTAATTCCTATACAAGTTGGCCGAATCAAGGAGAAAGATGAGTATTCCTCTCCACATATATCACGGCAAATTCGTCAGGAAACACAGAATATGGATTCACAAATCTGGCAACATCCAGAAAATCCAAATATATCTGATTTACAGGAACAAATACGTTTATTGTGTGCAGAAGATAAAAGTACTCAGACAATCATAATCCAGGATAATCTCACGAAATTAAGTCACAAACATTAAAGAAAACATGAAAACTAATCTCTTTGTGTAAACTCTTACAGGTATCAATTACATTCTTTGCTCCCTATCAAGACTAGAAGAGCCACGCATTGGACAGTATGATGTAGACAAGCGAAGAATACAACATCCTTTTTTATCAAGACACCCCACATTTCAGTTAACCATCGAATATCGAAAATATAAAATACTTAAAATACTAATATAAGTATAAATATTTAAGTAGTTATAATTTAATATGAAATAAGTGAAATATAATGTTTAATTTAGTTGCGAGAAAGATAACATTGCTGACTTATCAGTAAGAAACAAATTACTGTGAATTAAGCAGTTTGTATTCAAAATGGCCGAAGTTTTATTTCCTAACAAAACATGGAATCAAAATGGCCGCTCATACTTATCAAACATTATTTTAATCTCATATTTCTTTTTAGACAAACAGATGTATTTAACAACAAAAAATGATAACACGATTATTGGACAATTTTATTAAATTTTAATAAGAGCAGCAAAATTAACAAAGTTATTTGTTTAACTTTTTATTCTCTGAATTAACAAAAATTGTTAAAATTCTGGACCAATAAGATATATTATTGGTATTTATTATTTACTTATTATAAATATAATAGTCTATAATAAATACTGTACCGTATAATAGTACTATACAAGAATAATAAATACTATTATATAACATATTTGATCATATAATATGAATTTATTAATAATAAATAAATGATAATAAATAAATTGCATTATAATAAATATAATATAGGATTGTGTTAACTATGGGCATTTCAGTTAATGATTTAACATAAATCACTAGACATCTATATGATAAAATATGATTTTTTTTAGTTAACCATAATTTTTTTAAAATAAGAAAAATGATTTGTAAAACTAATCTATTATATTACAGTACTAGTATTGATACGATTTAAGATTAGAACAATATAAATAATTAATAATAATGTCAAACTGACATGATAGTTTTGAATGTTTTGAACAAAATTAGTTCAAATGACTTATATAAAATATACCATTCATTGACCTACAATTGAAAACTTAGATTAAAAAAAAAAAAAATTAACAAATTGAATATTATTGTTGATATTAATTGAAATATAATTAAAATAAAATAAGAAAATATTGAAATTATTATTAAAGGAAATTATCTAATACTAAAGTTAAATAACAATAACTTTAAATAATTGAGTACAAACTCTACTCTAATATTTGATTAATTAAAATGAGTTAATGACTCTAAAAATAAACAAAAAAAAATTTAATTACTTCACAGTCAAAGGTACCAGAGGACTGCGCAGCTGACGGTACAACAAATTTAACATGTGAAGTAAATATAAGGAATTTAGTCGAAATAAATAATAGTAAATTTACATACAACAAAATAGGAAAATAAATGTACATAATCGAATAATTTAATAAAGTGAGATAAGCCATGTAAATAATTTGTTTTAATAAAATGAGAAAATATAATGTAAATAGAACAAAATTAAAAGGTACAAGGTATCTGAAATAGACTTGTCCTCAAATAGGAACAATTGTCAAAATCAGAGATGGCATAGTATCAAGTTAAAATAAAATATATAATATGTAAATAATTAGGTATCTGAAAATATAAAATAAATATAAACTTGATTCATATCTATTAATAACTTAAGATTAACTGTAATAGAATTGTATATAAAAACATGTATAATATATATAATTGTATTTTTGGACAGGACTAGAACCAAACAATAATATGGAACTTAATGAGAAAAATAGAGTATTCCATAAGACGGTGTATTTGCATCAGCAATTCACAATAGTGGAATTACGCACATAATTCTTAAGTACATATACATTCTAAGATTCAATACAAATGGAACCATAAATTGATTAATTATTAGACACAATTTTTGGTATGCACAACGGGAATTGTCAGTGTTCCACACGCATGCATCCATTCTCGTTGGCTTAGTTATTGTATGAGTCCTTCCTGTCTACACATTCACATAAAAGTGCAAATTAATTCACTTTAAATTTGAACGATATATATGTGAAAATACGGTAGTTTAATTACTTTTTTATAATATTTTTTGATTATTAAATAAAACACGGATTAGACGATATTAATTGGATAGATATTTACGTTAAGAATTTCAAAGAAGAAATCAAGAATATATTTGGGAATATTCCAATCCAAAGATTTCAGATTCTTAATATCAAATTTTAACATATGTTAAGTGAACACATATGTGAATAAGTGAACATATGTTAATTGATTTAGAAAACAAATGGTAAATTTTTTAAAAAAAAAAAATTAAATTTTTAAAATTTTTAAGAGGTCCATAATTGAACTTAAAGGTTAATGTTAAAGTGAAGAGATTAATTGATTTGATTCGTTTATTTAATGAATTTGAATTATTTGGAAAACATAGTTTGAAATTTAAGTCTCATGGACTTTTAGAAAAACGGGATTATAGAAAAATACTACAAGCAGCACATATGGACTGCATATGATTCATTCATGTTCTTAATTTGTTGTAACCTTAAGAAACTTAAGTTATAAATGAAAATATTTGATCTTAATAATATGGTTAATAAAATTGTTAATAATAATTTAAATAATGTTTGTTAATACCTGTCTTGGGGAAATAGACAGAAGATCATTAACTTAGTAATTTCGACACAATAAATTAGTAACTTGGATAAATTGTCGGTTTAACCAATAAATTAGTCATGACTTGATTCATGCTGGTTTAACCAATAAATTATTCATGACTTAAAAAAAAAAAAATTAATTAAATAATTGAATAAAAAAATTATTAAATAACTATGAATTGTTTTTTTGAATTTAAATTGGGATTAATATAGTGATGTTGTTGTCACAAGTCAATGGGTTTTAATTAGACATGTACAAAAGGTACATGAAGTAGATTAATATTAATATTATAAAAAAAGAACCGGTCATTTATTAATTTATTTGCTTTTTATATAACAAATAGAAAAACAACCAATTGGAAAAGTAAATTCAGTAGAATAATTTTTAATCAATTATTGGTTTGAACAAGTGCTATACTAACAATTATTTATAAAGGTTTGATTGTACGTTGCTTTTCTTCCGTAAAACGGGGGGGAAGGTCGCTTATATCGACCAATAAGGATTAGCATGTTGGTTATAGTGTGAAATCACATGACCTTCTGGTTGTACATTGCTATCTTCTAACCAGTTAGATAGAGGAAGCAACGTCCACTCAAAAAACCAAAGGATAAACAGCACATACCCTTTCATAGATTGATGACTACATTAATTCACTTAACTAATAATAATAATTCAAAAAAAAAAAATAAATAAATAAATATTAATAATAATTCATTTAACGAATAATAATAATAATAATTATCATTTATGTTACCAAAAGAAAAAATAAGAAATATTGTAGTAAAAGAAAATAAGATACAGATGAAATCCAATACTTTGTCAAAACTCTCATTTCTCTGTAATATCATAGTTTAATTTAAGGTTAATTTTTCAATTTAAGGTTCTTGACTCATATTTGTAACACAAAATGTGGATTCAACCACATATCAGGATTTGTCTTCCTCAAACACTCATCTGCTGATTAGTTAGTTACATAACTAATTAGGGATAGAACCC
Organism: Microvelia longipes; assembly: GCA_018340805.1. Classification (NCBI taxonomy): domain Eukaryota; kingdom Metazoa; phylum Arthropoda; class Insecta; order Hemiptera; family Veliidae; genus Microvelia; species Microvelia longipes. The sequence continues at coordinate 72,223,437 of JACMZG010000008.1, read as the reverse complement.
CAGAGGCTTTAGTACAAGACAATCCCTCATAGTACCACTTTCTCTGGCGACACCTAAACTACAGCTAGCTCATGTGTTCTCTTATGTTGCTCTCACTATTCTTCTCTAATGTGTTTAATCAAATTTATGTTATTACAAGTTGAACAAATTTAAGTTAGTTAACGTAATGCAATCATCTCTTTTCATATGATCTAATCAACAAGAAATCTATAAAGAAAAATCTATAAATTTCTCGGCTAAACTAAATAAAGTCCAATTCAACAATATCTTCTAAATCAAATATTAGCATGATGACCCTCAGTCAGGACTCAGTGAAAATGATGCCAAACTTAGTACCTCTGGCGTGGCATAGCGACCCGTAAGTACTGGTATGACATCATCTTGGAAAGAATCAAACAAATTTATTGGTCAATTATTGCCTTTAGTCTATACTTATAAAAATTTAATCGTTTACTAAATTGTCAAATTATAAATCCTGAGTCTATAAGGTCTATAAGCCTAAAAACAAAAAAACCTGTTTCCATTTTGGTCTACGACTTTTATAGTGGATTTTTTGTTTTTCTTCCAAGAAAGGGGGATATGTCACGAATGAATTTGGATCCAATTGACCAAATTCATACACGTGACATTCTGTCCTAGTTTAGTTTAAAGGGCATTAACTCCGGTCCTTTCAAATTATAGTTATTTCTTGATTAGATTGCATGATCTAATTCTAAGTCCAAATATGATTACCTCAGCTAGAAAATAGGGAGGTTCATCTATAACCAGAGAAAGGGGTAAGATTAGAGAGAGGGAACACAGAGTGGGGAAGCAAGGTGGTTGGCCTGGAGAGGGCAGAGTGGTTTTAGGTTCCGGAGTGAAAAGTACCACAGGTATGTAATTATGACATGAAATTAAAGATGATTTAGAAATAACCCCTTCAGGGAATAATGAGTCAAGTCTCCTTCTAAGTTTAATAATGATATGGTCAAACATCTTTTACAGTAATACTAATAAATGATTAAAGTTAAATAGTTTGTTGTTCTTATAACCTTCATTACTTGAGGATTGGAGCTCTGATATATGTTGGGTGATCGAAGCATGCTAAAACTTCAGTTAAGATCCCCACAGTAGCGAGTCATGTTTTATATACTCTCACGTATATATTTATAGCAAACTAGCGAGCGAAATGAGCCTTTTTTAGTGTACCTAATTTTACACTTCACTGTTTTGCGAGCTTAGACAGCCTCTTTTTATATATAGCTTTTGCATTCTTGCGAGCGAAGAGAGCCCTTTTAATGAATTTAATATGTTGCCTCTTGATATGAGCCTTGTTATCTTGCGAAGCGCCTCTTTTTATACGCTCTTGTATATACTTATCTTACCAAAAACCATTTATATGGTAAAATATTCCCCGCCTAGTCTTTGGTTCAAAAAAGTAGGGAAATCACCTTTCCTGTCCCATGCACCAAGTCATGTCCGTATTGGGTGGAGACTCTCATAGGCGTTTCAAAGTAAAGCTGCTAGGTTGACAATAGTTAAGGGCCCTGTTTAAATTAAGAGGCAATCACCCGCTTCTTCTCCTTGGCGGCAAACCAGCTGTGTGAACGAGTGAAATATCAAACAATTCAGGTGTTCATGGAGATTAATCATAACAGATTTTAGCAGTTATCATAATTGCAGCAGTTTTACTAACCTGCATAGATCCAGGCGTATACAAAAGAAATGAATGAATAAATATAATCAGGCACTATACCCTATATATATAGGGTATAGAGTATACCCTTGCAAACACTACCTCTAAAGGTGATGATTGAAGGAGAAGAAGCTGATGATTGCCTCTCAAAGTAAATAGGGCCCTTAACTATTGCCAACCTAGCAAATTCACTTTGAAACGCCTATGACATGACTTGGCGGGACAGAAAAGTTGATTTCCCTACTTTTTTGGACCAAAGACTTGGAGGGGAGTATTTTACCACATAAGCGGTAAGATTTAATTACTTTTTGTACGGCTCCTGTTTTATGTAAAAACAGACGTAAACATAATACGTGTAGTAAATAAAGCTGTAAAGAGTGTCAAGGTATTAAATATACCACTCTCAAGCTTTGTTTTCTGCGGCGCGTACAACATAGGATTGATTAATTTGGGATTTATTGATATAAGAATGTTAAAAAGGCATAAAAAATCCAAAAGTCCTCAAACACCAAAATCCATTCATTAGTAAAGAGTGCAGATGGGTCAACGTAAATTAAAAGTAGCGTTCGCTAGCTAAGTTTCTAGCTCCGTTTTAGCACAGGAATGTGAATTTGAGATTTTATCAAGCGTAAGACACATTCAAAAAGTCACCACATATCAAAATGTGTTCAGTACTCTTGGCTGCAGGCTAGTTTTTCGCTCCGCGTTAATCGTAAAAACATCGAATTTAGATTTGAATGAGGTAGGAATATACACACGAGCATAAGAGAAATCTAAAAAGTCTTTACACATCAAAATCCGTTCAGTAGTTTAGGCTGTATAGGTGCATAAACATATAAAACTATCGTTCGCTAGCTTAGTTTTTCGCTCCGCGTACAGCTTAGGAACGTCGAATTTAAGATTTTAGGTAGGAATGGACAAAAGCATAAGACGAATCCAAAAAGTTCTTATATGTCAAAATCCGTTCAGTAGTTTAGGCTGTAGGTGCGTCAACAAAAAGTGCAGGAAGGGAGGTTTGCAAAATATAATTTCCAAACCGATTTGAATGATTTTTTTTTATTTTTGATCTACAAGGCACGCCCTTTTTTTTAAAGATATTATTATATTATTTATGTACCTATAGCCGTTTTTACGCTACAAAACCCTACTTTGTTGCGTACAGTATACTATTATACACTGGCAGCTTAAGTGGTTTTTTGACTAAGCGGGGTATTTTTACTTTTCTTCTTGACTTGGCGGGGCAGAACGCTGCTGCGTTTCTAAATAGCAAACTTGCGAGCATGTCATTGATTAATTAATTTTATGTATTCCACTAACGTGAGTTCCTAATATAACCCATTACTAGTTACATTATTGATCATTTTTTGCTCCAAATATACAACTAAGACACTAATTACACGTAATATTAATTTATGACAATCTCTAATAAGACTAAAAAAACATAGTGAACTATGCTATAGCTTTGGTTGCTATGATAAATGCAATTACGTAAAACATGAAAGAAATAGCCAAATTCAAAATATTTTATATTTATACAAACTTTTATATTGATTTACTTAAAAGTTATTCATATTTTATTAATAAAAGTAATTTAAATCTTTTTAATTTATGCTTTCCATAATAATTAAATGTTTCGCAAATATTGATTGTAAAAAACTAATAAAAACTATTTCAATTTATGTGTTAAAGACTTACTAGTGTCAAAATGTATATTTTGATTTTATTGATTGACATATATTGTATTGTTTAATTGTATATGCCTTGTTAATTGTATGTAGTAGGACGAATACTTTAATAGTGACCTTTTACAATCCAAACTATATTAACCACTAAACTTATTGAAGCATTTTAAACACTATAAATAAAATAATTGTTGTCTTCATTTGTAAATTATGAATATACATATGTGTCATATGATTTTTTTAACTGTAATATTGATTGACATATATAATAATATTTAAGTTATGGTTTACATAGGAAAGACCTAGCCGACTGAAAAGGGGCGAAGGTAGCTCCGCCTACTCCTGCTTCTGACGTGTACAGTAAGTTCGAGTATACCTTAAAAAACCTGATGACTGACATCTATCGGATAACGCTGGAACTAAAATCCCATTTTACGCGTTATTTTCACCAGCTTAGTACGCCTTGATAAATTAATATTTTTTATTGAAATTTTGGTTTTGAGTTCTAAGTCACATGATAAAGGGGGCCTAGTAATTACATTTTTAAAATTTTAAGTTCAAAATGAAAATTTTGATTTTAACCAGCGCGTACACGCTTGATTAAAAAAATTCAAAAAAATAAAAACTAGGTACCCTTTGGCATTTTAATAGTTTTAAATTAAAAAAAAAATTACGTCTCTATCTTAAAAATTACGTACTGGAGACGTGGGATAGCATTTTAAGTTTGCGTTCCACCCACCCTTAAACACAAGCACAGAGAAAATCAAACCACTTTACTTGTCCTCATTTATACCTAAGGTATGTGGGAAAAGATTGTGTTTGCAAAAAAATTCAAAACTGGAATGTCAACAGAATTATCCGTTTTAGGTGTTTTTAAGGCCTCCTGAGTGGTCTTAGACAGACAACTAAGTTGTCTGTCTGTCTGACAAATAAGTTGTCTGTATGTGTGAGTATATGTGTGTGTGTGTGTCTGTTATCATCGAAGCTCCCAATGTATCTACGCCAGAGAGTTAAAATTTTGTAAAAAAATCAGTCTTTAGGTGTAGTTTTTCTACTTGGAAAATAATTTATTTATGACGTAATTAACCCGCCATAATGACTAAGTAAAAATTTTGAAAAATCATAAACACATCTTATTGTCAGCATTAGTTTAATTTTTATTATATGAGTAGTGTAGGTTTTTTAAAAAATTGTATAAAATCGGAAAATAATCCAATTAAGTTGAAATTTAATATGTGTATAACTTTACACAATAAATAAGTACTAAGTATCATTTCAATGCGACAAGTCTATCTGTGGTTTTGTTGGATCATAAAAGTTAAGCAGCATCAAGCGTGGTATGTGCCTAGATGGGTGACTGCTGGAATTAAACGAATGTATTTACTATCTAAGGATGAACAATTCGAGTCCGAAGTTTGTTCAGAATGAAAATGTTGCAGTATAAATTACTTGTATATTATGAGCGTACGAGCGAAGCGAGCCTGAACCATCCGATGTGATGAGGAAAAGTTCCGTGACACCCCGAACCCATTTTTTTTATAATAACATTAAACTTTCAGCAAGAATAACAGAGAATGTCATACATATATGATCTATTAATTTAACTATGATATAATATACAAACTTACTTAATAAAATATGGTTAACACTTTTTTAAGATTTAATTATAGACAAATGTATTAATACATTTTTTAATATTCTAATTAGAATATTTGCTGAAACGTAGTATAAGGACTATTATAGATCGGAGAGTTAAATTAGGTAGACGAGTCATGAGAGACATCTAACGGTTGTTTAGAATTCCATTCCTGAAAAATTAAAATATTTACATATTTAATATACTAATCATTTAATTGGTTTTAAATTCACAATTCAAAGAGATAGTTGTAAGGTTGGCAATACCAATGGCGGGAAAATGAAAGGGGCATAGGAGAGGATTAAAATTTTCCTATTATAACTTTATTGTTTGTTAATTTGTGATGAATGATGTAAAAATTAATAGAACGACCATTGGTGCTAAAAAATTGCTAATATTCATAGATAAATACTTAGATTATTCCAGGGTTTTAAATATAGAATCACACTCTTATCACTACAGACTTGGATTAGTCTGATTAAACTCAGAAATAATAAAACTTAAACAGATAATTTAATCAAACGTTTTACAAAGAAGTGAATTTATTGAATTATTAATTATTTTAGTGAGTAAATAAATTGTATTAATAAATTAAAACACCATTATGGTGAAAATCTGCTAGTTATCAGTTAATTTAAATACCTGTTACAGTTACAACTAATTAAAACAATTTAATGCAATAAAAGGTAATTTTATGTGTTTGTGCAAACTAAAATTATTTAAAAGTAACATTAGAATAGAATAGAATAACCATTTATTGCTTTTTTTAGAGATTAATACAATACATAATAATGTAACACAATTATAACATGCAAATCAGTCATGGACTGTGGTTGCCCAGTAGGGCTTTAAGAATTTCATGCACATATTTAACTTATTTACTTTTTTATAATTAATTAATTTAAATACATGCAATTCTCAATCACAAACAATTATAAACTTTATTGTTATTTTCATTTACTAAATATTACTAATATATACTGTATCATTTATTTATTTTCTTTTAGTTTGATCTATTTAATTTATTATTTATTTTAATTTGCCAAATTTCTACTTTTTGTTTTCTTTATTATTTATTTATTTTTAATTTATTAGTTTGTTATTTGTTTTAAAATTTTTCATGCAAAAATTAATTATAATGAACTATTTAGGTAACCAGACATTATTATACACAAGACCCATCCTTTTCCATTCACATCTATCTTGAGCTACACGTTTCCACGTAACTCCACCACATACTAATCTCATCTCCTGTTCCCATCTCCTTAGTGGTCTTCCTCTATTTCTTATTCTTTCTCTGGGATACCAATCTAATATTTTCCTTGACATCTACCATCTTTTACTCTGATTAGATGTCCAACCATTTCCATTTTCTAGCCATCACTACCTTGCCTATATCCTCTAACCCAGTCATACTTGTAATCCACTCATTCCTCTTCCTATCCTTTCTCGACACACCTAGCATACTCCTCTCCATAGCCTTCATTGTAACGCGCAACATACTTAATATTTTTCTGGGACATGACCCAAGTCTCACAACCATAGGTAAGAGTAGGTAGGACGTACTTATCCATAATTTACATTTCTTTCGTAATTCTATTTTTGACTTATAAATCTTTATATTTGTATAAAAGGAACGCCAACCAATAGCTATTCTCCTCCTTACTTCTCGTTCAGTATTGTCACTCTTTGCTAGTAGTCTGCCTAAATATAAAAACTCTTCTACTTCTTCTACTTCTGTATTATTTATTTTTATTTTATTATTTGACTCGCAATTTAATTTCATAAGCTTGGTTTTGTTTACGTTGATTTCTAGTCCTACTTTTTTTCCTTCTCTATCCAGCTCTTCTATCATATCTTGCACTTCTCCTACTGAATTTCCTACTAAACATACATCATCCGCAAACATAATAACCTTTAACCTTTCTCCATTGATGTTAATACCTTTTCTTGACCAATCTAATACTCTAAATACCAACTCTAATATGCCTATAAACCAGGAGGCAGAAGGAACGTCGCCTTGCCTCAGCCCTCTACCTATATCAACTTCTCTTACTTCTTTCCCTATCCTTATTTTAATAATAGCTCCACTATATATGTACCTAACTAATTTCAGATATTTTTCTTTCACTCCATTTGTAATAAGCATATTTATTATACTGCTGATAAAAACACTGTCAAAGGCTTTTTTATAATCTACAAACAGTAGTACTACAGGCAGTGAGTACTCCTTTGATTTTTCCAATAATTGCTGTAAAACAAGTATTCCATCATTAGTGCTAAAGTTTCTCCTAAAACCTACCTGTTCCACACTCACTTCTATTTTTTTCATTATTCTATTATTAATCACAGTCATGAAAACTTTATAGATAACACTTAACAAAAGTAACATTAATTAACAATAAATAAAATAAAACACTATATTGTGATTTTCACCTTCTTATCACTCAATTTAAATACTCGTGACAACCCATTGAACTCCTTTTTTCAATGAAATAGTGATTCTGCTGAGATCATACTCCCTAAAATTAATTAAATCAAAGCACTTGGAGAAAAAATTTAAAGATAAGAAAAAACCAAATAAGAAAAACCAAAAACCCCCAAAAATGAAGATTTTTACAACGATCACCCTTTTATCAATTTATTATCAGCAATGGTGGCGCTGCTACGGACTTTGAATTGGGAAAAAATATTACCATATATCATTTGTAAACATGTGAGTATAAATTATATTAAGTAGAAGTATTAACCTTTTTAATTTAAAATTGTTTTTTGTTTTAAATGAACAGACAGGGTTGAGGTCATGGAGGGGGAGGTGGTTTTTCAGAAAGGGGGAGACTCGATTACACACACACACACACATATAGATATTAATAACAACAAGTTACAGATAGTGAAGAAAAGGAGTATGAGGAGTCTGCTCCAAGTCCTTAACGGAGATTTTGGACAACATATAGAGACTCACCTTTCCGGCACAGTTGATAGCGAAAGCCGGCTCTGCTATTTAAATATAGATATTCTTGTGGAAAAGACGGAATTGGTTGTTTGATGTTAAGAGTATGAGGATTTTTTTTCTTAATATACTTTACTTATATACAAACACAATTAAATTACATAGTCACAATTAATCAAGTCTATCCCTCTACACGAGATAAACTAATATTTGTGCTGTACAGGGTTATTGTCATATCCCCCACACTTCATTACCTTAGTTAGTAACTTAAAAATGAGGTTTCATCATGTCCTTAAGGGAAACAAAAAGAGGGGATGATTTGACACAAAATCCTACGTCTGCTGTCAAGTGGTATATAGGAAACAACCCTCATAATATGCATCTGATTTAAGTCAAAGTACAAAAACCATCTTAAGTATAAAGTTATTTTAATAGGAATACATGATTTTTACCTTGATCTTGCTTGACATGGGAAGTGTTGAAGTTCCTAAGGAATTCTTTGAAGACCTGAACTCCCTTATACATGCTAGTTTTCTTCAAATCCTGCACATTCCTCTTTTCCTCTCCCTTATCTTCATCTTTAGCATCAAATTTCATGATCTCTTCGACTAATTCACTGCAACATAATAAATAATAATAACTAGTTAGATTAGATCATAGGAAGAAGCGAAACTAAAGTAATTTTATTTTGTTATCATCATAGCTCCCAGTGTATTTATGCTAGGGAGTTGAAATTTTGTATAAAAATCAATGTATATGTGAAGTTGTGCTATTAAAAATGTTTAAAAAAAAAACTCTAAAGTCAGCACACATCAGATATTAGTGTTATCTAGATAAACATAATACATACATAAATTGATTGTGGCTTAAATAGCAACTAAAAAGATACATAGATCAATTTTTGTTACAGTCAGAACTTCTTTTGGGCTAATATTAAATAGGTTCTTTTCAAATGTTTTTTTCTCCCTGACTACCAAAGTTAATTAAATAGGAAGCTGTCATTGTCTTTAAAATAGCAAATGAAAAAAATAAAGAGATATATATAGTTTAATACTCACGATATAGTAGGCACTGTCATGGGATTAAATTTGTTTACAGACGCAGCACTGAAAGGAATACAAACTTTACCAGTTTTCGGATGAATACAAAAAGGGGCTTTGAGCAAATGGTTTGCACCTTTAGATACCTCGATATCAAGGCGAGGGTAAGCGAAGTGAAGCATTAACTCATCTATTAAATTCCTTAACTTTCTATTATTAGTCTGAAACAAAAAAATATATAAATATAATTGATGATTAAGCACTAAAATATTATTACAGCAATTAAAATGCCATTAATTTTTTCTATATAATATATAGAAAAAATTATATTGCAATCATGGAGACTAACTAACATAAATTCTAATAAAATATAAAAAAGTAAAATCCAATTGGTAGAATACTTTGTGTGATACCCTTACGATGATACTTATCATCGTAGCTCCTAGATGGTCGAAACAGTACAAACCCCAATCTTTAGGTTTAATTGTGATTTTATGATGTCATTAACCAGGAATAATAACTCTTTAACTTTTTTAATCGATTTGAGATTCACATGCAGTCATATAAGAGACCAAGACTTCCATTATCAGAGTTAGTTCATTTTTTTTAGAATGACTTGAATATATTTGATTCTGTTTGTTGATGTATTTACAAATACAGAGCGTTTATCTTCATCTTCATTTATTTTAATGTAGGTTGCAAAAGAAATTGTTTTAGGTCAAATTATCATGAGTTTTTGGAGGATAAACAATAAACATTATATATCAATCATAGAGATATATTACTAGAGGCCTTATAGGTTAAATTTTGAAACATTGAAAATGTAACCTGACCGCCTACGCTTGTATATATAATCAAATAATCAGTTCCAAATTACGGTATCTTATTAAAAGAACATTAAAAATGCAAATCAAAACACAAACAATGTGCAGGAAGCCGAAATCAATTGATTGATTATAACCTTAACTCACTCTTGAAGGAGATTTCAACGAGGTTACACAGAGCCCCAAAAAGATGTTTCAGGCCTCTCAATGTATTGAGATTGGTTATGCCCCCTCTAGTATATATCTCTATGGTATCAATCATGAGTGTTTACAGTAAATAATTGTATTCTCCTCTAGGGTTTTTTTAATAAGTTCCATGATTCAATTAAATTATCTAGTGATCCTCATTTTAAAGTCATAAAAAATACATATTTTTCAAACTTTCTCAAGTTGCAAATTCTTTTATCAGACCCACAGTCAGAAGGGGTTATTCTAGGGGAAGGGACCTCCCCCCCCCCCAGAAAAATGTTGCCCGCTCTAACAAAGTTTTTTTCAGGAAAATTCTTGAAGATACATGAAACACCTGGGATTGGTTTCGCTCATCCCCCTTCAAGTTTTAGCTGACTACTGGCCTGTCTCATATGCTACTATTTAATACATGAATCGCAGGAAGGTTAACGATAAGTGTATGATACATATTTATTTGGGGGGGGGGGGTCAAGATCAATAGGGTATCCACCAAGTATAATTTATTTGAAATAAGGGTTTTTCAGATGTACTGTCACCCAGATGTATGTACCAAAAATATCTTATCTACTAGTAACATAAATGACAGTAATACATATTAAACTATATTAAAAGAAAAATACCTTAGATAAATTACTACTGACTACACTAGTAAGAGCATTCCATCTATCTAGAGAAGTGGTTAAATTCTGTTTATCCCAGATATCTTTAACTTGTTGTCGAATACTATCATCTCCCAGCATGCGTATGACTTTCACAACACTCTCTTCATTACCGAGAATATCCTGATCAATAACACACATGTCAATAAAGTCCTGCTTTATGATGTCAATAGCTCTCCTGCAAACATTTAAAAGTAAATTTAAATTAGAAGTAAATAACTGTTTCAAGTAAGAAAAATGCAGAAAACCACTATAATATAACACACGGCTAAAGTCACTTGACAGTCCACCAAAATCTCAATGCTTTCAACCCTCTTTTTTTAACAAAAAAAAATCCCTTCTTTTAAGTAACAAAAAAAAATCCCTACTCTGGCAACACTGTAAGTCAGGTTATGTTTTGAATTTTATTATTTGTTTTTATTTGATAACGTATTTTTTTATTTTTTAAAAATTATTTATTTATTTTTTAAGAAGGAATATTGTTGTATCTTATAAATTTATCAACTAAGTGTTGCTTTAAATTTGTTCGGGAAGTATGAATTAAGTGGAGTTAAAGTTGTTATTTACGTAATGTAATGGTTCATAATAGTTCTATGATAAAAGTTTGACAATTTAAATAAATCGCCAGCTATAATTACTTTATTACAATATTCATTCATGACTTAAAAAAGTCAAGACCACTGGTCAAGTCTGCCATCTATTGAAAGACATGGCAAAAGTGATGCAGAAATTCATACAGTAGGGGTGGGGGCGCGGGACACAGTGGTCTAACTCCCTGGTTTGAGGTGGTCCTAAAAAACAGGGGCTAGTTGCATCAACTACCAATTGTAATCAATATTGTTATTCCGTTTTTTAATCGAGACGCCCATAAACTAGAATGTAAATAAGACAAATTTTCTGAACATTTTTAGTTGTTTATAAGATTATTTGTTTAGAACATAAGATAAATTTAGCTTTTTTCCATTAAAAGAACAAATAAAAAAGCAATAAACAAGCAAATAAATTTCCATTTCTGCATGTCATGGTTATCATGATATCAGGTCTAGTTAAAAATAACACAGCGTTTATATTTTTATAACATTTTATGAAAATTATACATTCAAAATAATTAATGATTTTTAACATTGTTGAGGAATGAGTGGATTACAAGTATGACTGGGTTAGAGGATATAGGCAAGGTAGTGATGGCTAGAAAATGGAAATGGGTTGGACATCTAATCAGAGTAAAAGATGGTAGATGGTCAAGGAAAATATTAGATTGGTATCCCAGAGAAAGAGTAAGAAATAGAGGAAGACCACTAAGAAGATGGGAACAGGAGATGAGATTAGTATGTGGTGGAGTTACGTGGAAACGTGTAGCTCAAGATAGATGTGAATGGAAAAGGATGGGTCTTGTGTATAATAATGTCTGGTTACCTAAATAGTTCTTTATAATTAATTTTTGCATGAAAAATTTTAAAACAAATAACAAACTAATAAATTAAAAATAAATAAATAATTAAAGAAAACAAAAAAGTAGAAATTTGGCAAATTAAAATAAATTAATAAATTAAATAGATCAAACTAAAAGAAAATAAATAAATGATACAGTATATATTAGTAATATTTAGTAAAAGAAAATAACAATATAGTTTATAATTGTTTGTGATTGAGAATTGCATTTAAATTAATTAATTATAAAAAAGTAAATAAGTTAAATATGTGCATGCAATTCTTAAAGCCCTAATGGGCAACCACAGTCCATGACTGATTTGCATGTTATAATTGTGTTACATTATTATGTATTGCATTAATCTCCAAAAAAAAGCAATAAATGGTTATTCTATTCTATTCTATTTAACATTGTTAATGATCCCTTTAAATACTGAAAATGAAGAACTAATTTTTTAATATATGCCGTACAAAGTGATCCGACCTGCCTCTAGTGTAGAAATGGTGAACTTAAAGCAGGCCTATCTAAAACAGCTTATTCCGGGGGAGTTGGACCACTGTGTCCCGCGCCCCCACTCCTACTGTATGAATTTCCACATCACTTTAGACATGGATTTTTTTAAAAAAATGGTTTAGCGGGTTTGCCCCTCAAGACTGAACTAACAATGTAAATGACATTAAAATAGAAATTAATATCAAGATCAAGACCAAATTTCGTAAGTTTTAGGAACACAGCTGTGCAAAGTTATAGCAAAATTGTAATCTCCATTTATTTTTTAATTCAAGATAAAGTTTCCAATAAGACCAATTTTATTTATTTTTCATAATTAGCTTATAATATGTCACAAAAAGATATATGTCTTTGATTCATTGTTAGTCAATAAATTTTGTCTAGGACCCAGTATTAAGGCAACTGCCATGAAGATTTTGAGATTAGAGAAAAATTGACATCAGACTTTCTCACCTGCCTCTATGTCATTACATTTATTTTTATGTATTATTAATAATCATTGTTATAAGTTATTAATAATTGTAATTAATAAATTAATAGTTATTAATTATGAAAGGAACGAAGAAAAGAGTCTCTCCACAAAACAATAATTTATTCAAAGCGCTTTCAACCTAACATGAGGCCATCATCAGTGCCTGTACAAAGAAATAAGAAACCATAAAAAATTAATCATAAATAGTCAATACTAAAACAAAAATAAAAACAAATAACAAAGTTAAGACAGTAAAACAAATATAATTAAATATGAATAAAATACCAGATATAATAAAAAGAATAAACGGCTAAGAGAAAGACATTAAAGGTAAAATATAAGTCAAACTGTGGAATTCGCAGTTTTCCTTCTCTTCTTTTCGACTCGACGATGTCGGTGAGTCGTGATAGACTGGTTGGAGGTGGGGGTGGCACCTTCAGAAGAGCAAGAAGAAGGGGCGACCTTTCCCCTCTCACATTAAGGTTGAGTTCTCCCACTGCCTCCTGGCTCCTTAAGATTTCTAACTTCTCTAAAAAGTCCAGCCTCCGTCCTTTATCAGTAAAATGAAGAAAGCCAACTTGATGGGGACCATCCATATGACCTTCGGAGCTTATATGGTCAAAGAATCTGCTACCTGTATTCTTCAGGTGCTCTGAAATACGGGTACTTATGCTCCTACCTGTCTGACCTAGGTACTCCGACCTACAAACACCACATTGCACCATGTAAACACCACTTCTAGCTTTATTAGGTACGGGGTCTTTGACCTTGCTCAAGTGACTTCGAAGTGTACTGCAAGTACTAAAACTGACATTAAAATTATTTTTCTGCAAAACGGAAGCTACTTTCTGAGACAGAGGGCCAATATATGGAACAGAGCACCATTTTTTATCTTCAACTGTCTTCTCTTCTCCCATAGCTTTAAGAGTAAGGCGCTGTCTCTTCTTCGATATCAGTTTATCGACAAGTGAGGTGTTGTAGCCGTTGTTTTTCGCTATGAGATGTATTGTGGACAGTTCCTTACTATAAGCTTCTTGGTCAAGAGGAAGCGTTAAAAGTCGGTGAACTAGAGCGTGAAAAGTTGACATTTTATGACTCCAAGAATGGTAGGAATCTGAAGGAATGAATGTTATCTGTGGCTGTAGGTTTTCTATAAATTTCGTAACGTAAACAAGTGTCTTTACGTAATATTGTTAAGTCTAGGAAATTAAGACGCTCGTCTTGCTCTAATTCATACGTAAACTTAATAGACTTAATACACTTGTTTAAATAATCCAAAACAACGGCTACAACCCCTCACTTGTCGATAAACTGATATCGAAGAAGAGACAGCGCCTTACTCTTAAAGCTATGGGAGAAGAGAAGACAGTTGAAGATAAAAAATGGTGCTCTGTTCCATATATTGGCCCTCTGTCTCAGAAAGTAGCTTCCGTTTTGCAGAAAAATAATTTTAATGTCAGTTTTAGTACTTGCAGTACACTTCGAAGTCACTTGAGCAAGGTCAAAGACCCCGTACCTAATAAAGCTAGAAGTGGTGTTTACATGGTGCAATGTGGTGTTTGTAGGTCGGAGTACCTAGGTCAGACAGGTAGGAGCATAAGTACCCGTATTTCAGAGCACCTGAAGAATACAGGTAGCAGATTCTTTGACCATATAAGCTCCGAAGGTCATATGGATGGTCCCCATCAAGTTGGCTTTCTTCATTTTACTGATAAAGGACGGAGGCTGGACTTTTTAGAGAAGTTAGAAATCTTAAGGAGCCAGGAGGCAGTGGGAGAACTCAACCTTAATGTGAGAGGGGAAAGGTCGCCCCTTCTTCTTGCTCTTCTGAAGGTGCCACCCCCACCTCCAACCAGTCTATCACGACTCACCGACATCGTCGAGTCGAAAAAGAAGAGAAGGAAAACTGCGAATTCCACAGTTTGACTTATATTTACCTTTAATGTCTTTCTCTTAGCCGTTTATTCTTTTTATTATATCTGGTAATTTTTATTCATATTTAATTTATATTTGTTTTACTGTCTTAACTTTGTTATTTGTTTTTATTTATTGTTTTAGTATTGACTATTTATGATTAATTTTTTATGGTTTCTATTTCTTTGTACAGGCACTGATGATGGCCTCATGTTAGGTTGAAAGCGCTTTGAATAAATTATTGTTTTGTGGAGAGACTCTTTTCTTCGTTCCTTTCATTATGAACAACTCCACTAGTGCTCATTCAAATTCACAGTTATTAATTGTTGTGATTCTAATTGCAAGTCTTTTGTTTTTACTGTATTTTTTTTGTATAATTTTTGTAAAAATACCTTTTTCTGGGGTAGAAGTAAAATAGATAATTATATAATTCAGATTGAGTATGCAAGAATGCTATGAAATAAAAATGATAAAAAAGTAATTTTATGTAGTAAAAAAATAGTTTGTTTTCTATAGAAGATATATGATAAGAAGTAACTGAGATCACTAGTGCCGCGGGTTGGATAAAATAACCCAACTCATCCCCACCTACATAGCTTGCAGCTGGAGGGACTTTTTTCTTCCCTTTTACTGTGTAACAAGCAAAGCATTTTTTCCGTTCCAACTGATTTGTAGTCATGTGACCATGTCTGAAGTTGAAGCGTGAGGAGTATAGTGAAACTAAAGCTTTAAAGACCAAAATAGAGCTTTATTCATTTTTAGCCAACTAATAATATCGAGTACAAGGTACCTTGGAAATTTTCCTCATCTTGTTGGATTAGCTACACTTATCCTCACCACTTAAGACTCGATTAGCTCGTCCTCAAACAGGAAAGTACACAGTGGATGAGGTCACACATCCAATCAACTGACCACTCTCAATACTACTTAACAAATGCGATCAGACAAAATTGATTTTTATATCAAGATTCAATATTCTAGCATAGACACACCCCAAGCTACAATGATAAATGACAAGGGCACACATACAGACAGACAACTTGGTAAAAAACACTCCGGAGGTCTTCAAATTCCTGAAGCTGCTATGAGCAGACCAAAAAAATGCTTTCTTAATATAAATAAGGAAAAAATAAAAAACAATATAAGATAATATAAAGACAAGTTACTTGATTGAAGGATGTATCCTATCCTGGTTAAGATGAGCTAGTTTACCATTGGAATCCTCTTTAGACAGAATCTGTAAATATTCAGCAACGTCTGCCCTGACTTTGGGCTCTAGTTTTCTTGCAATGTCATCACACACCCAGCAGTGAACACCTCTACGACCAGAGAATACCCACAGCAAGTGTGAAAACCCAAAATCTTCTGTGAAAACAACATTAAAACTTGAATTGAGTAAATTAGGAATTGGAACTATTTGGGAAATAAAATATTCTAAAACAGTCACAATCAGTTTTATGTACCTTAGACAAATAAAATGGTTTAAACAATTAAAGGTTCCTACTTTTAGAATATAAATTTCAAAAATTGTCTCAAAGTAATACAAAACCTAAGAACAACAATCAAAATTAATGGACCCCCTCCCCAATCATGTAGGATTTAAAAAGGAGGATAACAGGATTTTAAAAGGAGAGATTAGAAAAACTATTTTTTGTTAGAGAGCACAGATAAGTAACTTTTATAAAAAAAAGTGGCATTCATAATTTTTTTTAGGACCTAAAATTAACAAAATAAAAACAAATTGACATATTTTATAAATATATTCTCAGCTCATATCAATTTATCTTATCAGTATATTTACAAAACTAAACTTATCTAATATCTAAGTATATTTAGATATTCGTGTCGCGCACAAGCCTTGAGCTTATGCGACACAAATGGTCAATAGATATTATTTTATTTATTTATAATTTGTAATTTAACCTTTGTAAACAGGTATTTATATATAAATAAACCTTCTATATTACATATTTATATAAATTCAAACTATTTTGAACTACCCACCAAGTCTTCTGTTATATACTGAAGGAAAATGACCTAGTAGTCAACCTCAAAAAAATGGAATAAAAAGATAAAAAAATTAACCCTGACTTTTTCAGTTTTTTATGATTCAAGCTTTTAATTTAAAGACATTTAAGAACAATCATAAGATTGTTTCATAAGAAATCATTTAAAGAACCTTTAAATGATTTTTTTAAAGATTCAAGCTGACTAAAAATTGAGGCTATCTTTGACATGAATTGGGTTTAAACTGTGATGTATAACAGTAAGTATTAAATAATCCTAAATGATATCACATTTCATCTATTTCGAAGATTTATTTATTTATTTCACGCATAAAAATTTTAAAACAGCAGTTAAAGACTACAACAGTTACACTCTGTGTGTGTATTAGAACTTAGAACCACATGACATGAAAACACCAGGAATTTACTCTCAATTTAAATATGAGGTGGAGTTATACTTGTATTAAATATTATGCATATGGGGATATTATGTTATGTATGGTAACCAGAAATAGTGGACAGAAAATAGAGTAGAAAAAAAGTGGAGTGCAATTTCAGGGAAATAAGCGACCTGAAATTTGTTTGATATGTTACTCCAGTGTACACAAGAGTATCATGGAGTAAGAAAATGTTCGGGCACATCCAAGGTCGTACTCCAAACTGCCCTAAACTGTGTTTTGTTACGAATCTCGGGCAAGAAGAATCCTACTCAAAGCTGCACTATTTACTCTGCCTAAAACTCCAAGGAGAGTAAAATAATGATCTGGAGGGAAATCACTTTCAACAAACGCGATAACTATAATTTGTGTTATCAATTTATTAACAATATTAAACAATTATTCACTCTATTTATGCAATTTTGTAAAAATAAAACAAAATATTGGTGGTAATTTAGTATATTTGATTATGAGGTTGTAAAAATGACAAAATTTGAGAAAGGGAGAGGGGGGATTTAAAGCAGGTTATTTACACTTTTTAACCTTTTTTCTATTCGCGCACACATCTAATCCAAAGTTTACCCTAATTAATTTTAATGTAAAGAAGAATAGTGCTGAGTAGAGTAGTGTACTCCAGTTTATGTGCCAAACAAACCTATTGTTAGACCCTTTCATGACAGCCTGATTTCCTTTCAACCCATACAACCTCAACCAGAGTAAATTAAATTAACAGGAGGATATTGCAATAATAAAGACAAGATTACTTTTGTCATTAAAGGATATAAGCATAAATTTATGTAGAGATAAATATGTAGATAGGACTGATCAGGGGCGGACTGGCCATTGAAGAAGAGGGCGGCAGCCTAGCGTCCTCTTAGAGACAACATTTTTTAAAGTACTTAAAAAAATTAAGTCCTTAATGGCCCCCCATGCCTCATACTTGGACCTTTTAAGGTCCTAAACGGAAGACTAAGGCCTCAAGGGGCCCTAACATACTTGATCAGGAACCTAGAGCAGTACAAAAAGGCCCTAAAGATTAAACATAAAATATTTTAGTTAAATTGGTCATTAAAATGAATAATTTAATTTATTTAAATAAAATAATATCATTTGATTTAATTTTATTAAATATGAAATTAAATTAAGCTTGCTATAATCATTAATACCACTCTAGTTAAAAAGTAGACCCCTATGAGAAGCATTATAGAACACCCCCCCCCCATTGGGCCCCTTGTGATGTAGGTTTGGGCCGTTTTAGGGCCTTTTTGGCTCAGTTTTTGGTTCTGCAACTGGGACTGATATCAGGACGATATTAAGACTTATATCAACTGAATATTTTCCAACTTTGTATACTAACCCCTGAGAGCAGTATCAAGTATTTTTGTGGCAAGGGTGAGTAGTTTCCAGCATTTGTTGCATATTTCAGCCTGACTGCAGCAAGTCCTCACATTATCATAATCAGTCATGTCAATATCAAACACTAACTCTTTCTCCTGGACCTCAAAGTTAGTGTTCATTCGCTTCTGACGAGGTCTGGAAATCAAACATTTATTATAATATACATGTATCTTTACTGATATTGTTTAATAGTATGTTCACTAAAGATCTTATAGTACATGTAATAGAGCAAGTAAATATAACTAAAGATGCTATGGTATAGAGCATGGATTCTCAAACTTTTTGTCACTAAGTACCATCAAACAACCAACAAAATATTTGGCATACCTCAAGGTGAGGTCACCTTGATTAATTTGGTTTTTGAGTCAGCAAACTTTTCAAAAAGTCGATAAGATTAAGGGTTATAATTTTTCACTGGGAAAAAGTCTTTATTATGTCTTATAGGACTCTGAAAAGAGTATTTGCACAGTTTTTTTATTGCATTACATTTAAGTATGTTTTAAGAAGAATGTTAAAAGAACAACCTGTAAAACATAAATATTTTTTTAAACAAGTTCTTTATTGGCAAAAGTATACAATATTTATTTTGTGTAGACCGGGGCCATATTTTTAGTAAAATATTAGAATGAAAAAAATATACTTTTGAAGATACAGCAAAAAAAACTAAAAATATATTTAAATGCGTTCTTTTGGCAGTAAAACGGCCTTGACTGCTTGTGTGACATCAGAGGTGTGAATACCATATAGAGTATATTCTATACTGTCAACAAGATGATACAGACAGCTGTGGACATTACGCTCCTTAAGCATTGTATTACTTGGATCACAGATTTTTTTTGTTTTAGTCTTCTTTACATTCTAGTGAACTGTTGAACTGTAAGCAAATGTTGACCTTACAATATTTCTAAATAAAACTCCCGTTTGTACCTTAAACGACCCAACCTTTACAACGTTTCATTTTTACCCCACACTCTCACCCATTCCCCCTCGATGCTTATTTCAACTATCTAAAATTAAATTAAATATTTTTTTACAGCTTAATATATTTTTTAAACTCATTTAATCACATTTTAAACACATTTAATCATTCAGCTTAATATATATTTTATACACACATTTAATCATTTTACGAGCAGAATTTTTTTTTGGAAAAATGCAAATACTCTATTGAATTAAACCCACTTCTAATTCTACATGACAAGCCTATCTGAAAAGTCAAAAAACTGGGACCAATAACTAGAGGGCGTGAAATACGATCAGTCCACTACAACTTAGGATCTTTTTATAATGTTTTTCAGTTTCTGAGTTAAATTAAACCTATCCGGAGTCCATATGAGCACTTAAAGCCAAGTTAGCTAGGTTCGAAAATTGGTAAAATCAATAATTTATTACAGTTTTCAATGCAAGATATTAAGGTTTAATTTACACTAATTTCTCCTATACTTACAACTTTAACAGCTTCCAAACTATTATCTTCAACTAAATTCACATTATTTTCTAAACTGGCTATCTCACAGTTAATAAATACTAACTAACTTTGTACTAATACTACCTTCAGCTTCAACTACTACTTCTACCTTTGATTCTACTGCATTACTATAACTAGATTCTCCACTGCTTAGCTCTCTGTCAAGTCTACTGCTATTCCCCTCTTTCTCGAATTCTTACATTTTCACTTTCCTTTACTCTTCTTTTTTAACTTCTGTGAGATTGGAATAAACTTGCTTCTATAGCCGCATAATACAATGCTGTCCTCCAACTCTGCTTTGTCATCCTCTCTCACACTATTGATATACTCCTCTAACCCAAACAGCTTATCATACAAATCACTTACTTGTCTAACAATTAATAATAATAATAATTAGTTTAATAATTTACAAGTACAAGATTAAATGCATTATTTTTAACAGAAAACAACATAAAATAAAATTCTAGGCAAAACCCATATTTAAATTAAAAGTGATTACCCAATATTTTTATTGGCCTGAGAGCAACAAAACCATGATCACCACAAGTATCAAAACTATATTTATAGTTATATATGATGCACATGTTATGAAAGATGGAAAAAATTTATAAAAGACAGAGTAAAATATGGGTATCTCAAAATACACGTGAGAGGTTCAATGTAACACTTACTTGATATTATAGATAGCTCCAATATCAATTTTCTCAGGACACTTCTTGATTAACTCCTGCTCAAAGTCTTTAGGTGAGTCAAAACTCTGATACCTGATGTAGATATCACCTGGTAGAGTAAAAGACATCTCTCTGTGGGACAAACACCGGTCATCTTCTGAAACATGATAATACTTATTGGTACACTTACTATAAAATAATTCTGGTACAGAGGTCCAAATGAGCTTTCTTGCTCAACAATCCAGGTCTTCCTTAAGTTTCTGGTTAATAAATTTTAATGTGAGCACTTGCATAAATACTTGTAACTATGCAAGTGTAACTAATTTTTCAAAGGAAATGCACATTTGCATTTCACAGGTTAGAAAAAACTTTAAAACTCATATAAAACCCATATTATGCTAATTTAAAAAAAAGTTTTAGCACATTTCCTTTGAAAAATCCAGAAAAATTGTGTAAAAAAAAACAGTAATGCTATTGTCCACGTTAAAAAGGATAAACTGGAAACTTCAGCAAGACCTCAATTGTTGAGTTTTTGGTTTCTTCTAGTATAAAATATACAAATAATTATAATAAATAAATAAATGTATAAAACTATTTTATCTAGTATAAAAATGTCAAACACGATTTTAGTTTTTAATCGCAAATGTAAAGTCAAAAATCGAGAACAGCTGAAAGGCCACATTTTAATAGTTAACACGGGCACTACCTGCATTTTTAAACTCAGGATTCCTGAAGTGAGTTGACTTCCCCTTCTATTGTCAAAATGACTTTAGCCTGGATTTTTTTAGATGGGTTATTGTAGCCTAATGCCTTATTTTGTCTAAATATCGCTTTACACAGTAGTCATATTAAAGTGATGTAGAAATTCATACAGTACGGGTGGGGGTGCGGGACATAGTGGTCCAAATCCCCCGGAATAAGCTGTTTTAGATGGGCCTGCTTTAAGTTCACAGTTTTTCCACTAGAGGCAGGTCGGTTAACCTTGTACGGCATATATAAAATAATTAGTTCTTCATTTATAAGATTTGAATTATTTAAAGGGATCTTTAAAAATGTTATTAATTATTTTAAATGTATAATTTTCATAAAATGCTATAAAAATATAAACGCTGTGTTATTGTTAACTAGACCTGATATCATGATAACCTTGATGTGCAGAAATAGAAATTAATTAGCGTGTTTATTGCTTTTTTATTTGTTCTTTTAATGGAAAAAATGCTAAATTTATCTTATTTTCTAAACAAATAATCTTATAAACAACTAAAAATGTTCAGAAAATTTGTATTGTTTACATTCTAGTTTATAGACGTCTCGATTTAAAACTGATAACAGTTGTACAAGGTGCGATAGTTGTCGCGATCTCTAAGGAAACGCGATATAATTATTATTATTGTTGTTATGTTGATGTTTTAATTTTATGTACAGTAGAGATTTTGACAGGAGTCTTGGATAGAGCACCGAACTGTTTTATTATTAACTTTAGTCCAAGACAATAGTTGATGCAACTAGCCCCTGTTTTTTAAGACCACCTCAAACCAGTGAGTTGGACCACTGTGTCCCGCGCCCCCCACCCATACTGTATGAATTTCTACATCACTTTAAGTCATATATTCAGTCCTGTCATAGAAATAAAAAATTCTAGGGAGAAAAAAAAAGATTTATCAGCTGCATTAACCCTATATAATGAACAATCTACGGTCTGCCTAACAGTCTAGAGTCTAGAGAGAATGTCAACCACTATGCTAAAACTTAAATATAATGTACTTAATAATATACCTGAGCCATAGTTAAGCCATTGACAGAATAAATCAAAGGGAAATAATCTCTTATAGTAAACAGGCAGAAGCTCTTCTAACTGGTCGCTCGAGAACTTGCTCATTATTAATTACAATGAATGAATAAAATAATAAAATAATCACATAAAAATAAATTTTCAAAAACAAAATTCACCACTAAATTTTTTTTATCAGTAGAAAAACGCGGGGAAAATTGCTATCGTTACTTTCTTCTTTCTCTCAACATTTGAAGATAACTTAACAGGGAGGACGATGACATAGCCCAAAACTCCCCAGTCCATGATAAAAGTCCATGATAAATCTGTTAAGTTGACTTTAAAAAAAGAACACATGTTACCTGAAATATTATAATTATTTATACTTTCTCAAAATAAATTTATTTTGCATTTAATTTTATTGTATACATCGGTTTTAGTGAAAGAGTGGAAGACTCCATGTTCAGATTTCTATAAATTAAAACAACTTGATAAGAGAAGATTAAGAAGAATTTGATACGAATTATATTTTGAGGAAAACTTTGGTGAAATTTATTAAGTTTTTAGTTTAGCTTTAGTTTTATTTGTCGTGTATTGGTTATAATGTGCTAGTAGACAAATATTTCGAAATGAATACAAGTAGTAGTGCCCCTATTTTGACGAGAGCTGCTGTTTCAGCTTCTTGTCTTCCTGAACCTGTTACACATAGGTATGCAGTTTGTATTAGTTACTCATTTTTCTCAATTGCACTTGAAATTACAACTAAGTTAGATCAATTGAACTAGATCTTTATAAGGAACAGACGTCTTTCTCTCTGAAGTCGTTTATTATGATCCTTCAGCTTTTTGGCCAGTGCAACATGTCTCAAGAAAAAACTGAGAGCTATTCCTAATTGCTTTAAATCTAGGTAAGGCCTAGTAAAAGTAAAAGCAAGGCCTAGTAAACGTACAAGCTCAAATCTGAGCGTGTACGTTTACTAGGCCTGACCATTCAAAGTACACATATCAGAATAGTCAATGATGAAGGCTTAGTGACTCAAATTTGTCTGCAGTGGTGATATAAAATTGTATTCCTCAAACATGTTTTAACAGCTAAATTTTGCTGGATTCACATTAACTTTAATGAGCCCTACCACCTGTGGTACTTTTTTTTAAGCTCTTCTCTTGATTCAGTTTTTCAAAGCAAATATACCAATACATTTATTTAATTTAAATTAACCCTAATCACTGATCACCACTTTACCTTCTAATATTCTATAGTGTCAATTATAGTTATTTAAGTTTATTTTTTAAACTTCTTAAAAAATAAACACAGTTTTCAATGTACATTTTTGTTTTAGAGGTACATGCATGTCTGCAGCAGTAAAACGGTACAGATATCTGAGAAGGTTATTCAAATTTCAACAAATGGATTTTGAATTTGCTTTCTGGCAAATGACTTATTTATTTATAGCACCCCAGAAAGTATATAGAAATTTCCATTATAGGAAACGTAAGTATTTTTTATATCTAAATTAGTTCTGTATTTTACAATGAGTTACATGCTTTAACAGTATTTTGTAATATACCTCTTTTTCTTTTTATATTCCCCATGTACATATTTATTTAGTTATAGTGTTGTACTTTGTACTGAATAGTATGTAGCACTTCAAAATCAGCAGAAATAATCAGTATTGCAATAAAAATATTTTTAATATATCCCTTATTTGTAGATTATTTATTATAAACTTATTTTATCTTAAAATATAAATTTATATAGTATACCTCCTGCTTTACATTACAAAGGCTAAAGGAGGAAAGGAGAAATAAAATGTATTTCTCTTAGAAATTAGTTTGCATAAGGGAGTAATAAATTAGGTTAATAAACTAATTAGGTTATAAAATTAGGATAAATGTTAATTAGGTTAATAAACTGCATAGGCTTCCAAGGTTATTGTTGTGAAGATTTAGGTCTTCCAGTGGTGACCACGTCAATGTAGAACATCATGGAGGAAAACATACTGCTTTCAACTATGATGTCTTACATCCCTGAAGATGCATTCCACAGTGAAGGTGAAACGTCGGATTCTTCATCTACATTTATATTGATGAAGACTTATAGAAGAGTATCAGGTTCCTCAGGGAACTGTGATATATCCAATATACTTTCAGGTGTATATTAATGATTTATACAAAGTGCTAGAAGACCTAGGCATAGCATATGGTTTCTGTGATGACACAGTTTTATTTTTTGAGGGATCTGACTGGGACTTAGTCAATGAAAAGGCAACAAAAGGTTTATACTTGATTAATAAATGGCTACATTCTAATAAGCCATTCGCGGATTTAGAAAATAAGTTAACTTATGGTTGAGAGAGAGTCAATAGTATAAAATTACAATCAGGTAATAAAAATTTGTAAAATATGTTTAATTTATTTATTAAAAATTATTATTGTAGATTTTGTTTTGTTTTTTCCACTAATAATAGTGTTAGTTTTAACTCTTACTAAAAATAAAATAATATCATAACTTATATCTAAACCTAAAATAGTTCCAAATAAATTTATTGTAGTATAAATCAAATAAAAAGTTAGAGCCTCCAGCTTCAAGCATTCTGCTTATTGTAGGCGTAGCACATATTAAGCATAATTTTTTTTAATTATACGAATATTGTATAATTTAAAAATATATAATATATTAATGTAATAACTTTTTTGTAAATTTAAACTATTTAAAAAAAGAATCTGAATATTCATATTTATTAGGTTATAATAAAGAATATCATGAGCTGCATAATTGGAATGACACATTAACATTATAATGAAGTGAAGCTATTTTGATTTGTATGGTTGTTATAGAAACTAAGTCTCAGTTTGCTAGAGATGATCCTGCCTTCCTTGTTCTCCTCAGTCTTTGGCTTCTTGGTGAGTAGCAATTTTTATTTTGACAAGATCTATTCATTAACTTAAGGTGAAACAACTATTATTCAAAACTTTTTTTTCAGAAATTTAAAAAATAAAATATTTTTAAAAATGCTAACTTTTGTTGAGTCAGCATATTGTCCAGACTGGTGCTTTTCTTACTCTATGGTCCTGTAAATTCTATGACCAAATGGTTTATAAATCTTATGACGTGGAAAACGTGTCTTATCTTGGACTATAAGCAAAATAATCAGCTTGTATATTAGTTGTAATGAATCATTCAAGAATTTTCTAAACTCATTGTTTTTTAATACACCCTGGGGTGTTCATAAGCATTTTGATGAGGTCTATTTATTTAAGGTGGGGCACTACTCTGAGATTGTCATTGGTCATTAGCTCACTTAATGATATTAGAAGTTATGAAAACCAGCTCAATATGCTAATTGTAAGTTTAAAGAAAGTTTTATGTCTTTTGGCTAAAAAGACCAAATAATTTTTACAGTAGAATGTTTTTCTTAACTTGTACAGTTTAACCAGAAACGACTCCAAAGAACTAGTCAGTACGGCTTCCAAGAAAAAAAAGCAATTATGTAAATAGTGATTCTATTTATTATATTTTTAAGTCCTCCGTGTAATTGTGTTGTAGTGTCATCTATAGGGTTTACTTTTGTGCTAAGGCTGAGTGTTGGAGCTTTCTTTAGATTTTTCTTCTACCTAGTGTTTGTAGACTGCATAGGAGTTGGGCTCTGTGTTGCATCTTTGCTTTGGTAAGTGCTTGTTATTGGAATATTATTAATTTTATATGTGAGTTAAGTATGGAAAACTCCCTACTTTTTAGAGTAATTGTTAGTAATAAACGAATGTGTTTTTTGGTTATTTTAATAGTCATTTATGCACCGAGGGAGTAAAAATGCTATTAACTCCCTAAGCAATTAGTTGGTCCCTAAAGTGAAAGCACAGGGAACCAAAGCATTGAACTCTCTAGCCAAAGCAGAGAGATTTATGTGTTCAACGTCATAATTGTGAGAAGAAAAATAGTCTTTTACTCCCAAGGTGCATTCAAGATTTTATCTATAGACAGCGATTCAATTTGTTGTATTTTATTATACATTTTTTGGGGTCAACCCCTTCATAAATTTATGAGATTCAGCCTCCAAAAAAAGCAGAACCCCCTTTTTCCAAAAAAATTTGACCACCCTGTTACTTCTAGGTCATTGCAAGTGTTAACGACCCAACAGCTTTGAGTTGAATCAGCAATAGGGGCTTATTTTGGGATAAAAGATAATTAATAACTGCTTATTTTATGACAATATTTACTTTATATTTTTTAACAATTAACTCTTTTAATGTATTGCACAATAGTGAGGATAGGAAATTTGTAAAAAATATTGACAAATCTGCATTTGTTTCTAAAAATCTCTGTTTGTTAAACTGCTAAGCCCTTTTAATAATATTATTAAAAAATTATAGGCTTTTGCTCTTTTGATTCATGAAGCCTACCAGGCATTACAATCAAAAGTATGGTAAAGATTATAAGAGAATCAGTAGTTTGTTTTAAATTATTAAAACAAATACTTGATCTGCTCAGGGTTACTACAGGAATCAATTTTATTTTGAAGTCCAAAATTGATAATTTTTCAGAACACTTTACCTAACTACTTGCTCGTAATTACCCTTAAAAAATAATTTATTTGTTTAAATAGCTTTAATCTAGTGGTATTGTTTACTATTACAGGTTGGTTAGTAACAGATATCTAGTTAATGACAAACTTAGAGGGCAGGATGTGGAGTGGGGATATGCATTCGATGTTCATCTCAATGCATTTTTCCCTTCTCTTGTTATTATACATGTTGTACAGTTGTTCTTCTATAATGGTAAGACCTACATATTTTCTGGTTCGTTATGTCTATGTAACATGGTGAGTTAAAAAACAGGTACCTTTGGCATCTTCAAAGGTCTTTGGCCACTCAGAAAAAGTCCCTTGTGTATTGCTTGTTGTTTTATTATTATTTTTTATTTATGTAGCAAATTTTCATGATGTGGACTTCTTGGCTCTATTGCCTCACCATTTAAGGCCACATATTGTACAGCCCCCAGTCCTAGGTGGTTGCATTATTCAGCAAGTATTAGGAATCCTTCCAAAGCAGTACCTGATCCAAGCTCCAACTTTCGTTGGAGCTTGATTCAATAATCAAGCTCCATCTAATCAAGTACTTCCAATGCAGTACCTGATCCAAGCTCCAACTTTCATTGGAGCTTGATTCAACAATCAAGCTCCATCTAATCAAGTACTTCCAATGCAGTACCTGATCCAAGCTCCAATTTTCGTTGGAGCTTGATTCAATAATCAAGCTCCATCTAATCAAGTACTTCCAATGCAGTACCTGATCCAAACAATAAACAGAATCTTTTGTTTATGAAAAGTTTAAGGCATCATTATCCTACTTTATAATAATAAATCTTAATTTTCATAAAGAATACTTACAATACAAATTAAAGTTAAGTATTAATTACAATAAGTAATTAAAAATATTTGATGAAATGTAATAATGAAAAATACACAATTATGATACCTAGGATGTGCCTAGGATATTATATTACTAATAGTACAATGAGCCCTCTTAAATAGAGGAATTACTTGAGTGAGGGCTCAGCTCTAATATCCAAAGAAAATATTCATTTAGTAAAAAAATATCTAACTTATATTTTTTTACATCTCTTACATGCAAGTGGAGGGTAAGATAAAATTAGCTTAATTTGTAGTTAGTGTACTCTGTGAAGAAACTTATTCGTATCTTTTATTTATAAATAATAGTAGTGGGACATATCAGACTAATATTTTTGCCAATTTCATGCCAGTGTTGTGTTTATGTGTTTCAGTGTTTATATGCCAGGATTGGTTTGTTGCCAGACTGTTTGGTAATTCTCTCTGGCTCATATCATTCATCTATTACACATATATCACTTTCCTAGGATACAGTAGTGAGTATAATTTATTTATTTGTCTTTTTGCACCTGTATCTGTTGTTAATAAGTAAGAGATTAATTGTTAGAAATAAGTGACAATTGAATACATTATTAATGATAAACTAAAAAAAATGAAAGAAGTATTCGTGATACCAAATTTATTGAGAAAAGAGACCTCAAAGTAACTTAAGGCCATCAAAGAACAATGACTTATTAAAAAGAATAAATTAAATAAAATTTACATGACATTACGTCTTTGTTTGTCTTAAGAGAGTAAAAATAACTGTTTTATTCCCTTTTCCAGATACAGCCTTTTGCTGGGTGCTGTTTATAGTATTGCACATGTTTAATCAGTTGACAGAATGGGAAACTAGCGTTGAGGAACCAATGAGGTTGGTCCAATATGAAATTGTGGGTGTTGTGTAACATCCAGAACTAACCTTGTTGGTTTCCTGTTATTATTTTCCCTCGTCGACTGATTTTAACCATGTGTTTACTGTAACATTAGTGATCCAATTTTACCATAGATGTACCAGCCATATTTTACTTTATGTATACATTCTTCACATGCAGTGATACACTTTTTGAAAAATTTAAATACTTATTCATGTCATTATATAAAAAACTGACTATAAAACATGCTGATAATGATATAATACTTAGCACATTTGTTGGTCTGATATTGGTCTACGTGTGTGCCAAATTTCAAATTGATCCAACCATTTTTCAGCATTTATGAACTTTAGACATTTGTTCTGAGTCATAAATGAAGTCATTATTTATTATTATAATATATTATAATAATATATTAATATATGTATATATATTATTTTAATAATGTGATAGTATAATAATATTTTTTATCCACTTTTTTTTGCAGGCTTAGGGTTTCTAGACAAGACACAAGTTCTTTTATCGCCTATAATACCAATAATTATTGTCTACCTTCTCTCATTAGCAATAAGTTGGAATGTTACAGAAAGTGTCATGCATTTCTATGAAGCCAGAGTCACCTAATAATTTAATACTTGGATGGATAAAAGAAAGGCTTTTAAAGATGTTAACATTTATCTGAGCTGGTGGAATGAAAATCAAACCTTGGATTAAAATTGTGTGACATAAAAAAGCTTTAATACAGGCATTACATGTTGCTAGAGACTTAAAACTAATTGACATTAAATGAAAATAATAAACAATATTTTTGTCCGTACTTGTGGGCAGGTTGAGACACATTTATTTATTTAATCTTAAATATATGCTGTTTATAAACTCTTCATGGTTCCCTCATTTAAGAACAGCAAATAACCACTTTGGTATGATTCATTAACACCAACTAAGATACTATTTAATTATACTATAGCACATGCTTAAAATATCACTTGACATCATGCAAAAATAGTGTTGAGGATCCAGTGAGATTGGTCCGATATGTAATTGTGGGCAAGGTATCAAATCCAGGACTAACCTCACTGTCAACTGTATTTTTCTACACTGTCACATGATAATAACCATGTGTTATAGTATAGTATCAATCAAATCAATTGTATATATATTTTTAAAGCATTTTTAGACAAAGTGATGGAATTTTAGTGCATATCAAATCATATTGACAGATTTGTGAATTCAGCATTGCCCTGAATACCGAAATATCTAATAGAATAGTTTTGTTGTTGCAATATTTATAACAGTGCCCAAATATGTTTCATAAAACTTTTATATTATGTCTAATACTTTTTGGTGTCCGGTGGCAAATTAGAGTAGAAAAAGTCATAGGATTTCTAAAACCTTTTAAAGATAAAAACTAGAGGCACTTTGCTCTCGGCCGCTACGCAGAATAACCACTTTTTGAAGAATTGTGATTTTTTTAAATAAATGTTTGTGGGGTTATGACTGCATATATATTTCATAAAGAATAGGGTTCAGGACAATTAAAAATGTTGATTTTATGCCAAGATTTATTTCTTTTAAAAATGTGATGTTTCTTTTAAAAAAGTGACATTAATGTATCACAAGTTAGTAAAATAATTAGTACCTAACTTAATCAGTAAAAGTTAACGCTTCGATGTCACCTTTACTTGAGCAATTAATTTTGGCAAAGTTGGTAGCTTTTGCTTTTTTTGATAATTGGCGGGAACCAATCAGAGTTCAGAGATCTCCTACACTCTATGCGCCAAAAACTACTCCAAATACAATTAATACCTTTTAGAATTCCAGATAACCATCAACGTACGTAGCTGTAAAACTTTGTCTTGCTATAAATGATAAGGGATCCTATTGTATTCTTTTTCCCATTGCCACATGCTAACTTTATACTTAACTGTTTTTAATGTATCAGTGCGGAGGTGTAATAATAATTTATAATTTGTACAATTAACAGATATTTTACCAGTAATTATTTGTAATATAGATTATTTATTCATTCATTTGTATATTACTTATAGATAATTTTTATTGCATATGTTAAATAACAATTATATTTTATTGCAAATTAAACTATTTTTTTATTTATTTTGTTGTACATTATTTCCTGATTATATTCAATATCTGAAAATTATTTTTTCTTGTAATATAAGAAATAGATAGATATCCTTGGAATAGATAGAGATCACTTTTACAATAAAATGATTTATTGTAAAAGTTACCTATTTAATATAAAAGTCAACTATAAATAAAAACATCTAAAGGATGTGCTGCCAGTACTATAAAAACACATTGAAAATGACTATAAATGTAACATTTTATTTTTGATTATAATGGTGTTTCTTATTAAATTGACCTTGGATTATAAAGTAACATGTAAATACCTTACATCATAACGTTTACCTGGTAACATTACACATGTGAAAATATAATTTCATTCCCCAATGAATGAAATTGTTGCTACAGAGTTTATCTGAATCGCACCAAATTTGGTGTATGTAATATTAAAGTCCAAAACATTGGTTTTAAGTATAATATCAAAAATTTGAAAAAGTGTGCTTCAACTAAATTATTTTTTTAGCACCTGTAGGAAATTTCAAGTTTTTAAGTCACATAGAGACAGAGTACACACATCATCATAGTTTAGAACCCTTTAATTGTAGAAAATAATTTATTCTAGTCCTAGCAGTGTTGATCTATAATAATACTTATTCAAATTATTTTTTTCAAATCCTGCCCAGGATTTAAGTCTGGATCCACCTCTGCTGAAGTTTTAAAGTTGATTATACTTTGATTTTGTGCTTAAAGGCTAACCAAGAACGAAAAACAAATGAAAATAAAAATAATTAAATTCTTAAATTTTATTAATCTTAACAATTACAACAACGAATAGTTTTATAATTACAAAATATATTATTTACAAAGTAGTGAAAGCAACTTAAAATTTAATTCTATGCAAATTTACTGTTGGTTTTAGGAGGTAGCTCAGGCAAGAGCAACTTCAAGTGAAAGAAACCGCACTAACTCGTATCTTTACCATCAAGGACTAAGATAACTCATGTTTAGATGGCACTCCCAGCCACTATAGTCCTCCCTCTGTTACATCAGTCTCTTTTAGTATCCTTTTCTTCCTCGAAACCTTGTCCTGTTATCCAGCTAAAGCATAATATAAATGACAATAAATGAAGATTTATTGAACTGTTCAAATAAAAACAACAAGTAATTCAAACTACTATCAAGTTAATTTTTGTGAAGATGTAGAGTTTCACTCCAAGAAACTTTCGATATGTTTTAGATAAAATTATTTTCCAAGACTTCAGTCTTCAAATGATTTAAAAACATACATCTAAACTATTAGGATAATTCTATAATAAATGTAATAGAGTACTTGCATTTTTCCAAAAAAAAATTGTTTTGCCTCATAAAATGATTAAATGTGTTTAAAAAATAATTTTTATATAGTCAAAATCAGCATTTAAAAAAGAGGAGAGGAGGAATGGGTGAGAGAGTGGGGTGAAAATGGAACGTTCTAAAGGTTGGGTCATTTAAGGTAAGGTCAACAGTTGCTTACAGTTCAATAGAATGTAAAGAAGACTGAAACAAAACAATACTGAGTTCCAGGTAATACAATGCCTAAGGAACGTGATGACTACAGCTGTCAGTATCATCTTGTTGGACAGTATAGAATAAACTTTCATGAATGTTGCTCTAGTGCATATTGTACTACACGGAGGTATTCTGATGTCACACAAGCAGTCGAGGCCGTTTTCCGTCAAAAGAACATGTTTAAATATATATATATTTTGCTGTATCATCAAAAGTAAAAGTTTTTTCATTCTAATATTTTACAGGGTGTTCTTTTATATGACGTACTTAAAGATAATGCAATAAAAAAATTGTGCAAATAGTCTATTTTATCATGTCCATAATTAATTAGATTTTATAACAAGTGATTCAAGTCAATCCAGGCATGTACCCTGGGAGAAGCTCACATCCAAGGGGTGTGGCCCCCCAAGAAAAAGTTTCGCCCTCTTAAGGAATGCAAAACATCACCCCTCTGAGATTGGTTTCATCCCTCCTACAAATTGTGGCTGGATACCAGCCAGAGTCAATCATTGAATTAAAACCAAAGTATTAGAAAACTTCTTTGATAACATATTTTTACTAAGTTTCAAAAAATTTTCAAAGTTCTTATCTCCATGCTAATCATTGGCACAAGTAACTGTCATTCAGAAGTGTCCTCTGCCTCCCACAACCTATGGTCCTAGTTTAAACTTATTTAACACTCCTCAAATTTTCTTTAGATGACACTAAAGGCATTAACTGCTAAAATAATTTTCAATACAAGACAGCATTTTTAATAACACGCAATTAAAATTGTGAAATTCTAAGGCAACAAAAATCTACACATAATTTTGCATAGTCAAACTTACAGTCTATAGATTTTTAAAAATGTATACTTTTTTACACGTCAAATTCAAGTTAAAGTACCAAGTTTTAAGCTTGAGTTTATATTTTTAACATTTAAAATTTCTAGTCTTACTTATATCATTGCCACTTGTATAATAATTACTAGTATAAAAAGAGCAAACCTGTTATCATTACTCTTGGTAATCCCCATTACCAAGAGTACTCTCTATACTCAGGTTGGAATAATAAATTCTAATATTGCTAAAGAAAGTTCCCCCAAGTTTACTAAATGGGTTATGAAACCAGACAACAGAATAACTTCTCTGAAATTAGTAATGTTCCTCTTATTATATTATTATTCTATGTAGCCACAACATACGTACCATGGACCTCTTGCATTCAAAGAAAGCATTCCTGAGAGCAAAACACTCTGTTGCTACATTATCTGAATGATTAGCCAGACACTCTCTCGGAGTCTTCTTGTCCTGTCCAACAAAATGTATAAAAGCACACATATAAATATTGACAAAAGTTAAAATTAGTATTCTTGATTTTTATGAACCCGAAAGCCGGATTAAACCAAGGTATTTCAGGTTTTATCTTATTTGTCTATGTCAATGTTTGAGTTGAATTATAATTATTCTGTTCCTATTCTCAATTTTCATTGGTGAACCAGGAAGCCTGTTTAAACCAAGGTGTTCAGGTTTTATCTTATTCCTCGTGGTCTATGTTAATGTTTTAGTTAAATTTAGGTTAAATTGTTATTGTTGTTCATAGTAACATTATTGTATGTCACTCACATAATGGACAATAAAGGGTGAATAACTGGACTAATCAACATTAAAAGTACAGTCAAGATTATTTGAAAGTCAATATTTTAGTGAAATATAACGATGCTTAAGTCTGTAATTTTAATGCTTTTTGTTAAAAACTCCATTCGTTTGAAAATTATATATATACAGTTTACTTGTTTTCCTTTATGTTTAAGTTGTAGTCCTTATTAGTTTTTGGAAAGATCAAGGCACGATTCCTACAAAATACAAATCTAGAAGAATAGACTACAGTGGAATAGAATCAACAAGTTACTCATCCACAGATGTAAAAAAAGATTTCATTAGTAATAGTGTTGATATTAGCCTAGTGTACGTTTGTGAAGGTTACATTATTGTCATGTTGCCTGTCATTGAAAAAGGTTCCTTTGTATTTTTTATAGAAGAATACTCAACAGAAATGTGTGCAACATAACAATGTCTAAAGAACGCAAATGGTCCAGTTATCAATGTTGAAATTTTATTACACTATTTTTTGCCTTCAACATTTATTTGTCATTCATTTTCAACTATACTGACAGTCATTATTAAAATTTCATTGGAAGGAAACTTGTCAAAATTATGGAGGGGAGTGAGTTCACTTGTTGATTCTATTCCAATAGAACAAATAATGTGTAGCCTGATTAGTTCCAATTTAACTAATGATTGTATGTAATGGCTCCAAAAAGTTGTGAGTGAAAAATATTGCATCATCTCTAGAGTGTTATTATCATAATAACACTCTATAGTACCGTACCTATCAACTACTTTAAAAATCTTGACAGGTCAGTTTAAGCACCGCAGATTCTAAAGAAAAAAAAATCCCTGCAAGAAGGGAGCAGGAAAAAACTATGTACACAAATCAGGTTATTTTACCTATATTCTCTTAGCGATATTTTTTTACATTTAATTTGTGCAGTTTTAGTTTATAATATAATTTTTATGATTAATTTGATAGTAGTTTTTAAGGACATGTAAACACAAGAAGAACCACACACAAAGTGAACGATTGCCGGGAAGAAGGTTCCCTACAGTGGTTATGGTGGTAGGGATTTTGTTTCTCTTTTCACGTGAGGGGTTGGCAGCGGCTTCTCTGATACGTCAATCCCCAAGATGCTTATAACCTTAGGGATTTTCAAACTAAACGATAGACTGTAATTATAATTGGTTTATAATATACAATAAAAGCAATAATATTGGTTTAGCATATCAGACCCTAAACTTGGTAGAACCAAGTTTCTTTACAAGTATAGAAGAATAGTGGCCACTTAATGTTTTGCTCCTCCCCTAAATGTTATAAAACATAAGTTAAAAAAGTAAATTAAGAAGCGAAAAAGTAATTAAGTAACATATGTTAAAAAAGACTTTTGTTTAGGTATTTAGAGGGAAGAGCTCAGACTCCTGGGTCACATAAATATAGCTTACTGAAAATTTGTTACTACACAAACTATTGCCAATTTTTGTATTGATTAGACCCTCTCCTCACACCCAAATGGAAAAACATAGGATAGTTTCATGCATTATGTCCCATTCATCCATCTTAGTTTCACAGCACACCTTTCATACATGAACTTTATACGTGGAGTCTGAGATGTATAAGCTAGATAAGTTCTTTACACTACAGTCTATCGTCTACTTTATAAATCTTGACAGGTCAGTTTAGGCACCGCCGATTCTAAAAGAATATCCCTACAAGAAGGAAGCGGGAAAAACTTTGGAAACAAATCAAGTTATTTTACCCGTGTTTTCTCGGATATGTTTTATACATTTTTTTCTGTAGTTTTATTTTATAATATCATTTTCATTATTAATTAGAATGTAGTTTTTAAAACGATTTAAGCACAAGAAGAACCACAAACGAAGTGAATGACTGCCATGAAGGAGTCAGGGGTTACAGGGGTGGGCATTTCTTCTCTTTTCATGTGATGGGTTGGCAACGACTTTTCTGATTGGTCAATCCCCAAAATGCTTATGACCTAGGGGATTTTTAAAGTAAATGATAGACTGTTTAAGTTCTAATAAGGGGTCAAATTTTTCAATATTACATAAAATGCCAGAGTAACGTACAATCTATGGAAATCTGCCCCTAAAATAAGGGTAACTAGGAAGGGGGAAACTCAAAAGATGGCTTCTTAAAATCCAACTTAAAAGAATGGAGCTTACCTTTCTTACACAGTCACTCTTGAGTAAGCATTCCTTAAGATCAGCTCTAAGACCTGAACAAGCTGAATTATCTGCTAGAACGTTGCCCTGCGAGTCTAACGTCATACCTCAAATTTAATTATAAAAACCCACTTACAAGCTTTATAATAAATTAAAGACACAGTTTTCCACACAAAAAACTTCCAGCAAGTTAAATAGAGAATTGATAACAACGTGATAAGAAAAAATCAGTAATAAAACCCAGGTTTGTACAAAGACAAGACAAGATAAAATATAGATTTAGTCTGAAAGAAAATAACTTTTAATCTATCATTAAAACCACTTTAATAAGGTCAAAAATCAGGATTTTTGTATACATGTATATTAATAATACTATTATTTCGATGCGAAGTAAATAATCGAAACTAAAATTCAATAAAACCTGCGATGCTTTGCGTAAAGAAACTTGGGTTAAATTCAATTTATGATGTAACCCCGGGAAATTTGAATTCTAGGGTTTTGATAAAAGATATTATATTCTGTGATTATTTGTATTGATAAACATTTAAAAGTGCAATTAATAGTGAACATGTTTAAGATAGTGAAAGTATTTCAGCGAAGAGCTTCTTCTAGTTTATATGTCGTAACTAGGTTAGTAAATTATATATTTTTTTAATATTTTACAGTATTCCTTTTTGTTCTCTAAATTACAAACAATTGAAGTACGTTTCAGTTTATAGAGGTGAATTTGATTGGAGATACTAAAATCTATGCAACTTTATTTTATAGTAATAATTCTCTATTATAAAGTTGAGCTGGCTGATGTAATTGGATCCTTGATTTTGAAAATTAAAGTGCATAATCTAAAGTGATGTAGAAATCATACAGTTGGGGTCGGGGCGGAGGGACACAGTGGTCTAACTCCCTGGTTTTAGGTGGCTCCGAAAAAACTGAGATTAGTTGCATCAACTACCGCACCGAGCGCGGTTCATCTAAAGCAGCTTATTTCGGGGGGAGTTAGACCACTGTGTCCGCGCCCCACCCCTACTGTATGAATTTCTACATCACTTTAGCATAATTACTTTAATACAGAAAAGTAAAGGTAACATTTTTGAGCGGGGGGGGGGGGGCAAAAGTTTGATCCACTATCACTTTAGTTCACAAGGTTATAATCAGTTGACAGCATGGGAAAATAATGCGAGGGAGCCAATGAGGCTAGTCCTAGATGTTGATGTTAAGCCACGTCCACAATTTTATATCAGACCAACCCAAAGAGACCAATATTACTGGGGTACGTAGGTAGATTAACACAGTGATAAGGGGTCTAGAAGTGAGACAGTTTATATTGGGTACCATAGCAGTTACTACGTGCCTACAGCGTATTTTGCTTTGGTGATTGTATTCCTTACGCATTTAATACCATACGGTTCTTGCTCCATATTTTAGTTGATCGAGTGAAATTACGTGATAACTGATCCTGCCGAAACATCATGTCTTTTATGGTGAAGGTTCACTTATGGTAATAAGGAAGTTTAAAACAAAAAATATCTATCATTAAATTGTGATTTCTTTGTATAATAATAGTTACCCTAAAAAAAATTAAAAGTTATTTGATGAAAAACGGCAATATTTAAGTTCAATGAGAAGGTTATATGTTAAATACTATCGCCTCTGAAGATACAGCGTATCGGGGAATCCATTTAGATTCAGTCTCCTTAGTTTTAGAGTACCCGACTTGATTCCCTCTGCATGGTTCATATAGCGTTTGTTTCTGATTTCATAAATCATACTTTACTTACTTCTACTAGAGTCTTCCCTAGGGGGAGACTAGAGACTCCTCACCTCTCTAAAACTCCTATCAGCAACCCTAGCAGGCATTTTCCAGTGGCGTTACATTTACTCACTTTATATAACTCAGATATTTAAAGAATATATGCAATAGATAACAATTACAAATTACTTTTAATTCATTTTATTTATCTTAAGACAAAATGGTAAAAAAATAGTATTTATAAAAAATTGTAATTATTATAAAAAACAAAAAATACATCGCCCATGTACAGTTACGCTACTCAGGGAATGATAAGAGCTGTTGTATAAACTATGTGCAATAGATTAAGAGCATTGGTCTCAATCAAAGTCATTTAGAGAATACATTAGAAAGAAGAGTAGAAATATCTGCATTGTATCGAGATAAAACTTGAAGAAAAGTGTTGTTCTCTTGCTAAATTTGGATTTAGTTGACTATTAATGCAATTAAAATAAATAAATTCTTTATTTCCACTTAAAAATACAAAAGAATAGTACAAAAAAAATTAAAAACAAAGCAGTAATTGGAGTATTGAATGCAGGGAATTAAGGAGAATCTTCTTATAATATTCTGTCTGGTAGTTTTGAGCATATGAATTTCTAGGGTATTTGATTGGTTTCCGGCCTATAATTTGTTACAAGAAAGCAGTGCATCAAATTGACCAAAGTTGTTAACTCTTATTGAGGTGACGTGTTAACTTATAACCAATATGATGCTTTTACCCTCCACAGACTATTGCTTTTTTACAAACTGTGATGTCTTGTCTTCATTTTGTTAGAGTCGGTATGTATGGTCCTTCATAAATTTCTGGCATTAAATATAAAATGCAGTGCCATAACCTCGCTTCACGTTTTATAGAGCTAAGCTTTTCTTTAATTCTTAGATTATGTGTTAGCCATTATTTGATTATTTTGTGTGACTATTTTAGATCCAGGTCAGATAAAGTGACTAATGGTGCATCTACAGTTGATAAGAATGAAGTTAATTTCTTTGGTGATATCTCAAAGGATTGGTGGGATGAATCTGGGCCTATTAAAGCTCTTCATGCGATGAATCATATCAGGTTTGTGTTTATATAATCATCTGATGTGTTTATTGCAAAGGTTTGGTTTGTAACCAGTAAGCTGCTTGATAAACTTTTCAGATGCACCAAAATAAATAAGACCTAAATAAGGGAAACATGGCCATAAAATTATAGAATTTTGAAAATAATCCCTACCTCTTATAAGTTGACTTATGGGAGTTAGAGATTACCATATTTTTGGTTACTTATACCCATAAATGGTCATTTTGTTAGTATCTTTAAAAAGATAAACTAAAGCATATTACAACACCGACCAGAAACCTTCTAAAACAAGAGTTTTCCCTCTAAACTATTGTTAGACATACAGTATAAATTTCTGTAAAAATACACTTGCTTCTTGTGGACACAAATTTATTAGGATTTAATGTGATCTAGAAAACATTCAATATTGTGATGTCTTCTAATTTAACTTTTCAAAGTTAGTTAAAAGTTAAATTGGCAACAAAATTACTATATTTGTGTAATAGTTACCTACAAGAATAATTTTTTTATTTTAAACAATATACAAAATAATCTAACAAAGTGACCACAAAATGATTATAAGTCAAATCTTCCTAGTCACATAAGGGTAATGCTTGTGCGTGACAATGTGTTCCCTTATTTTTCAGGATTATATGTTGGTGCATCTGAAATGTTTCACATACTATAATATTATCCTAAGAAGAGTAGGATGATAACACAAACAAACGATTAGAAGAAGAGTGAAGAAGCAGAACAGGTAGTGAAAAAATAGAAACACATTTAATGACACGAAGAAATGGAAAGGACTAACTGAGTCAGGTTTATAACATGGATCTAAATTTTATGTCTATACATTGAATATCTAATTATTTGTAATTATTTGTATTTGTAATTATGTAAACAGTTCAAGACCATGGCACTGTTTATAAATTTAAAAAGAAAAATTATTTATAAAATTTTACTTTAAGTAAGGAAAAGGTATTGAGTTTTGTTTGTCTTTTAAGAGCCTGTGTCTATCACTACAAGATAGGCTTAAGCGACTCCCCAGTATGCCACACCTGCCATACAATAGACGAGTCCGTTAAACATATTCCACCAAAAATTGGAAATCATCCTTAATCCAAACAAACCCCCTCACACCCCAAAAAATAACCAAATTTCATACCAAAATAAATAAATAAAATAAAAATAAAGAGGCACAAATCACCCCAAATCAATAAATAAAATATGGCTCCGGTTTACACAAAATAAATATTGTATACTTTTGCCAATAAAGAACTTGTTTAAAAAAAGAGCCTGGGTCAAATTGCCATTCGCATATATTTTTTTATAGTATAACGCGGTTAAAGTCAGTTGATAGTGTGGGAAAATAATGGGAGAGAGCCAATAAGGTTACTCCTAGTTGTTAAACCAACCCCACAATTTCATATCAGGTGCACTTATTAGTTTACTATGATCAGGCTAACCTCATTGGTTTCTCAACACTATTTTCCTACGCTATCAATTGATTTTAACCGTGTTTTACTATAATAGTTATTTGATAAGTTAAAAATTGTCATTTTCGACTGAATTATTTTGGTGGTAGGGTCAATCTATTTCAAGTGATCCAGAGATGTTGCTCGAATCCTGGTGGGGACAATAATTTTTTATCGTTTTTTACATTATGTAAGTTTATAACTAAAAAAGATTTCGAACCCAGGTACTCTGGCTTTGAGAGCTCATATCGACTCCGGACCACTCTCTTTCAACCCGCAGGCCCAAAAAACTCCACACTTGAAATATGTGGTTTACTGGTCATATTTTAGGTTTTATGGTAATCAAACAGCGTTTTTTCGACTTTGGGTGGTAATGTTGAATTTATTTCCATAAAAAATTAATATATACCTTTAACTATGTTTTATTAGCAAAGGAACCCCTGGATAAACCCTATTTTCAATAGAAATCAGTATATTTTTGTGAAATCGTTAAACTCAAAAACTGCTGATTTTAAAAACGATGTAAAGTACCTTAAAACCAAAATAAACAATATTTGACATGTTGGGCGTAAAACTGCAATGTATAGAGGTCATTTTAAGCCCAATTTGAAAAAAATCGCCTCAGTCCCATTGGATGATAAATCGCCCTAAAAACGCCAAAATCATGGAAACCTTAACTTTCAATAATTCATTGACCCCAAAAGGTAAAATTTGGAACATTAAAATATTTTATTATCATCCTTGTTAAAAATAATAATGAAAAAGTGTATTTTCAGTCATTGTGGTTAAATTTATTGTGCAAGCTCACGAGTAGATTGGCAGCAGTAGAACAAAAAATATTGGTTCCTATATAAAGCCCAAATAGGACACTTTCAAATGAGACCTGTTTCATTAAGCTAGGTTAAGCCAAAGCCGAAATATTAAGCCTCAAAAATTGGTGAAAAAACTGAAAATTTGGGTGTCTCGGGAACTAAAAAGTGATTTTTGAAAATGAAGGAGGCTGTAGAAAAAATTAATACTAGGCGTTTTGGACTACCTATGGGTAGGACCAACACAGAAAAAAAATATCAATTTTCATTTTTTTCGAGCAACATCTCTGGATCACTTGAAATGGATTGACCCGGTAGTTACCTAATCCTGCGTGATAATTGAACAAAAAGAAAATAGTCTGTGCTGAATCCTATATCACTTCAAAGTTCTGGAAATATTTTATTCTTTATTTATACTATTGGATAAAAGGAAATTCAGTCCAAACAAATTATAAGTCAATAAAGTAACTCAAAACTACTCATAACCTTTCATTATAAGAAAAGTTCAAGTTTAAATGTCTTCATCTTTAAATTTCAGAGTGCAGTTCATTAGAAGTGGATTAATAAACACAGGTCATCTCAAAGAGAAATCAACATTAGAGAACCCTACCTACCTGAAAGGATTTAGAATTGCAGATGTAGGATGTGGTGGAGGCATACTTAGTCTGGTAATAAAATATCTATAAATGACGACATGTCTACTCAGCTCCTCATTCTTGTTTCCTATCTCCACCTCTTAACGTTTCAATGCAATATTTAATTTATTTTTAATATACGACGCAAGCTTTCCAGATTTTAGCCAAATCGAGAGGGACAATTCTGGCAGGTAGAGAGTAATGAATAATTTTACTCCTGTTGAAACTTATTAATGAGCGAAGTGAGGCAATGATAAAGTGCTGAAACAATAAATATTACTTTAGAGCAAATCAAATTCTTCATAACGTCAACACTTTGACTATAAACACACTTTGAGTCTAAACTAAAACAAGCTTGTTCACAAACCAAACATAAAAATAATTTTAAATGATCCACTGATTACTATATATACTACTGAGTACTATATATTCCTCCATGAAATGATCTAAAGCAGGCCTGGGCAAACTACGGCCCGCGAAGGATTTTTATGTGGCCCGCGGGCAAATTTGGGGGAATACAATAAAATTATAAATACATGTGCAGAAAATATAACTATTATAATTAATTATTACTTACTATTATACCTAATAGTCCAAGAGCCAGACCTGAAAGACGTGACTCATTTTGTACAGTTTCATTCCAAACTATTCTTAAAATATGTCAAAATATGTTAAAACTGCCATTCCAAAGCAGAGACTAGAACCTTTAAAAACGCACTTTAAAAACACACAGAAGTTTGAAAAATCGCTCATTTTTAGTTCTTTAGGAATAAGCTTTCTTCTATTAAAGAAAGCATGAGCGTGAGTTAGTTGAACCTATAATCTGGACTTTAATTTAAGCTTATGAAATTCCAGAAAATTTGAGTATTTAAGCATTGAAATTGATTAAGTACAACCAAAGTTACGACCGATAAAAAAACACCAAAAAGTAACACTTTTGCTTTGTGCAAAGTTAGCAAATTTCTTTGAAATAAATAAAATAAATAAATAAATATCTATATTTGCAATAAGTATTTGACAATACAATAGCAATGCGTCACAACATTATAAAACATTTTTTTAAACAATACAAACAAATAAACCTCCACGCTGAACAACTATATATTTAATCAATACTAAAATTATTTTTATAAAAACTCATGCATTATAAAAATCTGATATTTTATAAATAGGTTTTTCAATTAAAAGTTTTACTTTTTGACAACTTTAAGTTATTTTTAGCCTGTGTTCGCCACTGTTATATAATTCATTCCTAGACTATATATTCTTATATTACTGGTAAAATTACACAACCGCCTCCGTGGTCGAGGTTGTTATGGCATCAGTTATTATACTGACCTTTGACACTACGGAGGTCTGAGGTTCACATCCGAGGTTACACTCAAAGTTTTTATGAGATTATTGTTTAAATTAATTGTTATTGTTTAAAAAGAGTAGTGACAATAAAACTGAGCAGTGGAGTTAATAAAACACCAAAGTCTCTCCACAAATTGTTTATTACTATAAGCAGAGCCGGCTTTCAATCTCTTGATCATCATCAGTGCCTTTTTATTCAGCTTTAAAAGAGTAGCATTCAAGCATACCACAATATAGAGTAAATTATTGAAATATCATCATTCTATCAGACGATATTCCAATAATTTACTCTAAGCTTGTTT
The DNA here is from genome assembly GCA_018340805.1 of Microvelia longipes. Taxonomy (NCBI): domain Eukaryota; kingdom Metazoa; phylum Arthropoda; class Insecta; order Hemiptera; family Veliidae; genus Microvelia; species Microvelia longipes. The sequence goes on along the minus strand of JACMZG010000008.1, from coordinate 72,179,619 downwards.
GTCAACCAGCATAGATTTAAAAAAATATTGTGGTTTTGAACAAAAGATTATGTTCTTCCAATAATTACTTGTTGAATAGTTACCAATATGTGGTAATATTAGTATCAAAGTTCTTAGGATTTAATGTGATTTCCAAAACAGTCAATGTTGTGGTATACTCTACTCTGGCTTAACTACATTAAGTTGCTGTTAGTATTTTTAGCTTAAATTTTCCTGAGAGACTATAGATTTTTATAATACTGGTTACAGTAATTGATAAATAATTTCTTTACAAACTTATTAAATTACACATTAATGACCATTTTGTTTTATTTACTATACTTTTTATTAACATTAAGGTGGTGATTTTCTCTGAGATTCTTTTTAATGGACCAACTATTTTTTTTCAAAATTATATTTTCAACTTTTATAATCATAGCCTCTCATCGAAAACTCTGAGCTTTAAAGATCAAATTTTTATTTTCAGTTTAAGTTTTTTAGCAGAGGGTTAACATGAGTATTCATATGTTCATTTTTTGTTTAATCATATAATACTTCAAATGCCAGTGATCAGTGTAACAAATGTGTTTTTATTTCTGTTTGCTAGAACTTAGGTAGACTAGGATGCAATGTGGTGGGTATAGAACCAAGCTCAGATCTGGTTAGCATAGGGGAGCAAGCTGTTGCAAAATATAGACCATCAGGTGAAGTTAAGTTTATTGCAACTTCAGTAGAAGACTACGCGAGTAATAACTCAGGTTTGTTTGATGCTGTAGTCTGTTCTGAGGTAATCGAGCATGTATCAACTAAAGAACCTTTCATCCAGGCTTGTACTAACTTACTAAAGGTAAGTTCTATCAATTATTCGTGATTCAAAGTCCATAGCAGCGCCACCGTCGCTGATAAGAAATTGATAATGAAAGAGTTACCTTATTTCTTACGATAAACCTTATAATTTGTTCTTGAAATGATTTATTTTAATTAATTTTAGGACATTTAAAGCCACTCTTTCACTGCAAAAAAAACCTTTTAAATGGGTTGTCACGAGTTTTTAAATTAACTGATAAGAAGGTGAAAATCATAATAGAGTGTTTTATTATATTTACTGTTAATTAATTTTACTTTTGCAAAATTACTTAATCAAACACAAAATTACTCTTTTATTGCATTAAATGTTTTAACTAGTTGTATCAAGTATTTAAATTAACTGATAAGATGATATTTTCCAATTTTTGTTTTACTTTACTTAACTGTTACTTTTTGTTTCATATTAAACAAATATTTTAATCACAGTTTACTATTTTTTTATATTTTTAATAATTAATAACCTGGTTATCAGTAAATACCAGCTTAAAAAAAATAAGTCTGTAGTGATAAGAGCCTGATTTTATATTTAAAATCCTGGAATAATCTAAGTATTTATCTATGAAATATTGACAATTTTGTTTATCACCGATTCTCTGGTTCTGTTAATTTTTAACACTAGTTAAGTAACAATAAAGAATTGTATACATTTTGTAAGAAAACTTCAATAGGCTCTGATGCTAATCCTATAATAAAAAAATATTTCATCACTCTTTTATTTTCCCGCCGTCTCTTTAATTTTCTCTTACTTTATAAAATAAGTCCATTGCATATTTCTTGTTATTTTGTATTACTTGTTGATTTATTATTATTTTTTATTACATGGCATTTTGCAAAAAAATATTTATTGAATTTTTATCATGTGGGTTACTTCACTGCCATATTTCCTCAAAGGATACATTTATAGGCCTATTCTGTTCACTGTGGCCTGACCAGGGTGGAACCCTTTCCATTAGGTATCCTCTAAAATCTTAACATCTAATGTCATCACATCAATGTGAATTTTTAAAAATTAGTTTTTTGAGATATTAGCATTTTTATTTTAAATTTGTTCATAATAAAAACTTGTAACTAATTATCCAAAAGTATGTCGAATCTACTTGAAAGGCCTAAGTTTAAGCTTTCAAATGCCACCAAAATAAAATTATATCCTATGCAGAATTTTAAATACAGCCGTTTTTGGAATCAAAGAAATGTTGAAAAATCACATTTTTTTAGAATTTGCCACCCTACTGTGGCAATCTGGCAGCACCAAATGAGCCAAAAATCTGGGTCTTTTCTTCCTTCTATGGAGCCTTCCTGTCAGCCAAATTATATTAAAATCGGTGACATCGAGTCCAAAAATGTACTTTTTTGTGTGTTGATTTGATATGGAAAGATCCTATTCTAAGAATTACTATAGTCTTCAAAATGATGCAAAAATAAACTAGCTGAATTTCACTAACATTTCCTCAATGTTCTGACAAGCTCCACTTTGTTCTGTTATAGCCAGGTGGAAGCATATTCATGACGACTCCTAACCAGACCCTACCGAGTAGAATATTTAATATTTTTGTAGCAGAAACCCTGAGGATTTTACCCCCCGGATCTCATCAGTATGAGAAGTTTATCTCTCCCCAACAACTTTCTCAAATACTTGATAAATGTGAGTCTCATTATTTATAAATTATAGCATTTGAGCCTGAGTAATAAAACATGAATTAGGATTTATGCTTATTTTGTTTAAAATATGTTCATTGTCACTTCCTTTAGAACATAAAATTAATCTGTTATAATAATCAAAATCTACTCTGCTATAATTTTCCTTTAATAAATAAATAAGTGAAATATTTAAAAGTTTCTTTTTGTGAACTTATAAAAAATATTAAATAAAAACAAATTAATTACACAGAAGTCCTTTATTTTTTAATATAATAAATAACTGAGCTTTCGACTAAAAATTAAGCACCACTTATTCAAATTTAATAAGGAACAGTCACAAATTTTTGATATAGTTTTACATTTTTTTACAATAAAAAATCAGTGGCAAAACCAATTTTTTTTAGTTCTTTAATGTAACAGTTATTTAACATAGTTAACCAAACCATACCAAGTTGCAGTATGAAGTAGTTTGTATTTGTGATTTTCTATTTATATTTTGTTAAACTTGGGTGATGACTAATTTTTAGTCGAAAGCTCAGTTATTTATTATAAAAAATAAAGGAATTTAGTGTAATTAATTTGTTTTTTAATTAAGTAAAATAGGCTTTATTGTTAATGAATAAAAACAAGAGGACCTTGGCCTCTTGTTTTTATTGGAAATATATTAATGTAAATAATAATTTAGTATTTTAACAAGTAATTAACTGAAAAATCTATAAAAGGATATTCTCAAATAAATCGTATATCTGTGTTACAGGTGGTTGTGAGACAGTGATGACAAGTGGTTTCATGTACAATCCTGTAGATAACAGCTTCTGTTGGACTTCAACTACAGCTTTACACTATGCTCTACACGCTGTTAAACATTAACTTACCAATTAGAGTTTGCTTAGTTTTACAATAAGAATAATTTTTATTAAAAATTCGAATATTTTGAGGGGTAACATCACTCCCATGTCTTAAATATTTAATTTTTGTGGCGGCTGTAAAGTAGGCACTTAACATCCTCAAAAAAGTGGGTGAAATGCATTTTAACAATCTGCGAGAGTTTCTTAATTTTTTAAAAAACTATGAAACTGTTAGTTTCATAGTTTGTCAAATGGCCACTATTAGTTAACTACAAGGTTATGATATAACCTTCCTTGTCCTTTATTTGTTTATCAAATAAACTAATGAATGTTTTTGTTAACAAAGTTTTGTTATTTTCGGAAAGTGAGTTAGTTATTACAGTCTATCGTTTAGTTTAAAAATCCCCAAGGTCATAAGTATTTTGGGGATTGACCAATCAGAGAAGCCGCTGCCAACCTCTCACTTAAAAAGAGAAAAAAACTCCCTACCCCACAATAACCGCTGTAGGGAAAAAAACCTTCTTCCCGGCAATCGTTCACTTTGTTTGTGGTTCTTATTTTGATTACATCGTTTTGAAAACTACTTTTTACTTTTAACTACACAAAAGAAATGTAAAAAAACATCGCCAAGGAAATACGGGTAAAATAACCTGATTTGTTTACATAGTTTTTTCCCCGCTCCCTTCTTGCAGGGATTTTTTCTTAAGAATCAGTGTTGTCTAAACTGACCTGTCAAGAGTTTTAAACTAAACGATAGACTGTAATTATTATTATCAAATAATTTAAATATAATTTTAAAAAAATAATTTTAAATAATAATTATTAAATAATCATGGATAGTGATTATGACATTGATAGCATGTGCTACAAGACTGTGAAGACTGATTACAACAAGGTTAAACCTGTCACTAAATTTACTGTCTCGCTTTACTCGACAGTAAATGTAGTTGCTAAGGTAAAAACAAGACCTTTTTCACTCTTGCAACATAATATTCTATTTTAAGATGCATAACTACAGTCTATCGTTTAGTTTAAAAATCCCTAAGGTCATAAGTATTTTAGGGATAGACCAATCAGAGAAGCCGCTGCCAACCTCTCACTTAAAAAGAGAAAATAAATCCCTACTACAATAACCGCTGTAGGAAAAAACCTTCTTCCCGGCAATCGTTCAATTTGTTTGTGGTTCTTCTTTTGATTACATCGTTTTAAAAACTACTTTCAAATTAATCTTAAAAGTTGGGCTTATCAATTGATCCAAACCCTGTGAGGGAAACGATGCTATTGGCCAGAGGACCAATAGAAACTTTTCTTTCAGGGTTTTAGTGCAATTAACAAGGCCAACTCTTAATGCTAGTAAAGAAGTATTTAAACTTTCAGTATTTAAAATGACCAATGTCATTTTCCCCCTGAGTTTAATTGAAACGTGTCAAAAAATCATATTTATTTTGTTAATAAAAATCTTGTTGCTATCTTAAGAAATCACTCCTTATGAGGTACAATATTCTAGTCACTTTCAATAATTTATTTTCATTTTTGGTGTTTTAATTTTTTTATTAAAACTCACACATTAAAAAACAGTTATTTGTTATATAATTGTAAATAATTATTAAATTTTTGTACTTTTATCATATTTTGTTAAATTTTCTGTTTTAAATCCTTAATCCAGGGGTTCTCAAACTTTTATCACTGCATTCCATAGACCAGCTAACACTATGTAATATAATATATTTGATATCAGGACAAGCAGAATCGATTACCATTCCTTATCTATGTTCCTTTTATGTTGACGACCTCATTAGGCATAAAATGACCACCTTTTAATGAATTTTTAAAGAAAATATGAGCCAATAAGATTAGGGCCATGGAGAGGGAGAGATGGGTTTTCTGAATATACCTATATGTATATATAGGTATGTATGTATAGCCCTTATATTTATTTAACATTTCAACAGCCGCTAGGGGCTGTGGATGTATACAATGGATTATATCCATTGTATACTTGTAGTAGTGTACAATGGAAATAATTAAAAGGTTGTAACTTCAATACCTAGTCAATAATAAAATGTTAAATATTAAACCAGTATTGTTTTTTTAGTGGTGAACAAAAAAATTTTCAATACAGATTGAAAAAAAACGAATATTAGTTAATAAATAATTTAGGACAATTTTAATAAGCTTATTTATTTTAATAACTTATTTAGGGAGTGGTCTATTTTATAATTTATAAAATTAAGTAAAAACATCATGTTATGTATCAATCTCCTATTCTTAAGAGAGAGCATATTAAGTTCTTCTCGAATTCTGTCATATTCATGAGGAGCTCTAAATATACTATATTTCCAGCATAAAAATCTGATGAATTTTTGTTTTATATTGTAATGTACATGTTATGTATTTCTTCAATTTTTTTGCTGTGGATTTTATAGTTAGGATTCCATACTTGACAAGCCCAAGATCGAACATACATACGCATAGTATAAAGTTTTTAAAGCTTTGAGGTTGCTTAACTGATAGCAGGTTTCGGACTAAATATTAAATTATTTTATGACAACAATAACCCACAATAATGACGCAGCAAAAAATTATGAAAAATCAAAAACTTAATGGACCGGACTGTCACTTATTAAGAACAAATCCTTGTATATGGTAAACAAAAAGGTGAAGTAAAAAAAAATTATCATTATTGACGATTTTATCATGTAACATATGGCAGTATACATTGTGGTAATATGCCACTTCTATAGAGTATTAATACAACAACTTAATACAGGAAAACAATATTGCCATGAGGCTGAAGGCCTCTTATTTATTTTCCAATAATAAACTGAATAAAATTATAATTTGAAAAAGGTAAATTAAGGCAGTACAGCCGCCTCCGTGGCCAAGGTCGTTAGTCTTTACACTGACCTTTGACACCTACGGAGGTCTGGGGTTTGCATCCTAGGTTACGCTCTCAGTTAATAGAAGATTATTGTTTAGATAAATTATCGCCAACTTAAGAATTCACTTTGAGCCAAACGGTTGCTACTACCACCCGAGGTGGTACCCGCAGGGGTTATCCCTGATGAGCCACAAGGCTCTAAACAGGCATTATTATTATAATAAACTGAATAGTAGCAATAAAAATAGTATAACCAATCCCCTCCACTAATTTCATCATCTGAACAACCTTAAAACTGTAATTTATTGAGGAAAATTTTCAATATATAATAATAAATATCTACAAAACTGCAATAAGCAGAGATGTGGCAGAGGCTTATTAACACTAATAACAATTTAAAACAGTAATAGAAAACCTTTTTATTATTTTTTTAAAGATTTTGGGAAGCTTTCAAAAGAAATAAGCTTATTATTTTAAAGTTTTAAGTAACTTTTATACGGCTTGTTACTCACATAGAATTTAATTTTAGCGCCAAGCTTCCTTCAAAGTTGGATTAGCCGTTTTTATAAGAAATTGAAACATTGATACATCCACAATTTTTTTGGATTGTTAGGTGCTGGAACATTTACGTTTCATGGAAAGTGGGTGATTTTTATGATAATGCAATGCTTTTCCCTCCTTTAAAAATGTAAGGAAGCAAATCAATACTAATAAATATAAGGTTATATTTTGATTACACTTCTAACATGTTTCATAAATTATTACTTTACAGGTGAATTGGAATGTGAAAATAAATTAGCTTCCAGTAGCAGTAGATTGCAAGCAATTGCGGTACAGGAAATACAACTTTGTATTATAGACCTTACCACCTTGTTTTAAGTGATCTCAGAACAAAAGCAACACCTTCTTTTCAAAAACCCTTGTTTTTATGATGTCATAAATTTTTCTCGAACAATTGGCTTAACTTCATTAAAAATTTGCCAAATGATAACTTTGGTTTCAATTCGAGAAAGCCTTTGATAATAATTTTGAGCTTCACGCAAAGGTAGAAACTCTTGAAAATGTATATTTTAAAGGAATATTTTTAGTATTCACTTTCATCATTGCAACAACCCCATAAGCGTAATTTTGAGATGAAAATTTGCTTTAAGTGTCCAAGGTATAACAAATCAAAAGGATTAGAATTGAAATATGACCTTTAAGATACCTTTGTCCTATTTAAAGCCAGGCATTACTTAAAACTACTCCTTGAGGTTCGTAGTTAAATAATAAATTTTAAGGATACTAAAAAAATAAATTTAAATTACTTTCTAACATTATTGATCTTTTAAGAAGGAAACAAAGTTAACTGCTAAAATATATATTTTATTTTAAATGTCTTACAGAAGAGGATACAAAAATATTTTCCTTTACACATGATAATTTGCTAAGTCCACTAGAAAAACAGTCTGCTACACTGGCTCAGCCTTAGCCATTCTAGACAACAAAAAGAACTGAATATTAAAAGAGGTTTCCTTAAATAATAAAATAAAAGAGTATATAAAACTATTGACATTTTGACACATAGATTTATTAAAACACATCAGATAGGAGCGAAAGACAACAATTTGTTCATAATATCATTATAATATCAAATGAACTATGAGATCATCATGCTGTGTTTTATATAAATAACATTTTTTAAATTCTCTTAGCACTTAAATTGACCAGGACGTCATTATTAAGCAAGCTGGGATCATTATTATGTAACTTAAACTTCAACAAAAACTGGAATCTGAATACCTGAGAGTCAAATCGATAAATGAAATGAGTTTTGTAACAACTACTAACATCATTATGTGTTTAACTACTTTATTATGCAAATAAAAAGAAAATCTAATTACACATTTCTTATGAAAAGTAAGAATGCTATTATTCTTTGAAAATAGATTATTAATTTCAACATTGATAAGATTATCAATTTTAAGATTTTTTTTACTTAAATACAATTCCAGACACCTACTTGTGTAGGTTTCAATAACTTCTTAAAATCTTTGAGCATTAAGATGAATATTTACTTAAGAACTGGTCAATTTCTCTTAAATAATTATTCCCCATTCAGAAATGAAGCCCCTTCTATTATAATACTATAGAAAGTAAATTGAATAATCAAAAATGTTAAAAAAATTGAATTTACTAAGTAATGTTAAATTATTACTAATAATATTTACCTAAAAAATGTAGAAAATTAAAAATTATTTGGTTTGAATTTTCTTGATCAAAGTTTTCATCAACAAAAACAAGAGTAAACACAGAGGGTTCAGTAAAGACAAATGATAGGGTAATTTGGTGTAAGAAAAACATACATAAAGAGGGGAATGGGGCAGATTCGACTTTGATCCCATAGTAAAGACAATATCTCATTAATATGAATTTAAAGTTAATCAAAATTTAAAAAGGGTTGGTTCTTCATTTTTAGTTATTTACACACAGAACTCTGCTTACACCAATTTTGAATAATTAAAAAATCAAGAATACATCTTTCAATACTCAAAAAGATCCAGACATAACATTTTCAGAGAATTAAAATAAAATCCATTTCTATACTTTTTTATCATGCCCAGGCATACTCCTATTTTTCATTAATAATAATAAAAACATTTTATAAATAAAAAATATTTTTCATAATATTTTAAGGGAGGTACAAAATAAGTAAAGCCAAATATATAAACGTTTCCACATCAGATAGGAGCGAAAGACAACTATAAGTTCATAATATCATAGTAAATATCAAATGAACTATGAGATCATCATTGGAAATACAGCGCGGAAAAATATTTTTAACAACAATAACTAATATGAAATTATAGTTTTTTTTTTTTAATTTTATTTATGACTTTTTCCATTAAAAAACTTCAAAAATACTTGAAAGAAAACAATACTTACAAAATCCTTAGCCTTTCAAAATAATAGAGACAAATACCCTCGAAATAATTAACTTCTTACAGTAATGCACCTGAAAATAGATATGAAACTAATGAGAAAGTAACAGAGACTAAACATTTTTAAAATGAGTTTATAAACACATCAGATAGGAGCGAAAGACAAAGTTCATATCATTGTAAATATCAAATGAACTATGAGATCATCATTGAAAATACAACAAATTACACAGTGAACAAATACTTTTAACAACAATATCAAATAAGAAATTAATAATAAGTTTCTTTATTTAATATGTTCAAAAATAGTTTAAAAAACAATACTTACAATATCCTTTGCCTTTTTAGCTATTCAAGATTAAAGATACGATTATAGTGACAAATACCCTCAAAATAATTAACTTCTTACAGTATGCACTGAAAATAGATATGAAACTCATGAGAAAGTAACAGAGACTAAACATTTTTAAAATGAGTTTATAACACATCAGATAGGAGCGAAAGATAAAGTTCATATCATTGTAAATATCAAATGAACTATGAGATCATCATTGAAAATACAACAAATTACACAGTGAACAAATATTTTTAACAACAATATCAAATAAAAAATTAATAATAAGTTTCTTTATTTAATATGTTCAAAAATAATTTAAAGAAAACAATACTTACAATATCCTTTGCCTTTTTAGCTATTCAAGATTAAAGATACGATTATAGTGACAAATACCCTCAAAATAATTAACTTCTTACAGTAATGCACCTGAAAAATAGATATGAAACTCATGAGAAAGTAACAGAGACTAAACATTTTTAAAATGAGTTTTAACACATCAGATAGGAGCGAAAGATAAAGTTCATATCATTGTAAATATCAAATGAACTATGAGATCATCATTGAAAATACAACAAATTACACAGTGAACAAATATTTTTAACAAAACAATATCAAATAAAAAATTAATAATAAGTTTCTTTATTTAATATGTTCAAAAATAATTTAAAGAAAACAATACTTACAATATCCTTTGCCTTTTCAGCTATTTTAGATTAAAGATTCGATTGTGGTGACAAATACCCTCGAAATAATTAACTTCTTACAGTAATGCACCTGAAAATAGATATGAAACTCATGAGAAAGTAACAGAGACTAAACATTTTAAAATGAGTTTATAACACATCAGATAGGAGCGAAAGACAAAGTTCATATCATTGTAAATATCAAATGAACTATGAGATCATCATTGGAAATACAACAAATTACACAGTGAACAAATATTTTTAATAACAAATATGAAATTAATAATAACTTTCTTTATTTAATATGTTCAAAAATAATTTAAAGAAAACAATGCTTACAAAATCCTTATCCTTTTCAGCTATTCTAGATTAAAGATTCGATTATGGTGACAAATACCCTCGAAATAATTAACTTCTTACAGTAATGCACCTGAAAATAGATATGAAACTAATGAGAAAGTAACAGAGACTAAACATTTTTAAAATGAGTTTATAACACATCAGATAGGAGCGAAAGACAAAGTTCATATCATTGTAAATATCAAATGAACTATGAGATCATCATTGGAAATACAACAAATTACACAGTGAACAAATATTTTTAACAACAATATCAAATAAGAAATTAATAATAAGTTTCTTTATTTAATATGTTCAAAAATAGTTTAAAGAAAACAATACTTACAATATCCTTTGCCTTTTTAGCTATTCAAGATTAAAGATACGATTATAGTGACAAATACCCTCAAAATAATTAACTTCTTACAGTAATGCACCTGAAAATAGATATGAAACTAATGAGAAAGTAACAGAGACTAAACATTTTTAAAATGAGTTTATAACACATCAGATAGGAGCGAAAGACAAAGTTCATATCATTGTAAATATCAAATGAACTATGAGATCATCATTGAAAATACAACAAATTACACAGTGAACAAATATTTTTAACAACAATATTAAATAAGAAATTAATAATAAGTTTCTTTATTTAATATGTTCAAAAATAATTTAAAGAAAACAATACTTACAATATCCTTTGCCTTTTCAGCTATTCTAGATTAAAGATTCGATTATGGTGACAAATACCCTCGAAATAATTAACTTCTTACAGTAATGCACCTGAAAATAGATATGAAACTCATGAGAAAGTAACAGAGACTAAACATTTTTAAAATGAGTTTATAACACATCAGATAGGAGCGAAAGACAAAGTTCATAATATCATTGTAAATATCAAATGAACTATGAGATCATCATTTGAAAATACAACAAATTACACAGTGAACAAATATTTTTAATAACAAATATGAAATTAATAATAACTTTCTTTATTTAATTTGTTCAAAAATAATTTAAAGAAAACAATGCTTACAAAATCCTTATCCTTTTCAGCTATTCTAGATTAAAGATTCGATTATGGTGACAAATACCCTCGAAATAATTAACTTCTTACAGTAATGCACCTGAAAATAGATATGAAACTAATGAGAAAGTAACAGAGACTAAACATTTTTAAAATGAGTTTATAACACATCAGATAGGAGCGAAAGACAAAGTTCATATCATTGTAAATATCAAATGAACTATGAGATCATCATTGAAAATACAACAAATTACACAGTGAACAAATATTTTTAACAACAATATCAAATAAGAAATTAATAATAAGTTCTTTATTTAATATGTTCAAAAATAGTTTAAAGAAAACAATACCTTACAATATCCTTTGCCTTTTTAGCTATTCAAGATTAAAGATACGATTATAGTGACAAATACCCTCAAAATAATTAACTTCTTACAGTAATGCACCTGAAAATAGATATGAAACTCATGAGAAAGTAACAGAGACTAAACATTTTTAAAATGAGTTTATAACACATCAGATAGGAGCGAAAGACAAAGTTCATATCATTGTAAATATCAAATGAACTATGAGATCATCATTGAATACAACAAATTACACAGTGAACAAATATTTTAATAACAAATATGAATTAACAATAACTTTCTTTATTTAATATGTTCAAAAATAATTTAAAGAAAACAATGCTTACAAAATCCTTATCCTTTTCAGCTATTCTAGATTAAAGATTCGATTATGGTGACAAATACCCTCGAAATAATTAACTTCTTACAGTAATGCACCTGAAATAGATATGAAACTCATGAGAAAGTAACAGAGACTAAACATTTTTAAAATGAGTTTATAACACATCAGATAGGAGCGAAAGACAAAGTTCATATCATTGTAAATATCAAATGAACTATGAGATCATCATTGAAAATACAACAAATTACACAGTGAACAAATATTTTTAACAACAATATCAAATAAGAAATTAATAATAACTTTCTTTATTTAATATGTTCAAAAATAGTTTAAAGAAAACAATACTTACAATATCCTTTGCCTTTTTAGCTATTCAAGATTAAAGATACGACTATAGTGACAAATACCCTCGAAATAATTAACTTCTTACAGTAATGCACCTGAAAATAGATATGAAACTCATGAGAAAGTAACAGAGACTAAACATTTTTAAAATGAGTTTATAACACATCAGATAGGAGCGAAAGACAACTATTAGTTCATAATATCATAGCAAATATCAAATGAACTATGAGATCATCATTGGAAATAAATAAAGTAGTACAATGTACATAAATATTTATATTTAAATCCTTCATATCCATTCATTTTATCACTATACCTTAGTTTATAGTAAATAAAACTCATTTTCAATTTTTATTTTCTTACTACTTCTTTTTTTATATACATTACCTTGATTTAAAATTACATAATTTTTATTTCTGAATATAATTACATTTCTTTTGTTCAAAATCAGTTTTTTGTGTTAAATTTGTATTTAATATTGGCTACCATATTTATAATTTATGCATGACAGCTGAAAATTTATTTATTTAATTTAATTTTTTTAATTTATTTATGAAAAATAATATAATAATATATATATATATATATATAATATATAATATATATATTATATATATATATATATTATGTTACTTGAAGTAAGTTTTAGCGAACTTTTAAAGGAAAAATGAGCTTGGGGTCATGGAGGGGGGGGGGTGGATTTCTTGGAAGGGGTACTCACTGATTAAGAATATATATGTAGAGATTATTGTGAACATGATAACCTTTAAAAGCTTTCATGGATATCATAAAACTTTTATGAAACATTTTATATATTCATGGATATATATAAAACTTAATACAAAAATCAATCTTATATGTGTGAAGCCATTAACCCACAAAAATGATCCCACAAATGTTTCAAAAAATCATAAATCTTCCACATTGGGCTGAAATTTTATAAACATATACAAATATGTATAGTTCACAATCATACCAAGTTTGATTGTATTATCAGTATTAGTTCTGATTTTATCGATTGACATATATATGTCAAACAAAACATTGTCATTGATCAACATAATGTAAACAAATCACGTTTTTTGACTAATACATTTGAAAATTTGCTTTTATCATGGCAGTATGCCACTTATATAAACCACTAATATGACGACGAACAAATCAAGTACAACATCCATGTGGCCGCAGAGTGGCCTAGGCTGTGAAGTGGCTAAGAGGCCAAAGGCCTCTTGTTTTCTTAACTGCAGCAATTATATTTATTATTGAGTGAAGCGAGAGAGTAAATATTCCCAAGGTTAAGAATGCTAATGACTACACTCTGATTATTTCTGCAGAATGCCCACTCTGATAATAGTATCAGACTGCCCACGACTTTAAAAAGGTTACTTTGAGGTCTTGCTTGGCACACAGAGGCTCCCTCCATAGGAATCATTTTTGTACTGACTATCTGGGATAGTAGGCTAACCAAGGTGGAAAACAAGTGCCTTGATGTTAGCTTATATGATAAGCAATCAATCTTGCAAATAATTAAGAAATGATTTAATAATAAACAATATTTTAAGTGTTTTGGCAAAATTATAATTTCATTAACAATCAAATATAGAAATACTAACCTCTTAGCCAAGATGACCTGAAGTTTCAAACAGATTCTGTAATCAAAACAGAAATACCGACATATTTATTTAACACATAAAAGGTCATTAAAATAAATAAAAAAGTTTTTAAGAAATAAAATCAGATAGGAGCAAAAGACAATTAATTCATAATATCATAAAAAATATCAAATGAACTATGAGATCATCATTTAAAAATTTCATTTAGATCTATAATACGACACACGGCTAAAATCAATTGACAGCCCGCCAAAATCTCAATGCTTTCAACCTTCTTTTTTTAATTAAAAAATCCCTTCTTTTAACAAACAAAAAAAATCCCTACTTTGGCAACACTGAAAGTCAGGTTATGTTTGAATTTTATTATTTGTTTTTATTTGATATCGTATTTTTTATTTTTAAAAATTATTTGTTTACTTTTTAAGTAGAAATATTGTTGTATCTTATAATTTTACAACTAAGTGTTGCTTTAAATTTGTTCGGGAAGTATGAATTAAGTGGAGTTAAAGTTGGTAATTACGTAATGCAATGGATCATAATAGTTCTATGATAAAAGTTTAACGATTTAAATAAATCAAACAGATCAATATGCACAATGAGGGAAATAAAAGCAACCGCGAGGTTACAAATATTTACAACCAGTGTTGCCTTTTTATGATTTTATTTACGAAAAAGGTATTTTTTTATACCGGGGTTGGCATGAGGTGGAGGGGGAAAGAGCGCGGTCGGTCTGAACCAATAGAATTCTTTCCCTCACAGATTTTTGGCGCGCTGTCAATTGATTTTAGCCTTGTGTCGTATTATAATGTTAAGTGACTTTTATAATAGAACAGCACCAATGCAATATTTGCCTATGTTGCATTACGAACCAAAATTGAAAAAAAAAATGTTTTTATTTTGCTTGTTAAACTATTCCACCATAATTTGGTAAAATTATTTCTGTAAATAAAATGTGATATCAATTAATTAATATCTTTTTTACTTACACAGAAATTGCTTTAAACTAAAGATCTTTATAAATAGTTTTCAATTCTGTCCACTGGAATCACTGGTCTGCAACAAATATTGAAAAATGAAATAAACAAAAGGCAAGCCTAAATGATCTGTATAAATTGTTAAATACTGTAGTCAGAAGCTAATACATGCTAAGAAAGAACATGGTTTGATTCTCTGTAATGGTATAAAACCTTATCATCATGTAACAGTATCAAATTATAATCAAGCACACTATGTTTTATATATATTACAAAAAGAAATAAAATAAAATCAAAAGAAGTAAAAGAAAACCATCAGCTCATAATATCCTGTGGTATTAAAATATAAAATGTCCTAAAGAGATGTTTTAGGCTTCTCAATGCATTGAGATAGGTTATGCCCCATCTAGCAATATTTTTTTTAGGTTCATTATGTTTCTGTTTATGTATCTTACCCATGTTATAATATACCTTTCTATTTTTAAAGGATAAATAGGTAAACAGTGTCACAAATCTATTCATTTTTTTTCTCAAATTTATACCACATATTTCTTACACTGTAATTTTACTTCTCCTATCTTAACTTTCTATAATGTTGGAGCAAATTTTCATAAGAAATTAAGACTTATGAGGAGGTTGAGTTGACAGATGGAGAGAGGGGATTGATTCATTTACATAAATATATCACACATATATAAAATAACCAACGGTTGTATTCAATTTAGCACCCAAAACTACATAGAAAACGGCACCCTACTCAAAATTTAATTTTCATCAACTGTAATTTTGGTTTCCGGTAATTTCTTATGGTTTTTCATTTTTTTAATCACTTAGAGTGGTCGTATCAACTTCAGACTGGTTTTATTCAATTCGGCACCCAAATATACATAAAAAACAACACCCTAATCATAATTTAATTTTCATCAATAACAATATAGGTAATTTATTGAATCAATAACAATATACACCAACAAATTAGCTGACAAGGGTTCGATGATAGCTTAACTGTTTGGAGTGTCAGATCTTTTAACATCATTTATGCTTAATTCTATTAAGATAGTGGCCAGGGTTCGAAAGAGTCTGATAGTTTGCTAACAGTGGATAAAAATTTAACAAATAATTGAGAAGAACAAAGAAGATACATCAATATGCCAGTTAAAACACATCAGATAGGAGCGAAAGACAACAATTAGTTCATAATATCATTGTCATATCAAATGAACTATGAGATCATCATGCTGTGTTATAACTAGTTTCATCACATTGGACAGGCTTTTTTAATTAAAGTAACAATAACTAATAGGCTAGAATACATTTAGTAAAGATGTTGATGGTCTTACCTTTTAGGTTTCTTGTAAGATATCCATAAACAATAACTGCAAGGTCAACTGTCCAAGGTCTGACTCTAACTGTCCAAATCAAAATATAAAATTTCTCCATTAGTTAAATTCATTAGATGCAAAAATCCAAACTTTTGACTAAAAATAATCTTTATAACACATCAGATAGGAGCGAAAGACAACTATTAGTTCATAATATCATTATAATATCAAATGAACTATGAGATCATCATGCTGTTATATTAGAAATTATATATTTGTTCTTAAGACATTGTCCTATACAAAGTTGAGTACATACAATTATATTGATAACAAAAAATAAATAAAATATAAGCTTTTATCCTTGAATTTATAAATTTATCAAAAAACAATAATTTTACTTGATCTAGTATTAATAAATATTAAATTTCAATATTAAAAGTTTATTATAAACAATTTTTCTTATATTACTTACATTTTTTTTTATTATTGGCATTATTATATATCTTTTTTTAATTCTTCTTTATATTTATTTTAAATGTTTTATTAAATATACTAAAATCTAAGAGTTAAGCTTATTCACTAATAATTAGATTATACACTAAATACACATTAGTTAGATGTATATATTGACCAAATAATAAATAACTACAATAATAAGATATTATTAAATAATAGATAATATATAAAATTACACATACATGGTAATTGAAACGAAAACTGTTATTCGTTTAGACAAAAGGCTCTTAAGAGAAACAGATGATGAAAAAAGTTATAGATATTGAAAGCAAGGAAGGAATTAGTAGGATTAAGCATGGTTAAAAGCTGGTTATTGTAGTATGGAGAGTTTTGGGGAAACAGTGATCTATTATTATTAGTTGTTAGGTAATGAGATCTAAGTGGTTGATAAATGAGGCAGCGAAACATAATATGCACTAGGTCTTCAGGCTCTTGACAATTGCAGACTTGGCAATTATTAGGAAGGCTGAGCCTATGAAGATTGCCATTACAATAGTATCCTATGTAAGACTTCCCAGTTACTCTCAGCTGACATATCATTCTCTTTACTTTGATGGGGATGTTAAGCTGGATATAACATTGAGGATTATTATTTACAAATTGAAAGTGTTTATAGAATATACTGTAATTTGAAATTTGGATGGAATTTAGATCTTTATAAAAGAGTTGATTTTTAAATGTACCTAAAATATCTGATAATTTAGATTGAAAAATATCTGGGTCCTGCAAGAGCCACAAATCATTATAGCCTATATCAACCAATAAACATCTTAGTTGGGATACCCAGTTATACTTGACTTGCGTTCATGCTGTGTAATAACAAGTTATATCACATCGGACAGGCTTTCTTAATTAGAGTAACAATTAATAATTAGGAAGCTAATAGGCTAGAATACATTTAGTGAAGATGTTGACGCTCTTACCTTTTATAGGTTTTTTGCATGATATCCATAAACAATAACTGCAAGGTCAACTGTCCAAGGGGTTCCTCTCTTTATAACACATCAGATAGGAGCGAAAGACAAATTAGTTCATAATATCATTATAATATCAAATGAACTATGAGATCATCATGCTGTGTTATAACAGTTGCATCATATTGGACAGGCTTATACCAGCAAAAATAAAGAAAATAGAAACATTATGAACAACCAGATGCTAATATATTAGGGCAATCCCTTAGGTATAAAGCATTAGTTAGTATTATCTTATCTTTAAGAGAAGCATAAATAAATTTTAGGTTTCAGCAGTACAAAATACACGCCAACCCAGGACAGGACAACCACACACCCCACCTTTATAACAAGAATAAGATTAAACACAAAAAAATTGGAGTATTCATCATACCCCGATAACGTGTAAAAAAGAACTAAAAAGTTTTATCAAATTAAATTATATTAAAATTTTTTTTCATCTGTAACCCCCTTAAGAGGAGGTAGCTAGTTTTTGTTTTAATACAGAATATAAAACATTGATAGGATTATATAGATAAAAGTCATGTTTCAAGATGCCCAAATATCCAGGTGGAAATAAGGGGTTATAAATACATTTAGCTACGACTTGAGTTGTAAATAAGGATTTGGTATGGAGCGACCTGACCCTGTAAATGAGTTTTAGGTACCAAGAGACATATATAGAGTGCTGTGGCTGTACCAAATCATCTATGCTGAATAAAATCAAAGTCATAGAACAAATTCTAAATAATGTAAGGAATGCAAATGAGAATGTGTACGCAAAAAATGAAAACCCTCTACCTACAATTGTTATTAACAACCCTTCAAATTGTAACTTCTCATTCCCATCATCAACAACAAATTTTATAAACTGATAGAATTATATTTCACTTCATTATCAAAGTCATCAAAGAATTTCGAAGACACAGGGATCAAAGAATTTCAGCTCTCGTATTATCTTCCTTGGCTAGGCCTCGGGAGCCAATTTTAGTTATCTACCTCGGCAAAGCCATGGGAGCTAACTTATTTACCTCCCTCGGGTGATAATGATGTTTTCACCTGTGGCTTCGCCTTATGTGAAAACTTGGCCTTGCTCTGTAAAACTTTCTTCTCCCCCTTGCCGAGTAAATAACCATTAAAGAATCCATACTTAACATCTTATCGAAATATTAGAGGAAAAACACCTAATCAACATCAGTTAGTAATGTGGTTTTCAAATATTTAATTTTTTCAAATTATAATATTTTTTATATAAAAAACATCCAATTTTTTGATATAGCTGGATGAACTATTAAATTAGCTATTTAGACAAACTCCCCTTAGTTTCAACGCCGGGTTGCATCACTGAGTTAAGTCTAATAAGACTATAAACATAATAGTTCTAAAAGAGTTTTTTTTAATTTTAACAATTAAGAGAATCTTCATTAACAGACAAATAGAGGGGGATTAATCATTATTTTTTGTGGAGAGGTTTTCCACACACCAGGCAGCAACATTCTTTGCCTTAGGTTTCAACAATTTCACTAATTATTATCAAAATCACATCAAATTTAATACATCCAAAACCACTAATTATTATCAAAATCATTTTGATTAATTACATCAAATTAAATATATCTAAAACTTTATTATTGTATAGGGAGAATAAACTTGTGTCAAATTTCAACTCATGTTGAATAATTAAATGAAGTATATTGAGAGGAAAAGCAAAGAAAGTCCGAAGTAGGGTGAATAAGCGTAGCAAAATCTGATGTGATGAGGAATAGTTCCAAGGTATTCTGTACCAAGTTTTTTTACATTAGTTTAAAATAAGATATATTAGGTTTTTAAGAAGCGAACTACAGTAGTTAAAAAATCAGCACTTTAACAACATTAAAATAACAAGAACAAGGTTTAAACATACACCAACCGAGTTTTCAACCAGGGATTCTGGTCGTCATCAGGGTAAACAGATTTTATTAAGACATGAGCAAATAATAATGTGAACTTTATTATTTATTTTTTCCTGAGTTGTAAGTTAGTTTTGCTGTTCATGTTTTTTAAAAAATCTCTTTACCCTGATGACAAGCAGGAATCATAAAATGCTTTAGTTAACCTGTAATTTGTACAACATAGTAATTCTTATTTTGTTTTAGAATATATTATAAAACTGTTTCAAATTTTCTTTTTTCTCAACCAGGTCTAGAATATAGACCTGATATAGTTTAGACATAAAATACTCAACCAGTATAGGTCTATAATGAAGACAGGAAAAGGAGAATACAAAATCAGTGTTCAGAGTTAAAAAGCTCGATTTGTATTTTATCAACAGGGATGTTTCAGAATTAGTTCTGTAGATTTCATCATTACACTGATATAATTAATGTATTAATCCATTGATAGTTTACTAAATGCAAGTCATTTTTTTATTGCAGAATGCTAAAACTTAAGTCTTTAAGGTATAATAGTATACATAGTACATAATAATATTAAGTTGAAAATTTATTACAAATAATGATGGACTGCTTCGCACCTTGCCTGTTCAACAACCACTGCTCACTCAGCAGTTTTCTGTGCACTGCTATTATATTATATTTTTTACTATTTGGTATTCTGCCACGTATTTCTGTGGCACACGCGTATATAAATACATTCATATATATATATATATATATATATATATATATATATATATATATATATATATATATATATATATATATATATATATATGAATGTATTTATATACGCGTGTGCCACAGAAATATGTGGCAGAATACCAAATAGTAAAAAATATAATATAATAGCAGTGCACAGAAAACTGCTGTATATATAATATAATATATATATATATATATATATATATATATATATATATATATATATATATATATATACATATATATATATATATATATATATATATATATATATATATATATATATATATATATATATACATATATATATATATATATATATATATATATATATATATATATATATATATATATATATATATATATATATAAACTGCAAATCTACGGTCCATGGGGTTTCTCTAACTGTCTAAATCAAAATATAAAATTTCTCCATTAGTTAAATTTATTAGATGCAACAATCCAAACTTTTACCTTAAAATAATCTTTATAACACATCAGATAGGAGCGAAAGACAACAATTAGTTCATAATATCATTGTAATATCAAATGAACTATGAGATCATCATGCTGTGTTATAACTAGTTTCATCACATCGGACAGGCTTCCTTAATTAAAGTAACAATAACTAATTAAAAAGCTAATAGGCTAGAATAAATTTAGTAAATATGTTGATGGTCTTACCTTTTAGGATTCTTGTATGATATCCAAAAACAATGACTGCAAGGTCAACTGACCAAGGTCTGCCTCTAACTGTCCAAATCAAAATATACAATTTATTAGATATAAAAATCCAAACTTTTGACTAAAAATAATCTTTTAAACAAATCAGATAGGAGCGAAAGACAACTATTAGTTCATAATATCATTGTAATATCAAATGAACTATGAGATCATCATGCTGTGTTTTTAACTTAAGGGACAGTGTAACATACAAATAAAAAAATAACAACATACAAAATATTAAAAAATTACAGTACTGCCAGGTCAGGTTAAAAGTTATGACATAAAACTGGATTTAAGGTTAAATAATAAGTGCTACTTAAAAGTTTTAGGTTTGATTTTAAGATTATAGTAAAACTTTGAATCATTACTAGATGAAAAAATAAGAAAGTTAATTGTTCTCGTTGCAGTTTCTTTGATTGACTTTCTCTATTATTTAGCTTATTATTAACTAACCTAGGATTAATAAATAATAAATTGATGAAAAGATGTAGGTGGTTGATGAATACGATTGACAGAGACATCTTCAGAGGCAACTGCCCTAATTTTAAAATTAGGGTAATGGCAAGGGCCCTGGCAGTTCAAACACAAAAGTGATCACACCTGAAAGTGAGATCCCTTCAGGGATGTAGGCAGAAAACTTAAATACTTTAAAATAGTCTAGGTGAGATATTATGACCACTGTATTTATAACTAATAAATGACAAAAATATATTTTGTTGATCAGTATCTATTGAAAATCAAGGAACATCTATAAGACTTGAAGACAAATTTAATTTTTTTGGTTATTTACCTGTCCAATGGTTGTTCTTCTTTTACAAGATTAAATTTATCCTACTATCTTCCTTAAATTTGTTTTAAACACTTTTGTGTTTGAACTGCCAGCACCCATTGCCCTAATTTTAAAATTACGGCAAGGGACAATTACCAGTCATTAGCTTTTTATACTTAAATAATAGGTAAATTTCTTTGATACCTTTAATAACGTATGTGATTATTAACTAAAAGGAAACCTTATCAAAATTAAGAACAGTCTTATAGATAAATAAACTAATGATTGTAAATATATTTATACATTACCTCATACTTCGAAGATGACAAGGAACGATTTAAAACATCTGAACAAACTCAAACTGCTCTGGAACAAATAAAAAAAATCAAGCTTAAATAAAATTAAAGACAAAGAGATACACAGAGGGATAATATCATAGTAAATATAAACATTTCCACATCAGATAGGAGCGAAAGACAACAAATTGTTCATAATATCATAGTCAATGTCAAATGAACTATGAGATCATCATTGGAAATACATTGAAAATCCAGCCAGCGATAATAAATTCTTGTCTTTCAAGTGATTTAAAAATTCTACTGATCTTACTTAAATATTAATTTTATACATTTTAATCTACATAAATAAAAACAACTCTCTTCAGGAATATTTTATAGCATGTAAACTCTAAAACTGCAGAACTGACTTGAATTGATTATATTCTAATAAACACAGTAGACCCTAAAGGAAGAGATGTTTAAGGTAAATTAGCATTGCTCTACTTGGGCCACGTGTCATACACACAACTACAACAATCTAATGGACAAGACACTATCCTGAAAAGGTGACAAATAAAAGTTACCATCATAATCTATCTTTATACAGTATGATGGTATAAAGATAGATTAAAAGCAGCATTACATTCCTCTAATTAGTAGAACTACATTCATTTATTCACACAGCCAGGTGTTTGAGGAAAAAAACTAATATGTATGATGACACTAGTACTTTGAAAGGTGTCTTCATTAGTTAACTTCTAAAGCAAAATAAGATAATGACATTGGTGTTGGAGCTCTAGTGACCACAGAAGTGGTCACTTGTGCAACTACTCAGGGGTTGTTGCAAATGAGATAATGACATTGGTGTTGGAGCTCTAGTGAGCTCAGGGGTGGTTGCAAATGAGGTAATGAGATTGGTGTTGGAGCTCTAGTGAGCTCAGGGGTGGTTGCAAATGAGATAATGACATTGGTGTTGGAGCTCTAGTGAGCTCAGGGGTGGTTGCAAACAACCAAGCAGCCCAAAGCCTCTTGTTTTCTAATCCAGTCATTGAAAAAAAAAGTTTAAATGTGTATTGAATTTAAACATATATGAAAATGTATTTCATATATATTTTGTTTAGAACTTTTGGCTTAACCTACTAATTAGAGGAAGGACAACATTACTATCCTGGTAGTGTTAGTAAGAGTTTAACATGTAAAGCAACATCATACAATTTTTAACAAATTAGTAAGCTCAAGAAAACATAATTTGTTTTTATCGAATATGTTATTTGTCATAAAAAAAATCACTACAAAGAAATAAGAAAGATAGTAAGGAACTAAACAAAAGCTCCTTCACAGTATCTCTCGGAATGATGCTACATAGGACTAACAGCATAGCCATTTCACTGGTGGTCATAAGTAATGCCATCACTTTAACAATATACAATCTTCTCAAAACAAAAATGGCATTACTTTTAGTTGCTAGATTTTTAAGTTATATTTATAATTAATGCTTGATTATTCATTAAATACTAATATAAGTATTGATGTATTATAATTTTTGAATTTAAAATTGCATTTTAATGTTTTTTAATAAAAAAAATATGTAAAAACTAGTTCTTGTCAGCTTAAAGTAGATTATTATATTCCAATTATAGACCAATTTTATTAAATAATTACAGTTTTTTTGTAATTATATTTGTTTTTATGAACATTCTTCATTAATGGATATTTATGACACATTTATAAAATAATTTTTAAATGTTAGGGTGGTACCCCTACTTAAGACCACTAGTAAACTGGTTTTCATGCTATTAGTAGAATTCAATAGTGTTTTACGTCCTATGCTTCTTGCATATTGGTATTATTCTAAGGATATTATCACCTTTAGTAGGACTGGAAAAGATGTAACTAATTAATGTGCAAAAATATTTTGTACTTCTTACATAGTCCAATATTTTAAACAGATACTGCAGTCAGAAGCTAATACATGCTGATAAAGAACATGGTTTTATTCTCTATAAAGGTTTAACCCCATATCATCATCCTACAGTACTGTATTATAAATATAAATACATCTACTCCATCAAATACAACAGTGTCTACTCGGTATAGTAGATAACTTTAAGTCATTTTTTAATTAAAAATGAATTCAATATGATATTGAGTTTAAGAGCCATTAAACAATGACTTTGTTCAATAATTAACAAGTATTAGTAATTTATAAGTATCAAAACTTTACATTTGTAAAAATAAATTCAATAGACAGCCATACCTTACCTTATTTGGAATGTCCGGAGTATTTTATCAGATCGCTCACCTGTTTACAAAACAATAAACAACATTATAGTTTCTTGCTTGAAGAGAATTTAAAAGAAAGAACTTAAATTCACACATTTATCTCCTAAGCTTTAAATGAATATGTTTGTTATTAACGTTAATAAACATGGGATCCATGGCTTCTGGGTCACTTTGCTGCTACATGGTTGATGTCATGTAATACTTCTTCTTACATGGCCGTTGGCTTAAAGCACAGCAAATTTAAAAAAAAAACTATCCCCTACATAACCCCATTAGCGATAGAGATTAAAAAATCTCTAAATATATTATCAGAAAATTTAACTTAAAACGGGAAAATCGATTAATTTTTTGTTTCCATTCAGATAATACATGCATTTTACTATATTTAATCATAGAAATTTCATTAATTAAGTATTATCATCATTAAAGAGGGTAAATTTAAAATTAATAGCAAATAGCAAATGTATTCCGTAATAAAGTTTATTTGTATTTGAAAACAATACAAAAATGAACAAAAAAAAAATGCTGTCACTGGACTTAATAAGGATTAGCTAAAATTGACAGAAAATCAAGAAGACATTGTATTATTTAGTGTCGCACACAAGCCATGACCTTATGCGACAAAAATGGTCAATACATATTATTTTATTTACAAATGATTTGTAATGTAAATATTGTAAAAAAGGTAATTGGATATAAATAAACCATTTGTATATTTATTGTAAATCAAACAAAATCTTAATTAGAAAAATTATGTTTTAATGTATTTTTGAAATGATCAAAGGTTATGTAGCTGATTACATAAATCTAGCTTCAATAAAAAATATTGTAATAAGCAGAACTGGATATATTTATATAAGCTTTCTGGTAATTTTCTTCATAAATTAATCATTATTTTGGAAGATTAAAAAGTAAAGTTTATTACTGGTATTAATATAATATAAAGACAGTTAATATTTACCTTGAAAGTGATCAAGCCCAGAATTTGTTCGTAAGAAGCACCAAATCCCAGGAATTTAACAAAATAATTTCCATCAATATGGCATCAGCTATGACATTTTCAAACGAGTTTTCCTAAATTTAAGATTACGTCAGATAATACATGCATTTAGGGTAATATTAATAATCATGATAAGTATCATTGATATGTTGTTAATCATCATTGAAAATAAGGAATGATCTAGTCAAGAATGCAGAATAACAAAAATCTAAAAGATTGGTGAAATTCTGACTCATCACTTGCAGGAATCAGCACAGACAAATAGAATTCTTTCCCTTGCAGATTTCAGGTACACATTTGACGTAAAAATTTAAAACTTTAGCTACCTTATAATACTAATATAGAAGCATAGGACTGCAAACACATTAGAATTATGTTTATAACGAAAGGTAGTTCACTCGTGGTCTAAAGTAGGGGTACCACCCCAACAGAACATTATTTTATTAATGCATCATAAAAAATATAATACATAACATAAATAATGCAAGAGAAACCTAGGAAATGTAACAAGCAAAATGAAATGCTACATCTGGGCACTGTTCCATCAGTTAACATTTGATGTGTCACTGCAGCATTAGTTAATACCACCAGTAAACCAGGTTTGCTGTTACTAATTATGCCCCTTTTATGTATAGAATTATTTCAAGTTTGCTACAATATCAATTAATTCTAAAAATGAGTTTTTTAGAATAAAAATAAGCCATTTAAGATATTTATGAGCCAACAAGACACATTCAAGAATTATATGAGAAAACCTTACAATTTGATCAAAAGTTATATACCTTAAATGCTCCTTAATATTTTTTTTCTTTTCAAACACTGCTCAGGATTTTTCCACATCTAAAAGATAAATTGTAACAATTAGAAATAATCATGACACTTAGTAGCTAAGAGTAAAAATAAAAATACAATATCAGATAATACATGCTTAATATATTTCCATCATGGTGAACATCAAAAAGAAATACAACATGTCATCATTTGAAACTCGTTCTTACAATGGAAATAGGAGAGAAAAATGATTTGAAAACCATCCCACGGTATTGGGGCTCCTAGGTCCAATGTATTCACTTATAATTTAAATATGGGTTGAGGTCATCTATATTGCATTCAGATGTTTTTATATGTATATATGCATGCATGTATGTATTGTGTGTGCATGTATGTATGTGTGTGTATGTATGCATGCGTGAGGTGTAAAGTGTAGGACAAGCTTTGAGAAAATTCCAAAGACAGATTTGTTTTCAGATCCAATATGCTAAAAGTTATAAAAGCCAGGGGCTGAAATTTAACTTCAAGAGAAATCACACTCTAAGGAAAATAGGAGCATGATAAATTGAGCATGGTATTTTTAGCAAACTACCTAACTACTGGTTAACTTTTCTTTTTATCGGTTTAATACAAAAAATAACATTACCAGTAGAGGACAAAGACGGCTTGACTAGTTTAGCCTGTACAAATATCCTGGGTACATCTAAACTCTCCTTAATGTTTACAGTCCTACGATGCACATAACAAATACTGACTACTTTAAATCCAGCTTCTTCTGTCAGTTTTTTTAACTCTTCAATACTGAAGAAGTAAGACCTAAAACCATAATAATATAAATACAATCGGATGAGTAACACTAGAGTAAAAACATTTTATCAAAAATTCTTAACATATTGTGTTAAAAAAGAAACATTATTTGGTCCCACAAATAAAATGTCTACACTAAAGTAATATATAAACCAAGTAGGGAAACAAATGTGATTTCAGTACAACTGGGTGGCTAATTAAACTTATTTTTCTTGTGTGATATTTGTTTTCTCCCTTCAAATATTAATAGTAATTTAAATACTTTAACCTAATTTTTTTGAATATAATAAAAGTCATTGTAATTTTAAGTTATTCTAAAGCATTATTATTTAATTGTTAATTAAAGAATTATTTAATTGTTAATTAAAGAATTATTTAATTGTTAATTAAAGAATTATTTAATTGTTAATTAAAGATTTAATTAATTGTTTGATGAATATTTATAATTCATTAAGTGTTCATTATTTAAATATTTCATTGATGTAAAAAGGGCTTATGCCCACTGATGTTCTAATAAATAAGTAAATTACACTGTTGTCAAAATGTTCTTCAAAATCTTAATAAAACAAATGATTTACCTTTACTATAGTTTCTTTTTCTTAAACTAAATTATAGTAACAATTATTTTACAGATTTTAATACAAAATCATTAAATTAGATCGTACATATTAAGTAAGAAAACACGGTAAAAAGTAAAACTCACCTAATGTTATCAGTGTTGCCAGTAAAATTAAATGAAAAAACTTAAATCCTCTAAGGGTCCATGCAGTTATTCCAATTTTAGCTATTTTTTAGCCAGCTATCAGCTGATAACGCATGCCTCGATTTTTTACATATGTTAGTATAGTTTTCCTACTTGGTTTATATATTACTTTAGTCTAAACCATCCGAAAACCACAATATTCAAAATAACCAAGTGAATAATGAAGAAAATAGATATAACAGTTATATAATGACAATGAAAAGAAAACTTTATCAAATATCAAATATTTTAGCACAACATTTCTTACAAAAATTGCACAATTTAAATTCATATCATAATTTATTGAAAAATAGAAAGTCAATTCAAGATATATTTCTCTAAAAGAATTTATTGTTTGAGAGGTAAGGTATATCAGAGTTAAAAAGCTCGTGTACATTGTTATTCAACATAGCTTTCAGAATTGGTTCTGTAATACTCATCATTATACCTTGGCCTTTTAGTCAGTAATCAAGAGCACAAAATGCAATAAAAGTAAAACAATGGGAATCATACTTAGAAAATGGCTTTTAATCTTAAAGTATTTAAATGTAAAAATACAGAGTAAATACGAGGTACCTTGAACTTTTATGCACCACATCAGATTTGCTAAGCTCATCCTCACTAATTTGGACTCGCTTTGCTCGTCCTTCAACAGTAAATACATCAACAATCTAACAAAAAACATAGATATACTTTCCCAAAATGTACTATCTGTAGTACAAAATTTACTATACTTTTTTAATACATAGAGGAATATACTTGTAACAATTTTCAAATCAATTGGATTTTTTAAAATTCTTTTACAACTTTAGAAAAAAAACATATTTATGTCATACGACAAAAATTGAACTAATGCGTAAAGAGATGAAACTTGCCACACATGTTAGTCTTAAATATAACTAAATGTTTGCAAAATTTTAAACCAATCCACAAATTGTTTTGTGAATTGTTAAACTTTTTGCTGATGTCATAAATAAATTATTTTCCTGGCAGTACCAATAGACCTGAAGATTGATTTTAGTACCAAGTTTCAACTCTCTAGCCTAAATACACCAGGAAATATGATGATAATAGGAAGACACACACACACACATTCAGATAAACATTTGTAAAAACCACTTAGGAGCTATTAACACACAGTTTCGGTTTATTTTTTGCTATTACAATACTTTTCTCTATACACCAACTGTATAAATGAGGAAAAGTAAAAAATATCAAATTTTATAAAAATATTTCAAGAAGCTTGTTTTATGAAAATTAAAAAGAAAATAAATCTCTTTGATGAAAATAACATAAGTCATTGTAATTAATTGAATAGTTTAACCTAAGAATTACAGGAATATCAGATTGTATTAAAATCATTAGAAATGATAGTAAACATAAAAAGTGTGAGTACAGACCTAGTTCCATCCTGTCTGAGGTAAAGGTTTTCAGAAATCTTATGTCCAGGTTTGAATCTGAGTTGAGTCATATCATATAAACCATAATCTCTAAAGAGGAGGTGTCCATTTGGTTTTAAACATGTGAATATGTTGTTCAGAACTGTTCTAAACTTGTCAGGATGTATGGCTGACAGGACAAACACGAGGGTACAAATATCAACAGAGGGTAGTTTAGTAGATTCAACTGATACATCAGATTGAAACACGTTAATTCTAGAAGCATCAAAGTATGGATTTTTTTGGACTAATTCAACAGCTCTTGGAGATAAATCGCAAGCATGAAAATACATCTCTGTTTCATTTAAAAGAGGATAAATAAGGTTTCCAACTCCACATCCAATCTCTAACATTTCTTTGCCTTTGCCATCTCCAATTAATTCTATAAACTCTCTGGTAGTCCAGTGTCTATCTTTGAAGAATCTGTTCTCATTACGTTTGTAAAATAGATCCCAGTGTTTCTTGGATTCAGATTCAATCTTAAGAGATTTGAACTCGGAAACTAAGCGAGAGTTTTGCATTTCAAGAAGCCTCTCTTCATCATGAGTCAGTTGCTTGTTGGTAACAAATGTGTACTCTTGGACTGGGCTTTCATCAACACAAGATTCATTACTACTTAATTTATCTTCCATAACTGAAAATTTAGAATACAAATCTAAGAATAAGGAAATATTAAAGAGAGAGATCTAAAATGATAAGTATACAATTCTAAAAGAAAATCTAATGATAGCTTTTATCATGATTATCTATGACAGGCAATGTGTTCAGTTCATAACTACAGCAAATGTAGGGGGGCATTGCACATAATAAATGTTATATTTAATATTACAATTAATCATGTTAGGTAACATGTCACAGAAAGGTCATCTTGTAAAACCATTGTCTGAAGGTTATGATTTTGAAATGGATTTTATAGCAAATTTTTATTATGAATATGACGGATGTTACTATTATCATAATGAATTAATTTCATTAATGAATTATAATATTATTATTATTAACATGAAAATGTTCGGACGAAGGAAGTCGAGGGGAAGAGTGGGAGGGTATCTATAAGATTGGCTTTCTGAAACCAAAATTTATGCCCGAAAAAAGTTTATACACACACACACATTATACTAAATTTACTTTTTTGTAAGGCGAACAAAAACTCTCTAAGGCATTCTCAAATCAAAACGAAACTTGGCATATGGCGAGATGTTGGGGGGGGGGGGGCTACGAGGCATATTGTTTCTAAAAAAATTGTGACGTCAACCCAAGTTATGAAATCATGAAAAAATTATTTGAGACTTGATATGACAATTTAAAAAGGTACAGGTGTAATGAACTACATTTACAGGTGGATGGCAAATTAAATTGATTGAGTCCAGTTTCAGCTGAATTGAAACATCCCAAATGGCACAAATGGTATACTTACATATAAATAAATATATTTACAGTGTCCCCGGATGGGGTTGCCTTTACGTGTAAATGACAACAATTTTATTTTTCAAAAAAAATCTCTCTTGAAAAAAGCTCCTGCATGTTTTAAACTAAGATTTTTCAATTTTTTATTTTTAACGGTAGACTCAAAAAACTGCAATTTTTGAAAATAGACAAGGAGTAAAGTAGGCTTAATTTTGACTTTTAAAAAAAAGTATTCATCATTAAATTGTTTAATTGTCCCCCTGAGACCATTTTTCCATAAAAAAATTTAAACTAAAAATTTTCAAAATTCATCCATTTTACCTCATCACCCAAATTTGGAAAAATTAAGTTGTTCAATCTGGATAAATGATACATCGTTTTAGAGGTCTTGATTAGTGGAACAAAAATGGTAGTTTTGTAAACTTTGATTTAAGTAACACTGACTGAGATATTTTAATAAAACGGGAAAGTGTTTATTTATTTCTAATACAATAAGCGGCTGTTTATTAGCAGATTTTTACAGCTCCACATAATAATTATAGGTTACAAATTGGAAATAACAATTTGAAATAAAAGAATACAAATTATACATAATAATATAAAATTAAAATAAACTTTAAGGTTGAATTGCAAAATTTTATTAATATATCTGAGTTAGTGTTACTTAAATTAAAGTTTACATAACTACCACATTTGTTCCACTAGTCAAGACCTTTAAAACGATGTATCATTTATCCAGATTGAACAACTTTTAATTTTTCCAATTTTTTTTTGTTGTTTTTCATTAAATAACTTTTTTTAGTGTCACTTAAGTGAACCTTCACCATAAGAGATCACATAATCTCACTCCATCTAATAAACAAATACGGTACAAGAACCTCATCGTAATAAAAGCATATGGAAAACTATCACTTGATAAATACGCTGGGCATACATAGTAAGTGTCCCTAACGCAGACCCCTCATTTAGAACGTTCACACACACTTTAGATCTGCGTATCATATAGAGTACGATCTCTCAATACGGTAATTTAAGCTGTATGAACCATGCGGAGGGGATCCGATTGCATACGCTAGAACTAGGGAGATGGAATCTAAGTAGATCCCCTGATACGCTGTCTTTTGTGTGTTTACCTTTAGAGACAATCGTATTTAACGAATAACCTTCTTGTCGAACTATTATTTCACTTCTATATAACCATTTTGATCAAATAACTTTTGGAATATTATTTTTTTAGTGTAACTTTATTATTATGCAAAGAAATCACAATTTAATTAAATATATTTTTGTTTTAAACTTCCTTATAACCATTAGTGAAGCTTCACAATACAAGATGCAATGTTTTGGCGGGATCAGTTATCACTCGATCGACTAAACAAATACGCTGCAAGAACCGTGAAGTTAGTTGACCGTTTTGTATAGGATCCGCGGATCTACAGTGTGTGTGAACGTACTAATTCTTATATCACTTTACTTGCATTGTATTCCACGCAGTCAACTGGTTATGACCATGCGTAATAATATAGTACATAGGTATACAATTTAAAACATAGCAACCACCAAAAATTTGGCATCGAACATATCAAGATTTAGTTTATCCTGGTACTAATCAAAAAAATAATTTATGTGCATTATAGGGTCAGAGCCCCTATAAAAGCAAGTGAATATTGACCACGTGTGTGCACAACAATCACGTTTAAATCAAAGAACGAACCAGATTATTAATAATTTAATATTTGAAGTTACCTGATCTGTAGTTGCTGTTCTATCAAAATTTAACTAAAAAAACATAACTGATAATCAACAAAATCCTCGTTGCAGTAAAAGAAAAAGCGTTGACCTACAACGCGTTGTAACTTGCCTATGAACATGGCAACGACGGAGTGCATGGAGTAGTGAGTGGTAGATGGCAAATGGGTGGCAAAACATGGCGAGATTCGGGGTTTTACAGTAATACCAATTTATTTGCTAAGAAAAATAATATGAAAGTTTTTTGGGGTCATTTTAATTGAAGCACAGCGGCTGTGAGTTTTGCAAACATTGAATGGTATGTATTTTGTGGAAGAATTGACTCACTTCCAAAAATTGTCTTTTAATATGATTTTAATATTATTAATAAAAAAATATAATCACCCTCATGGTAAAAAACAAAATGCCACTAGTGCTACTGCTTGCAGCTTTTAAGGGTTAAAAAATGAAGATGAATTTTTTTCTGTTGTTTTTGTTGGCAACAATGTTGGAACAGTGTTGCCTTTTGAACTTTACTTTTCTTTCAAAGTTGATCTAGGTTTTGTTTGACACGTGTTGTTAAGGATTTTACTCTAAAATGGGTAAGTTTTATGAAATTTATGTTTAAGTTGTGTTATTTTTTAATTATGTTTGTATCCCTAAATTTGTTTGGATTTAAGAGGAATCTATATAAAGTATTTTTTGTTGAAATTCCTGCCGTCTCATCTCTGACACGAAGTGACAGGTTGATCACACTGAGCCATGATTTTAGGCTTGATTGAGAATTTAATCTTATTTAATTCACCTTATTCAACCAATGTTTGTACAACTATTCCTATTTTTGTCAATATTCTATGTAAAATCATGTTTGCCAGTTAGGTGTATGTTTTTGGGGCCTGACATAACCTAAACACGTGCCGTCTTGCACGGTAGGCCTTGTTTTAACTTTCCGTAGTAAAAGTAAACTGACGGCCGTCAGTTTACTTGTTCCCTCATGTTAATCCGAATTTACATGCTATTAATCTTATTCCTTACTGTGCATAGCACGTTTTCGTCAGTGTAATGATGAGGCTTACAGAACCAATTCTGAATATTTCATGTTGATATGTATCAAATCGAGCTTTTTAACTCTGAGCACTGGTTTTTCCTTTACTAAATATGCTACTCACTACTTATAATTTTCATATACTTTTTTTTATGGAGTTGGATATCTCCGCTTATACGTGTATTAGAGGGTTTCTACATGTTTTGATTTTTATTGAATAGGTAAGCCCAGAGGTATTAGAACCGCCAGGAAACATGTAAACCACAGGAGAGACCAGCGATGGGCTGACAAGGATTACAAGAAAGCCCATTTAGGAACTAGGTGGAAGGCTAATCCTTTTGCTGGAGCCTCTCATGCTAAAGGAATTGTATTGGAAAAAGTGTTAGTTTTTATTATAGTTTTTAATTAATCTAGTGTAAGCATCTAAAATATTTATTTAACTGTATGTTTTATTGATACTCTCCAATAGTTTGACACTGCTTGCATGCCCTTATTCTGTTTAATTTGAGTATTACAGTCGGTTAAAATATAAACTTGTCTATGGTATAACCCAATCAATTATACATCAGTGGAGAGACTTGTTTCTAAAGTGATGTAGAAATTCATACAGTAGGGGCGGGGGCACAGTGGTCTAACTCCCTGGTTTTAGGTGGTCCTAAAAAACAGGGATTAGTTGCATCAACTACCGCACGGAGCACTAGTTTTCACCTTGTACTGTTATCTCTATTGTTATCAGTTTTAAATCAAGACTTCTATTTATGTTTATAAAAAATGTAAACAAGACAATTTTTATCTTATTCATTAACTTTTTTATTTTTTAGTTGTTTATAAGATATTTTTTTAGAAAATAGGATAATGTGTGTTACAAAAGTTGTGTTTTAATGAGACAACAAAGACGTAAATTAAATTTATAATTTCCCGGTTTGATGTTTGTTTACAAACATTTTTGATGTTTTGTTTACAAACATTTTGATACTTGTCTACAAATCATGGTTATCATGATATCAGGTCTACTTAAAATTAACTCAGCGTTTATATTTTTATAACATTTTAAGAAAATTATACCTTTAAAATAATTAATACAATTATTAACATAGTTAAAAGACCCTTTTAAATAATTTTAATCTTGGAATTGAAAAAATAATTATTTTATATATTGGCTTACAAAGTTGAACCGGACCTGGCACTAGTGGAGAAAGGGTGAACTTAAGGCAGGTCCATCTAAACCAGCTTATTCCGGGGGAGTTAGACCACTGTGTCCCGCGCACCCACCCCTACTGCATGAATTTCTACATCACTTTACTTGTTTCTTATTTTTCCTATAAATTATAGGTCTATTGCTAGCAACCAACTAAAGATGATTAAGGAGTGTGGCATGTTGAAGAAGGTTTATAAAAGTAGTCCTCTAAAGAAATGTTTATTTGACCTTACCTGGACACAAATATATCTATAGACCTCAATTATTTTCATTTTGTTTTAGTAATTTTTCAGACAAAATATGTGCTAGTTATGAATTTGGTAAAACTCAATTGTCAGGTTATATTTCCAATAATCGTATGACAAATCTTAGTTAAATCATTACTAAGAAATGTAAAAACTCTAAACTGCCTAGTTTTATCTGTGGATGGTTACAAATCAGTTTGTTTATAACTATGAAGTCGCCCCAACTGGAGTCATACATTTTTGGTTAGTCTTTACCTGTGCATTAAATGCACCATAATAATTAATTAATCTAACATAAAAATAATTTATACTTTTTGATTGCCTTATAGTTCTCTGCAGTTGATGTTTTTCAACCATCAAATGTCAGTGTTATGATGAGATCTACAGAACCAATTCTGAATCACCTGTTGATATTTTTCAAATCGAGCTTTTTAACTCTGAACGCTGTTATACATGAAAACTCAAGCTTGTTTGTTGTATTATTATTTAAATTATTACAATGTTATATTTTTGTTATGTTTTGTTACAGTGGTGTAGAAGCTAAGCAGCCTAACTCTGCTATTCGTAAGTGTGTTAGGGTACAGTTAATCAAGAACGGTAAGAAGATCACAGCTTTTGTACCCAGGGACGGTTGTTTAAATTTTATTGAAGAAAACGATGAAGTATTGGTATCTGGTTTGGGTAGGAAAGGTCACTCCGTAGGAGATATTCCCGGTAAGATATCCTAGTTTGTCATAATACTTAAAAGATATTTTATACTTATTATTACATTTTTTAATATTAAGTAATTTATTCTCTCATGTAAAGTAAGAGACTAATAATTTGAGGAGGGCGTACATAGACAATATAGCACAGTGACTAAGAGTCAAGAAGTAAGACAGCTTCCACTCGGTGCCATAAGGGGAATTACCCCTACTATAGTCTCTATGCAAATGAATAAGTTTCTTTATGAGACAATATAGGTACAAATGCCACCATTTCAGGCAGGAAAAGTTGTATTCGAAGGGGGTATTATCCCGTCTTTACCTGCTGTACTTCCCTGATTGTTCTTTCCTTAATATCAAACATATTATTGTGGTATTTGTATTCTCCCCCGGGTGAGACATAGATATTAAATTTCCAGTGTATTAACACCTAATGGATTTATTCCTTAAAGTTACATACTTATTCCAGCAATTTTTCCTTTTTAGTGATTTTATCTTCTTACCACTGACATAAAAACACTTCTCCTTTTCCTTCATAATTGCTCAACTGGTCTTAAATGCTTAACAGGTCTTTCTCAACTGGGTTTAGGATTGAGTCTGACATTTGACATAATATTTTATCTATCAATCCTCAATTGTCTTGTATAACTCTTTAAATATAAATTCTCTGATGTATTAAGCATTACTTTATGTACATTTGTTAAATTACTATTCATCAATTTGCCTCAAAAGTTATTTCTTTTTAGATTAAATAAATATTGTACATTTATTATTTTTATTTTATGAAAACACCAGTGTAATGATGAAATCTACAGAACCAATTCTGAAATATCTCTGTTGATATAAAATAAATCGAGCTTTTTAACTCTGAACACTGAATTATTTTTCTTATTATTGTAAAATAGGTTGAAAAAATACCTATTTTATTTAAAAAAAAAAATACAAATATTATTTTATTATATATTTTGCTGACCCCTTGTTGTTTCACCGACTCTTTCTACAAATTTGTTTCATTACTGAAGCAGGGTATGTAATACTGAATTTAAATGTACCCAAATGCTTCTAAAATTTCAAATGCTTGACTTAAATCTACAAATTGTATACTCTTTGCGCTTTATCTTATATATATCTTATATCTATATAACCATATATCTATATCTATATATAACCAAATATCTATATAACCATAGCACAAACCCCTGGTGGGCATGCTCTAAACACACATGTCCTGATCTATTTAAAAATATAACATAGTAAACAACATTAATATAGAAGCTGTAACAAATCATATCAGGATGCAATTTTGTAAGTTTACTAAACGTATTAGGAAAAGAACAAACAACAAAATTGCCACAATTTATTTCTAAATTTGAGATGCAGTTTCCAATAAGACCTACTCTTTTTCATAATTTTATTTTTTTAGTTAGCTTCTATTATGTCACAAAAAGATAAATGTCTCATTTATTGTCGGTCAATAAATTTCGACTTGAAACCAATAAAGGTGACAGTTAAGAAGATTTTGAGATTATCGAAAAATTTATATCAGACTTTCTCGTCTACATCAATACATTTATTGTTATATTATAATTTTTATTAATTAGAGTTGTTTCCCGGAACGACATTAGAAGAGACACTGTTTAAAGTAAAAAGAAATGCTAAAAATAGTTTTATTTTGAATATAAAAGGTTATTACCCCCACCTACATATCGCCCCTCTTGCTTCCTTTTTCTTTTCTTTTACTGTGTTACAAGCGTTGCATTTTCTCCATTCCAGCTGATTTTTAGTCATATGACTATGTCAAAAGATGTAGTGTAAGAAGTATAGTTTGTTGTGAATGTTTAGTGATATTATCCTATTTTAGCTTTTCAGGAATCATTATATTATTGCATCAAATTGTATTTTAAAATGCTAATGTTGGTGTGTACTTGTTTCTTTGCAGGAGTCAGGTTCAAGGTAGTGAAGGTTGCCAACGTATCCCTTCTTGCCCTTTATAAGGAGAAGAAAGAGCGTCCTAGGTCTTAAAGTGTATATTTTTATTATTTAAAAAAACAAATCTTTTTTATTATTATTTTGACATTAAATCAATAATGTTTTAATAAGTTATGTATTAGTGTTTTATTTGTTTAACTCTATAACCTTATTTGCAATCTAACATAACAATCAACTAGATTGTACATCATAAAGGCTGTCAGCAGTTTTTAGGATTGAGAAGATCCCTTTTTTAAAACTATAATTCCATTAATAGAGAAAACACTCTGTGAGGTTATAAATGCTTATAAAATTTTAATTTAAATATCTACATAGTGTTATTTTCAGTCAAATTAAATTACTATCCTGAACAGTCAGTACTATATGTGACCCCAAAACCACTTACATGACTAAATTAAATGTTTTGGATTGGTAATACTTTGGCTTTTGTGTTGGTTAATAATCATTAACCCCCTACAAAAGGAACTTTTGAGCTGGCTGAAGGCCCATGTTCTTTCCTATATATCTTTGTTATAAATAAAGAAAATTAAAGAACTGGCAGCTTCATGTGAGCCTGATAAACTTGTCTGGGACTGTATGCTAGGCTAACCAGGGCAGAACAAGTTGAAAGCCCCCTTTCCTCTACCAACATTTAACAGATATTTTATAGGTCATCCACATAGATGTAAACATATTAATGGTTACGATACATAAGTATGTTTGAATACAATTTTGAGCTCCAAGATGTCATTATCATACATTTTCCACAAACAATAGGCTTTGGAACTTCCTTAATCATCTTGCAATTAGCCTAGCTTTAATGCTAAAAGGCTTTTAAGATATGCAAGGGTTTGGTCTGTTACATTTACTGATTAACATATGATTATCTCCAGATGGTATATAATACGAAATTTAATGACTAGATTTAAGAGAGTAAAGAATCACTTTAAAGGGAGTAAAAGGTACCAGTTGCCAACTTAACTTAATAATCGACAAACTGAATAATATATAATTATTTTTATTTAAAAACTAAGATACCTATAAATAAGAAGATGTATGATAAAAAGAATATAACAATAATTTTAAGTAGAACTAGTGTAATTTGAAAAATTTAAAGTGGTGCTGTGTGAGGAGCAGCATGGGTTTCGAAAGGGTCGTTCCACGGCAACTAACCTGGTACAGTACAAAGAGCTTATTATAAGTGCAATGGAAGATGGATACAGTGTTCACTCAATTTACACAGACTTTTCTAAGGCCTTTGACAGGGTAGTTCATTCTATCCTGCTCATCAAACTAGCTAAGCTCGGTATCTCTGGTAGCCTACTCTCCTGGATTGAGTCCTACTTGTTCATGAGGAAGCAAGCTGTGAAAATTGATGGCCACTTATCTCATTACTATCACGTAACTTCAGGGGTGCCCCAAGGCTCTCATTTAGGCCCTCTGCTCTTTTTGCTATTCATAAACGATGTTGTGGATGAGCTCAACTGCATTTGTACTTTGCTGACGATTTGAAGAGGTCCAAGGTATCAAGTCCCTTCTTGATGTTATATCTCTTCAAAGAATTTATAAACAAGCTTTCCTATGGTGCTTCAACAACAAGATGCATTTAAATGCAAAGTTTATGTGACTTTTCCAGAAAAAAAGAAATGAAAGCCATCAATATGTTTTGAATGGTGAGTTGTTGGAATCAGGTGGAGGACAATAAAGGACTTGGGAGTGGTCTTTGACAAGGTCTTTAATCTTTCATTTCCTATTATCAGGAGATTTGAGTAGCTTATAGAACATAGGTTTCATTACCGTTATCGAGAGAGTTTACTGACTGAACCTAAAAATCACCTTGTTCAACTCACTAGTGAGGAGCGTGTTGGATATGCTCAGTAGTCTATCACCTCTTCAAAAAACTCACATTGATGTCCTTAGGAAACATCGTCAAGGAGATTCACGATTACCTCCATGCTTGCTAATAATGGTCAATCAGGAGTGAAGTATACAGAGAGACTTCAGAAATCTTAAATGGACTCGCTTTTGGAAAGAAGGATAGAAAGCTTTATTATATTTTTATTAAAGATAGTTAATGGTTCCTACACTGTTCCTGGATTGCTGAGCAGATGTAATTTCAGAGTGCCTTGTCGGACAATCAGATGTCAGACATGTTTGTGGCTTAAATTTCATAGGACGACATATGGTTTGTCGAAGTCTATGACGGCAGTCCATGAATATGTTTAACAATCATGTCCAAAGTTGACCTCTTTAAATTCTTCTCTCCAGAATTGAGGAGCATGTTTGTATTAACTATGTAAATTCTATTTTTTAATAATTTTTGACTTGTGTTCCTTTCTTTTGTTTTTCTTTTCTTGACTGTGATATTTTGGCCT
This sequence comes from Microvelia longipes, assembly GCA_018340805.1. Classification (NCBI taxonomy): domain Eukaryota; kingdom Metazoa; phylum Arthropoda; class Insecta; order Hemiptera; family Veliidae; genus Microvelia; species Microvelia longipes. Next base: position 72,139,565 of record JACMZG010000008.1, on the reverse strand, counting down.
AGGTGTCTGTTTCACTGCCTATAAATAAATAAAATAAAAGTAATGCTAATAATAATATAAGAATACATAAATAAAAAGTAAATAAAGAATTAAAAACAAGTTCTTTATATTAAAAGTAAAAAAAAAAATAAGTTGGCTGCCTGATTTGTTTTTTTAAATCACTTTGAGGATTTGCCATGCTCATTGTTTTTTTTTTTCTTCAACAAAATTCATTAAATGCAAAGTTTTTTTTTTAGTTTAAACTTAGCTTTAACTGTTTAACTTGTCTTAAACTTTTTAATTATGTTAAAATATTACTTATAATGCTCTAATATGTTCAGTTATGTCAGAAAACATTGTGTGCGATATATTGACAACTTTTTAACAATACACCTCCTGACATTGCTATTGGAAGCACTTGGTAAAAGAAAACTTGTAACCAACGAAATCGAAAAAGTTATATGACAAATCAAAGTAACAATTTGGAAAGTTGGTTTCATGATCATAATATACAACAAGTAAGTGAAAATGCATTGCTTGTTTATTTTAATATGGATGAAAACAAAACAGCGTCAAGTCTGTGGTCGCCTGTATTCAATGATCAAATCATACTTGCTTAGCCATGTGAGAGAAAATGTTAATATAAAAAGCTATGCATTACTAATAGCATTATCAAAAAGAAAAAACGGAGGCTATGTTGCAAAGGAAGCGAATGTTTTTACTAAGAACCAAGTTAAAGATTTTTTGCTAATTCACCTAACGACAGTTTCTTATGATAAAGGTAAGATAATTTTCAGTGAAAAAAAGAAATGAAATAAAAACACTTCTTACTTTATTTTTCAATGTCGACGATCTGGAGATAAAAATCTTGTATGCCCCTTGGGAGTAAAAATGCTATAATTCTCCTCGCAAAAAATTTCCTAAATAGCTATAACACCCTTCGGCTTCGCCCAGAGTTTAACAAATAAATCCTTCGGCTTCGCTAGGATTAAGCTTTGGTTCCCTCGGCTTTCGCCTCAGGAACCAAAATAATGCTCAGGGAAATAATGGCATTCTTTACTCCCTTGGTGCATAAATAACTATTGTTAACATAAAACAATAACGAAGCTTTAAGCCCCTTAAAAGTAAGTAATATCAGGACTTGAAATTAGAGCAGGACAAAGGTGTCAATATCAGAGCTGTCCCGCTGAAGTATGGATGCCTGGCAACCAATAGCAGATTACCACCTGGTGATTTAAAATGAAAAAAAACAGTTTAAAGAATGGTGTCAATACATCTATGGGGTGAAAGTAGTACTTTTTCATTTTACCTAATGAAAGCTAAGGGAAGTAAACAAATTTTGAATGAATTTATTGAAAACTTTCATCAAAATTGATGAAAGGGATATTGTAATAATTATTACAATCAATTATCAACAAATAATTATTAACATGTTTGTAGCAATTTATGGGATAATCTAGTGCACTTAATTTTATTACAATTGAGGAGATAAAGAAAAAAATGACATTTGTTAACAATGGTAACATCATTGACAATTTAAGCAAATTCCAAAGGAAATTGGGGTTGTAGTAATGGAGGGAGGGAAGTGGTTTTTTTTGGAAAGGGGGACTCACTGATCAGGAATACTATATATATATATATATATTATATATATATATAGATATATTATATTATATTATTATATATATATATATAATATATTATATATATA
>JACMZG010000008.1:72098089-72137501 GCA_018340805.1 Microvelia longipes | reverse complement strand
ATAATAATATGTATTTAAGTAAATTTTAACAGATTAACCAACAATACTTTAATTACAAAGTTTTAAAACAAAAACCAAGTTATTCCTATTTACAGAAAACAATAAAACAAAATTATATTAAGAAGAGGATGTCTCTTACAGTAAATAATCATAGGCAGAAGTTATTTCCAGTAAATTTAACTTTCTTACATGAAGTAACATCCACAGAACAAATACTACAATAAAAAGAAAACTGGAAGCAATATATATAAAAATAAGTCTTTCCACTGATGTAAATATTTGTTTAAAATAAAGCATAACCAGCTTTCATACAACAAGAGGTCATCGTCAGTGCCGGTGAAATGTTGGGAAGCTAAGTTTTGAGTCTTTTCTTAATATTAAGCTTTATTTTAAATTAAAAATAAGACTTTTTTTATCTGATCAGGATGAACTATTGTAGGGTAGTTTTAATCCCAATATAGATAAATCCCTCTTGAGATAACTGAAAAACAAATGTAATAACAAAAACAATTTTTTTTTAAATAACACTTCAGGCAAATTAATTGTATTATTTTGCATTTTCGGGAGTTGTGTATTTTGTGGGACTAATATACACAATCAAAATGTGTTCTAAAATAAATATGTTCTGAATAGGACACAATTTAATCGATTACCTACGTAAATCCATAATACCACCCTTAAATGGGTTGAAATTTGAAGTCAGTCAAGTGTCCAATAAATTTATATGGCGAAAGAAATAGAACTTATTTTACTATCAAAAACAAGCATCATACGGAATCCATGATATTGATCGAGAAAGATTAAGTGATATTGGAAAGAATTTATATTAAAAGAAGGTGTACAATCAACTGTATACATTAGGAAAGAAACCAACTAACAAAATTCTAAACTCAATATAATTATAAGGATCACATATTATAACAAGATAAGGAACATGTTTGAGTGTATCATTGTGCAATATTGTTTTAAACTGCTGGAGTATTTCTCCTAGAGCAAAATTTCACTTTTATTCATTTGAAAAAAAAAATTAATCAAGGGGTCACTTAGATCGGGAGACACCTCTATCGGCTAAATGTTTTTAGACTTATTAAGTTATAATATGTAACTCTTTATTTCATAAAATTTATAAATCAACCATCAATATAAATCTGGAATGTTAATAATTATATTTACAATAAAAACACATTAAAACTATCATGTGATTACTTTAAGTTTATTGAATTTCATAAAAAGCTCGACTATCTTAATTTTTTTCTTTATTAAATTTAGAAATATGATACAAATAAAAACTTGCTAAAATACCTTCACAGGGCTACAGTCAGAGCAACACACACCACAACTAAATTAATAATATTTTTTTCTTAGAGAACCGTCTTAAAGTTCTAATCATTGAAAAATAGAATCTTTACTTCTAAAACGTGTACTTTGAAGTCTCATTTTTATTGAATTTCCAAAGGAAACAAGAGCTTGTTTTTTTAGAGATAACTAGACACAGCTCAAAAATTTCAAATGGAACAAGACATTGATTAACGTTTTAAATAAATAAAGTTTTTATTTGTCACTTAGACTTCATTCTATAAGACAAAATTAAATATATTTTCTCAACACTGATTAAGAGAAACTTAAGTTATTTTCTTTTTTTAAATATCATTTTTCCTCATAGTTGCTTGAGTATGACATAATTCTAAAGGAATACTATTGGTTGATACCTTTAAAAGGAGGAACAGAATTCCTCCCTGCATTGATTTTTGACATACTGTCTAAAACATTTTGTTTCCCAAAAAATATATAGATAAAATGTATCAAGTGTGGAAGTTGGTAAAAGGATCCAAAGGATTGGTTTACTCACAAGGCTGGACCTTCCCACCCAAACAAATAGGCTAAAAGAACATGTTAATCGAAGGGATGTAACTTATAAATGATATCATTTGATAAATTGAATATCCATACATGGTAGTCAACAGTTTAAACTCTACAAAATAAAAATCTACACACTACTAAAAGAATCAAATAACTAGTAATGTGTTGCATCAGGAACTTATGTCAGTATCTCATAAAAATTGGTCTGTCAATTTAAAATTATTGGTTATTTACGCATGTTACATACATTTTCTTTTTATACTCTGCAAAAGCAACATGATTTGCAACACAATTTTTTAGCTCAAAGTTTTTTTTCTCAAATGATCCACCATTTAAAAAAAATATTGGTCACAATATTACAAAACTTATACAGCCCTGAAGACTAAATATTGCTAGGTGTCTACTAAATTTCTTTAAAATCGGTAAGCGTTCACAGCAGTTCTCATGACACCTACAAACATACACCCCATACCAAATTTCTGAAAATATTCATTCAGTTCCAGTATGTTTTACAAAATGGCTTGACTGAAACTTCATAAAGTGAAAAAGGCAAAATTCACCTCCAATTCTAATAAAAATGAATAAAATATAAATTAACAATTATTTAGGGCGAGAAGGCCTAAAGTAGACGTAGGGGAGTGTAGAAAATAAAGTTAAGAGATGAAAGGAGCTTTGGGTTTAAGTTGGTAAAGAATAGGGATTGTAGGAAGGGGGGAGAGGGCAGAATAATAGAGAATAGGGATTGGCAGCCAAAGGAACCAATGAGAGAGTTAAAATAAAACATCATCATCTGCTTCATCAAGTATACTGGCAGCATAAACTTCTTCTCCAGCTTTTATTTTTTCTGCTTTCTCTTTATCTGACTTAGCTCTGGCAATCTTCTTCTTGTCTTGAATCTTCTTTAATCTGTCACAGAAAAAAAAAAACAAACCATCAGTTGCTGTTGTAGAGATGTTTAGAACTATTATCTGAAAACAAACTTACTTAAGAGGTACTAAACGTATATTTATATTGCTCAACTGGTATAATGTTACATTACATATTAAAAAAGATACACCAAGAAATCACATCTTAATTTGTCTGTAATACTTGCTTTTGATTACATTAAGTCTAATAAAGTAGAATGTTTTCCTCAAATAACTAAATCACAGTAAATAAAAGTAGATATAATTGACAAATTGGTTATTGGACCTATGAAAAATAATGAAGACTTCGGTCCAATTAAAATATCATGTTTAACTTACATCAACAGACATTTCATTTCACTCAAGCAAAACATCTGTAGATGTAAATTAAACAGAATATTTTAACAGGGCTGAAATCTTCATTATTATTCATAGAATTCAAAAGTAGATATCTTCAACTAATGATAGTGATTGGACAACAAAGAAACAGCATTTTTTGTTACAGCCTTATTATTTCTTTCCCAAGACACTAAGATTGATGGAGTGCAACAGGATATTAATAATTTTTTAAGGTTTAAAGTAAAAATAGGTCTCATGAGGGACTTACCTGTAAAATTCCTCTCTTTCCAATTCATCTAATTCAGAAATAATGTAGGCTAGAGTTCTCTCAATCCTTGGAATAATAACTGAAAACACAAATCATAGTATGATTCTCTGGGTAACAATTTTCTAGTAACATAATTTAAGAGCATTATCTTATAAGAAATGGCTTAAAAGCAAAATTTTTCATCACACTAAAACATTGATCCTTTAAAATTGTAAACCAACAAAACATATGACACAATATAATTGAGCAAGAGACACCTAGGAAATGTAGCAAGCAAAAAACAATGCTCATATGGAACTTTCCATCATTCGACATTCGTCATCATTGATGGCTTGAATTACGTCATGTCCACATGTTTTCTTATTCTCACTCATCAAGGTACCAAAAGAACCTGAACTCTTTCTGACCTTAAATTAAATTTCCGAAGAAATATAATATTAAGTATTACCAGAGACGAGCGGCTTCTTTACCACCATTATGCTTCGCAAGAAAAAACATTTCATTTGATACTACTGAGTTTTGCAAAACATGAATATTTGACACAATATAAAGATGTGAGAAACACCTAGGAAATATAACAAGCAGAAAGAAATGCTACATCTAGGAACTGTTCCATCATTTGACATTCGTAATCATTGAAAGCTCGACATTACATCATGTCAAGGCTCTGTCAGCGCACTGATGAGTAAGAGGTAATGAACGAAGTCGGACATGACGTAATGTCAAGCCATCAATGATGTCAAATGATGGAAAAGTTCCTAGATGTAGCATTGCTTTTTGCTTGCTACATTTCCCAGGTGTCTCTAGCACGATTATATTGAGTCAATTTTTCATGTTTAGCAAAACTCAGAAGTATAAAATGATATAAACAAAATACACACACACACACACACACAACACACACACACACACACACACACAGCCACATATATATATATATATATATATATATATATATATATATATATATATATATATGTGTGTGTGTATATATATATATATATAATATATTATTAGTTTTTTACAAAAAGAGCTAAGTAGTCATTTTTAACTAAATAATTATCTTAAAAAATACCTATTTAAATATGGTTTAAAAATGGTATACATGAGTCAAATTAAATGGTCTCTATGACTACATCTGTTAGATTAAATAACACTTTCTGGTTAACTGGATGAAATCCTAAAGGTCTCCTTAACTTTGTGAAGAGAATCAAAAGGAAAAGTAAGATCAACAACACAAACTTACCATGCTCTATGGCATTTACTCTCCTATTAGTTACTTTAATAACTTCATCTAAAGTAACAAACGAAGTCTGTAGAGAAGCTAACTCTACAAGTAGTTTTATAGCAGCTTGATAGTTCTTCTTAAGTTTTGTTAATTGTTGTCCGCCTCTAGCAAGACCAGCTAATTCGTAAGTATCAGTCCCATCTTGGTAACTCTCAAATACAGGCAATGTTACACCTTGAGCAAACAAAAAGATATAAGACAATTAAGCCATTTTTTGACTTCATACAACACCACTAAAATTTAAGTGTTGTCTGTAGCCTTTAAGCGAAGTCTAAAGCTATTAACTTCACAGACCTGTAGCCTTAACATAAATTGGCTTCACTTGCATATGTAAACTTAGTTAAAATCCATGCCAAGTCAGAGGTGGTATGCATAGAAAAATATAGTAAACTAATCAGTTGTTGGATATTTTAAAAAAATTTGGGGACTGTGGTCCCTGTGATGGGCAAAATTCCTTTGGAATGCATGTTTCCGTGCTTATAATCCCATTTCTTGCTAAGGTTCCGGTTTATACTTTATAACTTGAGCAATTATTCAATTATCAAGCGCTACTCTGAACAATTTTTTCTGTATTTTTCAAAGGAACAACCTTTAAAGTTATTCACCAAATGAGCTTTATACTAGAGCAAATAATGGTGTGCTCTACCAATTACAGGCATGGTTTTGTATAACCAACAGGATAATTATGCTCAATACCTATGAGATATACAGGAAAAAATAGTTATATAAAGCGAACTTCCTAAAAACTAGTTAATGAACTTCTCATAATACACTGTCCAGAGAAAAACACAATAATTACCTGCTACATTATCCTTCTTGGTTCTGACTTTGATCTGAGCCTTGGTTACATTCTGCAGAACAACTTGATTAAAATCTCCTGTAGTAAACTTAGCTTCTGCTAGAGAGAATGCCGCTTCTTTCATAACATCTCCCATTAAACTCTTAGTCTGAAAAGATAGTGTAAATGAATGTAGTGTAACCAACAAATAATAGCAACATTTTCTAGTTCAAAAACTATAAATTTAAAAAATAAATAAGACTGTAATGTAAGAGTATATCCGACTCATAATCCCACCATACTAAATGCAAGAAACAGAGACTAGGGAAAATAATATTATCATACACAATAATTAAACAACTAATTATATTGTTACACTTTCCAGGTTAATTATTCACCAGCTTACAAGTATAATGCTTATTAAGGTTCTGTTGTTTACCATCTTAAAATATATCTGTGTTATGTATATATATATACATATATATATATATATATATATATATATATATATATATATATATATATATATATATATATGTATATATATATAATATAATATATAAAATATATATATATATTATATATATTATTTAAATATTTTTATGTTAAGCAAATCCAAAAATAATCTAGATTGTCAAACCCTATATTATATTTTATCACCTTATTATCACCTTATTTTTATTCACCTATTATTATATTTTTATCACCTTATTAACTTTTTATCGTGTTATAGACAGATAGATAAGAAAAACAGAGATATTAAACAAAATAAATAATAACTACAAATAAATAGTATTTAAATTAAGAATACTCAAAAATGCGACCGTCCCCTAGCACAAGCTTGGCTTTTTAGGGGACACTCATAAATACATTCATATTTAATGTTTATATTGTAAATTTGTGTCGTTAATTATTGTTGAATTTTTTTGTTCTGTATATTATGTACTTTTTGAGAACAATAAAGAATTATTATATTATTATTATTAAAATAATACTGTATTTAGAAGAAGCACTACTGATAACATGAAAGGCAATTCACTAGTGGTCTTAAGTATGGCTGCCAACCTAACAAAATAAATACTTCCTATTATTTTTTTTAAATAATGGTCTATTACTTATTAATTATACATGTTTAAAATGGTTTATTATATTTTTACTGTTCCTTATTTATACCGTAGGTATATAGGAAAATTGTGTTTGCAAAAAAATCTGAAACCAGGAGGAAACCGGTATTATCCGTTTCAGGCGTTTTTAAGGCCTCCAGAGTGGTTTTTGCAAAGTTGTCTGTCTGTATGTGTGTGCGTGTCTTTTATCATCGTAGCGCCCAGTGTATTTATGCTAGAGTTGAAATTGTGTACAAAAATTAGTCTACCGCTGTAGTTGTGCTATTCATAGCACAAAATTAGGTCAATTTTTATCAAATGACTAGTATACACTTTTTGAAAAATTGGAACATGGTGTAATCGAGTTGAAATTTGGTACAAATGTATAATATTACCTAATAAATAAGTACACTAAGTTTGGTTTCAATACAACTAGTATATCCATGATTTTTGTTTGATCATAAAAATTAAGAAGCTTTGAGCGTGGTCAGTGCTGTATGGGTAACTGCTGAGAATTATACAGATGCATTTACTATCTAAAGACAAGCAAAGCGAGTCCAAAGTATAAATTTGGTGAACTGTATTTCTGAGGACTAGCAAAGCGAGTCCAAAGCAGGAAGGATGAGCAAAATCCGATGTATTGTGGAAAAGTTCCATTTTTTTAAATATGATCAATTGCATTTTAACTATTCTAATATGAAATATGTTATAGGTCCCTTATCTGGTTATAGGACCATAGTTGTGTTTACACATGAAATAATGCAAGTCATTTACAGAGGGACTACTTTTTTTGGTGTTCACGAACAATTGTTTTCTCCTAATTGTTTATAAAATATTGTTAGCTTATTTTTAAATTTTATTTGGATTTCCTCCTTTTTGTTTTGTTGATAAACTTTTAAAGACATTATTTTAATATGGTGTTTCCTACTGCTGTGAATTGCCCCAAAAGGTCCAAAGCAATTGCAAGCAAGAGTTTCAATTAGTAGGCTTCTAATGGGTGAAGTATTATAAGAAGTAGATATTAAGAAGTGAATATATTTTATTGCTCTACTGAATACAAGAAATAATTTTAAAATGGTGTGCTAGGATGCCAATTATGTAAGGATGGCAACATAAGAATAAAAGAAAAAATTGTTTTAGTGGAGGTACCCCTACTTAAGACCACCAGTGAACTGGCTTTCATGTTATCAGTGGAATTCCATTGTGTTTACACTCCTATGTTCCTTCTATACTAGTAATATACAAAGTTTACCATAACATTATCCAAAAAATTTATTTATTCTGCATAACATCTAAACTAAGGATAGATGAGGAGAAAAGAGGAAGTCATTTCAAGACTAAGGTAGACCAAACTTACCTCACTCATGATAAATTACCTTAAAAGTTCTAAAAGTGAATAATAAGATTCCTTATTAATATTCAAGATTCTTATTATTATTATAAATAAATTAAGATACATTTACTAAACTTTTTAGCAGAACTAATCAGCTAAACAACTCTTGCCAGTATATGTTGATTAAGAAGAATTGAGTTTTCTCAGTATTATAAAAATGGCTGCCACTCAGTATTGGTAGAAGAATGTCAAATTCCATAATATTTAACTCTCTGTGTTATTTAATCAGAGCCCAAAAAATAAAAATGTATGTTTTTTGTACAAATATCTGTCACACAAAGTAACCTTTAGTGGTAGGCAACACATTAAAATTAAAAAAGTGGCCAAAATTGCTACTTTTTAACATTCACTGATGTATTGATAGCCCAAAATATGCTATTCCACTATAAATCTGATAAAATTTGATTTAATTTAAACCGCGCATGGCAAAGCTGTTTAATTCACTAAGTAACAATAAAATGAGGCCGAACAATTTAAGATTAATTAATTTGGTTGGATCCAGCAAAACAATAGTCATTGTAACCCTACTGTGATAAAGAAATAAAGACATTTCTAAAACAAACATATGACAAGTTGGCTCACACACACCATGGCAAATTATGGTTTCACACAAATACATAACAGACTATTGTTACCTCTATAATCTTAGACAAAATCATCCTGAATCTCATCTGTAATGCATCTGCTTTCTTTTTTAATAAACTGTGGCCTTTCTGAGCACCAACCAATCTACCCTTCATCAGGGTTTGAGCTCTGAAAAATTGATACAACAGTTTCATTTCAAAACCATCTTAATAGATACACTTTACATAACAACAATAGCTGATTGTTCCAACAATTTACTTACCCTCTACTTGGAAAAATAGGTAATCGAGACATTTTATACACCAAAAGTTATAAATTAATCACTAAAAATGAAATTTTAACAATTAACGACACGCCCCCTAAAATCAAAACAGCGATATCAGCTGATTGCCAATAATCAGTGATGTATCATAAAAAATACACTAATATGACCACCCACAACATTGTTCTTTAATTTTCCATAAAAAATTATTAATAAAAACTAGTTATTGAATTTTCAATGGGACAGTTATGTTTTACGTTAATTTGAAATATTGGTGATAATTAAAATAATATTATTTAACAAAGAGTACATGTACTAGGGTAGTTTCGTGCTTACGTGTGTAAACACTGCGTGCATGTCAAAAAATTTAAAATTGTTTTTTTTGTGGCCTTTTGGTGTTATAGGGTAATTTAAGTATTTTTATATAAAACGAAGGTAAAAATGGAATGATGACACTTATAGCCTTGGATATAGTCAGTTAATGTTTCATTATGATGATATTTGTGTTGAAAGAGCGGGTTAAGGACGTGCTTAGTCGATTTCCTGTACCAGTGTCATGTTAGGATTAGTTTATTAAGTTAAATGATAAATAGTTTTAGTTAACTATGAACGCATCCTCAACAAACTTACATGCAATGTCTTTAAAGATGAGAATAGTGTGGGGGTTCCTCTCGTTTCTCCTAATATTCTGGTTAATCAGCTTTTCAAATCGTCCAGGTAACGTTTAGCATCATATCTACTCTTTATAGGTTTAAGCTAGTGTGTAATGGAATTGATTCTATTCCTACTGGAATAGAATATTCCCTCCAACTTAATGGAGAATATCAAGTGAGATTTTGTGACTGTTATGTAAGTATCTTTGTGGTAATCACTTAATAAACTTGCTTGGTTTATTGAGGTTCTAATCATTTTGAGTGGGGGAAATGGAAGGGGAAGTCTACTCAATAAAAGAATAGAATCAATAAGAACATGGTCAATTTTAGAAGTGTTTCCAAATTCCGGCTATTAGAACAGATTAACTAATGGTTGTTTGAGCATGGCTCAAAAGTAAAATAACGGGATACCTTTTTTAAGCTTGCATTCTAAAGTGGTCATCAAATATTAAGTCTTTGTGAAGATCCAATTCAAATTAGACCATTATTGGGCTAAAAAGACCATAACAAAAATGATTAATAAAGTGTGTTTCTAGGTATCCAAATCGAACCACTATTCATGAAGTTAGAACTGAATTTCATTCAGTAACATAATATTCATTATGTCACTGAATTTCCCATTATTACTCTCCTTATCAAACTTACCCCAATCCACTGCCCCAATCATACAGATTTTCAGTTCTAAATTCATGAATAGTGGTTCGATTTGGATACCTAGAAACACACTTTATTAATCATTTTTGTTATGGTCTTTTTAGCCCAATTTTGGCCACAAAAATTATGCAAAACATATGTTTTTGCATAATTTCTGCAAAAGAAAGAATTAGAACCATAGATTCTGATTCTTTGGTGAAAATAAATAACTTTTTACTCTTGTAAGATTTTTTCTATTTCTATTATTTTGCTAGAAAAACCGAGGTTATGCTAGTTGCCAGCATCTGCATTTTAGATTTCTCCTATTTTCCATATTTTTACTACAAAACCTGATATGTTGGTCAAGATTAAAAAACAATGGTAGTTTTGAAACATAGACACATGCCTCTATCAACTTTACTTTGGGTGTTTTTTATGTTTAACAAGACTTAAGGGTACTTCTTTAGATGGTTACTCCCCAAAAGGGAGTAACCAAGGATTTTATGTAGATATTTGCTCCCTTATAACAAAATAAGAAAAGGAAAGGTTGAAGGGCAAAAATGTTATTAAAAACAAAGAAAAGGGGAAGTTAATAGGAAAGGGATCCTCTAACAGTGGTCCTTTTTCCATACAAATACTCATGGGGTGACAGTATAGACAAAGTATTAAAACATTATCAAGATTATTGTTTTGCCTAGTTGGTTCTGAAACTCTTTTATCTAGACCAAAGGATTTAAACAGATCTGTAAGTTTGATAACGTTATCGTTATCACTTAAGAGGAAATTAATGTTAAAGCCTGCTGCAGCAGTAATTAATTTATATCTATCTAATAATTTGATTAAGGTTTCTTTAAGTATTTCCAAAAAAAAGAGTCATAATCACCAGATGGAGGCCTGTAAATTAAAATAAAAACAGTTTTATAAATAAAACATATAATATAAAATAAACATACAATAAAAAAAAAAAATTGAGGTGACGCCTCTAAAATCATCTGCTGAATTAAAAACAAGCCCAGAATATAGGGGAGGTAGACTGGATTCCATCTTCCCCGTTCAAGCACATGCAATTGGATGCCCTTTGGGGAGTGTGCACTGTGTGTATGTTATTCTAGATAAAAGTGTTCTTTCTTGTGAGAATCAATGTAAAGAGATATAAAAGATTTATGTTCAATCTTAAAGTACCCAGAGCTGGGATGTGATTATGGGGAGAGACTTATAGCCTCATATCTCTCTTATTAAAATATTACAGAGAGAGTAAAATTATTAAAAAGAAAAATATTTCAAATATAATGGAAGTTCATGGCTCGCTTTATTAATAGTGTTATCTTATCTTTAAAAAATATCTTGAGCAAAGTAGTGATGAAACCTGAATCAGTGATTTTGGTTGTATTATTTTGTTGGTATAACATATCTCGTATTTAATTTTTTTCCGAGATATTGAATAACAATATTTTATTGCTTACATCAGTTAAATATTTAATTTGATGATATTGATAATTTGTCTTTGACAAACCCAATTCCAAAACCAGATAAATTAAAAAAACAATAAATGAGACTGGATCAGACAAAAACATCAAATATATAAAAATCCGAGCTCTCTAAAATACTCTGCTGAGTGATGCACAGAGCACTGATGATGATCTGTAATATCTAAAGCTGCTTTTGTAAATAAAACCTTTTTAAATAAATAAATTCTTTCACCTTTTTGGAACATCACCATTCAGTTTGTTCTCTATTGCAATATTTAGTTGTATCAATGTGGAAATATGAACAATTTTCATTATCTTTTTAAAATAACATTAAATAAGTATGACTGTTTTTTGAATGGGGCTATGTATTTATTATTATATGCTTTTAGAACTTCTATTTTAATCCCTTAACTGCGTCAGGACTCAGCATATTGTATATAAATGAATAAATTAATTACCTTTTATTAGATCATAATATAAAGTTTACGGTTACATATATAATTAAAATATTATGTTATAAATGTATTTTATATAAATCAGCCAAGGCGGTGGTACGTTTAAGTTTACAAAGGTAATCTTAGCATATTGTATATGCTGAGATGTATAATGCTCATAAGCTGGGACCTCACCTTTCCTGTATTGATAATAATATTTCATAATTCATTTACAGTTGGATTGTGAAAAAATTATCTCTCATTTTCCTTATTACATTCATAACAATTAGTTGTTATCTTGTTTCTTGTAATAAAAAAAATTATAAAGAGAGACTAAGAAAATATTAAAATAATATTTGAAATGGCTAATTACAACATTTTGAACTTGGTGATAAAGAATTGATTATATCAATTTACCTTATCATCAAACTGTTTATCTATATAAGTTATAAGTGTTTAGCTGAGTTATTTGGCTATTTATTTTCATATTGTATGCATATGGCTTATTGATAAAGTATAATCCAGTGATTAATTTGTCAGCACTTAATCTCTAGACTTAGTTTGATAATGTAGCTTATTAAAACATCATTGAGCAGTATGTCTTTAGACTTATATCGGTCATCCTTAGACTGTAAAAAGACCACTTTTATTCCTAGAGGTCACCCGTCGAACCGTCAAAAGCCGTTGATACAAACGCTGTGTTAAAGTGGAAGTTTTTATGCTTGTTTATTACTTAAAAGGATACAGTCTTGTCAAAATTCAAATCAATCAATCAATTTTTCAAATTTCGTCAATTTAAAAAAAAACATTAATTTCATTTGATAAAAATTAAACTAATTGTAATAATGAGATACAACTTGGCACATTAAATTAAATGATTTTTGGAGTGACAGTTAATGGTGTTAATTTTTTCTGGAAAGAAACAACTAGACATTAAGCTTGATTGTTGTACCAATATACAACTCTAGCTATGAGCTATAATGGTAACAGAAACCACTCAGAGTGTCTTAAAAAACCCTAAAATGGACAATTTTGTTGAAATATCCGTTTCAATTTTTTTGTGTTAACAAATTCATTTTCTATATACCTACAGTATAAAAATATATACCGTAAAATTTATACATAGTAAAAAATGCAAAATAGACTGTTTAGTATTGGTGCTTTCCACTGTAACATAATGAAAAAATTATGAATAATAATTTTAAACTAAATTTGATGTTCATTATGAAAAGTCTTTTGTCGAGTTCTGTAGTATTTTATCTATTTAACCTTGTACTCTTAATTGCAATTTTCTCAAATCATTCAGGTAAAATCTAACATCATGGCTTTAGAAGTTTTTTTCCTTATCTTATTTAGTGTTTTACTTCTCTTATCTAAATTTTTCAATGCTTACTGTAAGCAACAATGAAAACATATAAAATGTTATCTAAAATTAATCTGTGAAATCCTCATTGTTTATGGAAATGTGCATTAAGTTCACTATATTAAATTTAAAAAAACAAGAGGCCTTTGGACACTTTCTTTTTTAATTGCATTAGGCTGGTCAACCCACCCTAGCTTTTACTTGGTTTTGTTAGGCTGTTACGCAAATACGGGGTTCCATTTTGTCAGTTACGAGTCTGGGTCCATGTTCATTTTACTGATTACCTCTACACCTCAGCTTAATTTATTTATAATTGGACAAATGTGTTTTCCTTTTTCTTTGACGCATAAATTCTTTGATTCATAATATGAAACTTGTAGGGTCATATTAGATCAATATTAGTCATATTTCCCCTCCCTCAAATCTCACTAAACCCACCCCAGAATTTGTACACCCTCAATCATCTAGGAAGCACACTCTCCGTACATGGTGGCACATATGACTAGTGCACAGTGTGCCTCGCTCATCTAGCCCAACTAGACTCTGGCTAGGCTCATCGTTCTGGCTAGCACCGACTACTAGTTCACAGTGTGGTTTGTGAACCGCCCCACGCTCTGGCTAGTGCCTGCAACTAGTTCGCAGTGTGCCTAGTTCTTTTAGACCAGCTAGACTCTGGCTAGGCTCATCGTTCTGGCTAGCACGGACTACTAGTTCACAGTGTGCTTTGTTCATCTAGTCTTACTTGGTCCTCTGATCACATTAGTCTCACTTGGCCCTGTCCTTGTTCAACCAGTCCCATCAATCTCATCAGCTCCCCCACCCAACAGGGAACTATAGCAACACCGACGCTAGTGTGTACAAACTCATTCTTTAGCCCTCACCTGAAAGTCAAAACTCTGCAGTGCCACTAAGAGACTTCTGTTTTCAAGAACCGAGCACTTCATTCCTAGTCACTTTTGTTATTCATTTCACCGCCTTCACTTTTACTAAGTTTTTCAGACATACAAAGGCTCAGTATGTCTTTCTGACCTCCATCTCCCCCATCTTGCAGAACCTTAACTTTTGGTGTGTTGGAGACAACAGAAACGTGCTTCCAGACTTAAAACAGGAACCAACCCTGTATTTGCATATAAGCGGATAAGACCTCCCAAGTGTACGGCATAAGGGATAACCTCATATTGAGGTCCTCCCCTTTGAACCCTTGAACTCCTGGTCGAAAGGCAAGCGCTCTACCACTGACCTGCCTGACTTGGTTACAAATGTTTTCCTTATGATTAATGTTTGTTTGAATGTGGGGTTCAATATTGTTAGAATGCCCATTTTTATATTTTGAACTTTACCTTAGTAATATATCTTAATCTCTTATTTGTAATGTTCAAAAATATTATTTATATTATTACAGGAGACGATTGCTCTGTGATGAGGGAAGCAATAGAAAAATATGAAATGCTGGTGAGTTATTTTCTTTACATTTACTGCTGAGATTTGGCTTAGGAGAAAAAGATTTGTAACTGTATTGTTCCTACTATTTGCAACTCAAGAAAATTTATTTTGCTTATTACATAAGTATTTTTTAATTCTACTAATGCACCTGTCACTGATAGTAGTATATATTCCTCTATGGCACCTGTATCAATTTTCTATTAAAATCTAAATTTATTCGTATTGGTTTATGCTACAACTCCTTGTATTATTATTGCTTCATTCTTTTCTTACTGATCAATACAAACTCAAAGCTTCACCAATCATAGAACATAAAATGGTGGACCAATAGATCCCACTCTGGGTATTCACGCCTTATTATTAGACCGTTTCTATTCAAGACTCCATTCTTTAATTCGGGTCTGTATTTATAGTTTAGAGCTTCAATGGTAGTGAAACAGTTTAACTTTTATTGTTGGTTTATTTGTAGTTAAGAGAGACACGAGAGCAAGTATTAGGAAGGCTGCAGGGTTGTAGGAGAAACTGTCCTGACTGGATGGCAAATATACCCACTATATATGTTATCACTCCTACCTATGCTAGGCCAGTACAGAAAGCTGAACTCACTAGGTAAGACTTACTAGTCTCATAGTAAAGTTATTTGTTTCTTAAAAGAAATGAAGAAACAACTATACTATATCACTCACTTATAATTGACATTGTGGGAAAAAATTGTTGTAGTACCAATGAGGTTGGATGTGGTTTAACATCCAGGACTAACCTTATTAGCTCCCTTATATAAAAAAATGAAAATAAACTTTGCATTGGTACCATGTACTAAGGCTATCTGATCATTTTAGCTGATGATAATTTTTCTACCATCTTTGTTGCCACTATATTGGATTCAGCTTTAAAATTACAAATTGAAGCTACTACATTTTTTTAAAAATTTCAAGAGAACATACTAAATTTATTAAATTAAAAATATAATAAAATACTGGTCTTTAGGTCAGTATTTATCTAAAATAAATACATTTTTGAGCAGGGCTGTGAGACTTCCTAGTCTCTTGTCTTACAATGACTAGACTAACTAGTCATTAGCCTCTTTGAAGCCAAATGACCTATAAGGTCCCTTCAGCGCCATATAGATGTATACGTTTGTGTAACATTTTATGTTGCATTTAACAATACACCCACTGTGTAGTGAAAGGAACCTTATTTTTAATCAGTGGTGATGACTTCAAATTTAATTTATTTGTCTCTTAGTGGTAATAACCACTCAGGAGGTCTTTAAAATCTCTGGAATGGATAACTCTGTTAAAACCCCAATCTCAGAGTTTTTAGTGCTAACACTTGACTTTCCTTTATACCTGCAGTATAAATAAAGGAAGTAAAAAAAACTATTTTTATTGTTACTTGTTTTTAAAATATAAATGGCAATTAATGAAAAAGTTACAGTACATAATTATTTTATGTTATAGGATGTCACATACACTTATGCTTATAAATAATATCCATTGGATCATAGTGGAAGACTCGGCAGAAAAGACAGATCTTGTAGAAAACTTGTTGGTTAGATCTGGTCTTAATTATACTCACCTCAATGCTCCGACTCCTGATAACTACAAGACAAAGGGATCTGTAAGTCTACCTTGTACCAAATTCAAATTAAAACTTTTTTAAAATTAAAGAGGTTATATTTACTCCTAGTTAAAGAAGCAATTGAAGAATCAGCTACCATCCATACTTGCTGTTGGTTATGATTATCTCTGGACCAGTTTCAGCTTAGCAATTTTACATCATTAGCATGTAAATGTTACATCTTAGCATTTTAAAATTTTGAAAAGTTTCAAAGTTTCTGTACTGGGTGGGTATTCAGTAAAATTACTTTAGCCTCTATTGCCTTAAGGCTCTTAAAGGTGTAACCAGATGTAACTCTTACTGAAACTTTCCCTATGTTCTTAGGAACCAAGGTGGCGTAAACCAAGAGGAGTTGAGCAGAGAAACACAGCTCTGAGATGGCTGAGGAAGACTAAAACTGCTCAGGATTTGGGAGTTGTTTACTTTGCTGACGATGACAACTCTTATTCATTACATATTTTTGAGGAGGTATTTCATTCAATCCTAAATTCATAGAATCTCATGTATGACTCAAGTTCTATTTGCTTATTTTCCCTTTGGGAATCAACTGAAAGAATGAAAAGTCTATCCAAAATTGATATAATGAGGGATAACAACTTTCAACCTATTCATTTATTTTACCTTTGTTTTTGTTGAACCTATGTCATTATTTGAATCTTATCATCATTGGGCGGGTTTAAGATTATATTATTAGTAAAAAGGTAGTATGCAGTATCTTAGCAAAGAATCCTTATTGTGAGAATCAACTTAAAGGGATTCACCACCCTGAATTGATCTCAGTTTAGGCGTCATTTTCATAGACAGATAAATTTTGTCAAATGTTGTTAGTTAATATATTGTTGTTTTAAGGATGCAACAAATAAAAATATTTATCATTATTGATGGCTTGGTTGTGTCCTACTCCATCGTGTTGCAGCTGTATCATCAGGGCACTGACAGAGCCTGAACTAGATGCAATTTATCGTTTTGTTTGTTTTATTCCTTGATACCTCTCGCCATAGATTTATATACTAGAGGGTGCATTGCCTATCTCAATCCATTGAGAGGCCTAAAGCATAGTTTTGGGGCTCTCAGGGGCTCTGTGTAACCTGATTGAAACCTCCTCCAAGAGTGAGTTATGGTTTTACTAAATCGTCCACCCGCACATTGTTTGTGTTTTGATTTGTATTTTTAACGTTCTCCTATATAAGTTACTGTAATTTTCTTCTGATTATTTGACTATATTTATAAGCAAAGGTGGTCAGGTTACTAATAGTAACCTGACCACCAAACCTGTTTCAAAATGTTTTGAAACATCGTAATATTACGATGTTTCAAAATTTAACCTTTGGGGCCTCTCTAGCAATAATATCTCTATGCTTCTCGTCTCGTACAATTATATTTTGACAACTATCAATGTTGTACAAAACAAGATTGTATCAAATTATGTAAATTACTGTCATTAAAATAGTTTTTGAATTATTAAACAGTTTTAAAGCATTAAATTCCTATGGATAAAATAACCCCGAGAAACAGCAGGACTTTTAACTAGCTCAATATAGGTGTCTTTTGAATCACTCCCTTTTACAATCTAGATTGTAATGTTTTATCCTAGTAATGCGTTGTATTAAGAAATCACATCAAAATCTAATAAAAATTGGTCTGCCATATTGTCTGTCATTTTAAAATAATAAAACTATTTTTATTTGCCAATAAATATACAACAGCTTGAGGTCAAATATATTTCAATAAAATACATTGAAATAATTAGAATACACCTAACATTGCATGAAATTATTATTTATTGATATTGGTATTTATTTATGATGTAAATTATTGGTTATTTTGATAATATTTTGAGTTTTATGTATATTTTCTTTTTCAATACTGCTAGAGCTTTAAAAGGACATGCAACACAATTTTTTGCTCATTTTTTTAAATGGTCCGCCATATTGGCCGCTATTATAAAAATATTTATCGCACTACAACAAAAACTATACAGCTCTGAAGACTAATTATTACTACATGTATACTTAGTTTCATTAATATCAGTTTATGTTTACAGCATTTATTGTGATGAGTACATACACATTAACTCACAAACATACACTCCGTCCCAAAGAGAACAGAATGTCTCTTCATTAAATGAAATAGCCTACATTATTAACTGTTTTAATTGATTAATGTCTTTATTCAGATGAGAAACACTAAAGAAGTAAGTGCCTGGCCTGTGGGCATAGTTGGGGGTCTGATGGTCGAAAGACCTCTTGTTAATAAAGATAATAAAGTGATCGGATTTAATTCGGCTTGGGGTAAGAATAGAGACTTCCCTATGGATATGGCTGGATTTGCTATTAACCTTCAGCATCTACTCAACAAGCCTCATGTGAGTATAACGTTTAGGTAGAAGGAAATGTAATAATTTCTTTTATCTATTTATTTAATTATTCAACTTTTTATGTAATTTATTTTTAAAATTATTGTTGTTTATTTTTGTTTTGGACTTTGTTGGTTGGCACTGTTGATGAACTGTCGAGTTTGAATGTCGACTTTGTCTCTAAATAAATATTAGTGGATTGGATGGAGTATTAAATGAGTTTTAATATATCTAGATATAGATTTAGATTATTGACCTAATTCAAGAATTTATAAAATTCTTGACAATAAATTTTATAAAATTCTAATTCCTGATTAGTAAAGATTAGACTGCCAAATATGACCACCAGCCCTTGTGAACATAGAAACGTAGTTTTTGTACTACATGATTTAGTGGTTGCCTACTGTCATAATTTTCTTAGCTTTCGATTAACATTAAGTTATCTAATATTGTTTTGTAAGTTTTCTGTGGCTAGCAAAGTTCTTAAAATATTTAAATTAACGAATGTCCTTTTTTCTTGTAAACACACTAGCTTACATGGCAAAATTAGTTGCTCTTATAATTTTAAGCTAATAAGTAGGAAAGTCTAGTTCCATAATTGACTGCTTGTTTTTTTTTAATTTTATTAGTTTCCCCCACACATAATTGTAAGATTTGTGGGATTTTTCATTGTTTTTTGTTATTGTTTTTTTTTAATTTTATTGTGAAATTGAGAAATAAGAGGATTAATAAAAATACTAAAATTAATTAATTAATAAAATAAAAAAAAGTATTGAAAAATTTACAGAAAATTGATTTGTATGAGTATGGTAAAGAATAGTTTTTACTTTGTTATTATTTCTTCGTAGAAACTTCTTAGTGAATGCTGGAGTCCTTCAAGCCCAACGATAAAGCCCTCCTTTCTGTTAACAATGATCTTATAACATCCTCTGATCATTCCCAAAATAACCTTTACCTTCTAGAACCTTGGCTATAGAAGATGAAGACTTCAAAAAAGTCTTCATGTCACTTTTGTGCTTCGCATGGACACTTGTCCTTCAGTTACTCTTAATCAAGTTCTTATTCCTCTGTCTGCTACCTTGGTCTTAACCTTGATACACGACTAAAAACTGGCAATTACGCACTAAAATCAAATGTACTGACGTATCAAGACGATACAAGTTCCTGCTGTATCTTCTAGATCATAGGTTGAAACTATCACTGAGCAACAAGCTTCAAATTTGCAATGTTATTTTAAAATCCTTGTGGGCCTATAGCCAAGGGGTGGGGGGTTGCACCAAGTCTTCTAATTCCCAACTTCTTCAAATCTTAGTCCAAAATCCTAAGAAAAATCACTGCTCTCATCATGCTCTCTTTTATGTTTCAAATCTCACCATTTAAATGAATTTATTGTCCCATTTGTGAGAGACCTCTCCAATTCCGCTACCAATTCCACTAGGAATTCCGTAAATCCCTAATTGACTAACCTGATCCTTTATTTCAACTCCTTTCCTTCAGAGGAAAGGTTTCAGAACCCTACCAGATAATCCTATCAGGCATCTGAGAAGACAGTGGCCCAGAGATCAGCTCAACAAAATATAAAAATTACCTCTCTCCCCCTGTGCCTGTCTAAGCTTTCCCTGCTTTAACTGCAATAAAAGATCAGTAGGAACTAGTATGTTCCATCAATTATATTTTACTTTGTTCTATATCTTTTTAGCTTTTATACTTTAGTATAATATTCTTATTATTAATCTATTATAAATATATATTATTTATATTAACTCCCGCTAGATTACAATCTCTGGATTGTTTTTCTAACCAGTCCTACCAAGTACAACGCCTGCATTAGCTCTAATACTTGTCACAATTATTTGTTGTTGTATTAGTATATAAAAATGTCAAAAAAACTTCTTAGGAATTCCTATTAATTTGTTCTCACCTGATCTAGTCATATTTTGTGCGAAAATGTTAAAGGAAGTTCTTCAATTTATTTCAATTTTATGTTTAAAAATGATCATTGTGTTTTTAGGCCGAATTTCGGTACAATATCAGCAATGGGTTTCAAGAGAGTGAGTTCCTCAAACAGTTGACTACCAGGGACAGGCTGGAGCCACTAGCAGATGGCTGCACCAAGGTTTGTTTCTGTAATTTTTACTCTGTCTCATTTATGCTATGTATAATTTAGGAAATGTAATGTGTTTCCACTAGAAAACTGAAACAGAGAATTATAAAACACTTGAATTATCCATTTCAAAATTTCCTTTGGAAAAAATTTGCTAATGGGATAGGCGTCATGGCCAGAGTTGAACCTTGGACATTGACCCAAATCCGTTTCATAGGTTCCTAATGACAAAAATCAATTCGGTATATATATATATATAATATATATATATATATATATTATATATATATTATATATATATATATATATTATATATATATATGATGCCCCCATATTGGCATACCTTTTTTTTTTTTTTTTTTTTTTTTTTTTGTGGCGTGCTCCAAAATATTATTGCATGCCTTCTTTATTCTTTTAAAAAAATACAGATTTATAATGTAAATAAATACTAATTACACAAATTATCCTATTTCAAATATACTTACTATAGCTATGCTTTTAGCTTTATTCTTATTCAGTTTTGGTAATGTACATAGGATTGGATCTTTGATCATTTATTGATCGTCTGCTTTAAGTTTTATTTCTGATGGTGAATCAAAGTTTTAATTCAGGTTTGTATCTTGAGTTCATCAATTTTCCACTTTTAAATAATTAAGTGAATTTAGTTAATTTTTTCCCCATTTAATTAATTGTCCTCATTAATTAATTATTCAGTATCTTATATATATGTATCTGTATATATGTATGTATCTTATATATATTAGATATATATATATGTGTGTGTGTGTATGTATGTATGTATTCCTAGACACTATCTTTGGACACAGATAACTACTTTTTAATCAAACTTGGTACCAAAATCAATCTTAGGGACGAACCCCCCCAAAGTCATTAACCTGGTTTGCTGAGTCAGTAAAACTTTTTAAAAATTAGGGTTAATGTTGGTGGTTAATTCAGAGGTTAAAGAAAGGCCCTTAAAATACTTTATTATTTTATTCTTATTATTGATCTATTATCTCTAACCACCTTCTAATTATTATTATCTTCCTATCAACATTTTTACAATTATTTATTATTTATTCTAACCATAATTTTATTATGGTTTTATATATAAAACCATAATAAAATACCAGAAACCAAAATCATTGGGGATAAAAATTTTCTAGCATTTCTAGTAGGCTGTCGTTTTCTATGTATTTTTGGGCACTCAAGCGAATATAACCAGTCCAGAGATGATACCACCACTCCAATAACTTAAAAGTCAAAAAAAGATGGTCAATTACCAGAAAACCAAAAATTCAGCCACTAAACAACGTGTTTCAAGTGGGGAGTTGCTTACAATATTTATTAGGCCTGTGAGTTGAATGTGAGTGGTGCAAAGTGGATACGAGCACTCAATGCCGGGGACAATAATTATTATCGTTTTTTTTACTTTATATAAGTTTATAACTACAAAATCATTCTGGCACGGTGGCTGGCGAATTTTATTTGGAATGCTTGTTTCTGTGCTTAACAATCCTTTCCGTGCTTAACAATTTTTGCTTAAGGATCCAGTTTGTGCTTTATAACCTAAACAGTTACTCGATTACTAAGCACTACTCATAACTCATTTTTTCTGTTGTTTTGCAAAGAAAATGTGTTAAAACCTTTAAAGAATCCAACCATGAAACCAACTAAAAAATAAACTAGTGCAAATAATGGTGTGCACTGCTAATTTTAGAGGCATAATTTTCTATAAGTAATAAGACAATTATGCGCATTTCCTTTGAAAAATACAGGAAAAATGAGTTACGAGTTGAGCTTGATAGTTGAGTAACTGCTTAGATTAAAAAGCACGAAAAGGATTGAAATTCGCCCATCATGGGGACCACCGTGTCTGAATTTTTAAGACCTTCTGATGAGTATTTATAAAAATGACTGACTGCATATGTATGTGAGCTAAAGATTTGAAACTTTGTACATATATAAATTGATTCAAGTCTAGTTGTATTAAAAATATAAATGTGTTAAATTTAATGAATCAGAAAAAAATCAAGGGTATTTTTATATCTATGTGTATCCTTTATATCAGGAGTCCTTAAAGTGTAGTAAAAATTATTAGGTGGCATACATAATAATCTTATACTTTTTTTTTATAAAAAAATTGGTACTTTTTGGTTTAATTGGTTCTAAAGGGGGGGTATTGAAGAGAGATAGAGGTTATAAGGAGTATCACTTGCTTTATTATGGTCTTTGTTTATTTAATTGTTTTTATGGTAAATAATTAGCAAATCAAATCAAGCACGACATGAATATCTGTTTTGCTGGTTACTTTTTTTGAATATTTTTTTAAATATTAATTTTTAGAAATGTGTTTTACTACATTAAAGTCAAGTTCTTCTTATTGTACATAACTTCATATTGTAAGTATCAAACCTCAACAATGCATATCTATTCTTGATGATTGAGTCCCCCCTTAAAAAAACACAAACCCTTCCATAATCCCGACCTCTTTTTTATTTTGGAAATTTGCCAATATTTATATAACTAGACTACTCGAAATAAAGTTCTTTCTGTGATATTGTAGCGTTAGTGAGCTTTCAAAGGAAAAAAAAGCTAATAGGATTTTTTAACAATTATCATGTTTTATTTTTAGGTATATGTTTGGCACACTAGAACTGAAAATCCTACTTTGAATGAGGAGAAGAAGTTGAGGAGTAAAGGACTAAGATCTGATGCTGGCATTGAAGTCTAATTTGCTTGGTAAAATAATTATGAAATAATACGGAGTTTAAACCGTTCAGATAATAATTGTTTACTGTTGTGCGGTCAACGTTCATGTACGGAAGAAAGGTGTGAAAATACAAGAAGAAAGCAGTGTGCGTGTGCGTCTTAACGCTATACATACTCGAGCCTAGCTCTCCGCCCGCCGCTAACCAACAGGTACCGCCTCGTTCTTTTTTAAAGTATCCGCTAACGCTTGTTTATGGTTACAGTCCTCCATATACATACTACATGGTGTGATGTCACTTATCCCGATTTTCGGTAAACTTCCACCATATCATTTTTTGGCCTTCGAGCCACAGGCATTTTTTTTAAAATTTATTGTGGACTCTAAATTTTGTTTTCTTAAAAAACCTCTTTAAAAACAGAAACCTTATAGATTTAAATTAATAATAAAATTAAATTCTTATTAGTTTTAAATTTAAAAGTAATTTCTTTTAAATTCAGATTTATTAAGTTTAATTAATATTTCTTTAATCAATATTTTATTAGATGCATATTTTAATTTATTTATTCAAGATACATTCCTTTAATGATTTTGTAGATTTCGTTTTTTTATAAAAATTCATGATTATATTTATTTTAAATTAAAAAATTCAATAATATTTTACGTATAGCTTCAATTATAATAATTATTATAAAGTTTATAATAGAGTTAGTGTGAAGGTAAGAGTAGTTTTGTATAGTAGGGCTGGAAGGTAGGATTCTGTGCTTGAACGTTAGAGTGGTGTGGCGCACGAGGACCCGCGTCTACACCTCACTATACTTGTTCCATACTCTCTCTGTATACTTCCCCTCCCCGCAGGCTCTCACCTCTCCCGTATATGTGTGTTCGCGCGTATCTTCTCATCTACTGTTTCGATTTTCTTGCAAAAAACTTCTTTCTATTGCGAATTTCACGCTTATCTAGCCTAGTTATCAACTTCATAAAATTATTTTTTACATTTTTTCCTTCAAGATTGTGGATTTAATTTATTTTATTATTTACGAATCAACTTTATTAATCCTTCGAAGTTTAATTTTTATTTTTTTTATTATTTGTTCTATTTATTTTGGTAATATTATTTTACTGTCATGGAAGCGAAGCGTGCCCGTTTGAGAGTTTTAGAAAAGAAGAGAGAGGATTATTTTAGACGCGTTCAACTTATTTACGATCTTATTGCTCAACTTCCAGACAATGAACCCGCTAAAATCAATTTATTATACGCTATCAAACTTTAGCAGAGACCCGTGCTCATTATTATTCTTATATTGATGAAATTTCTACTCTGCAAGTAGAAATAGATGATCAAGTAGAACCTGATTTTCAGTCACTCACCGCTTTCGATGATTTGTATGGAGCAATTTTAATTGCTTATGAAAAATTAAATGTTCCTACTAACGAGCCTATAATGCATCGGTGTTCTACTACTGAAGGCAATCAAAATCAACTTCCTCGTTTAAATTTTAAACATTTTTCAGGTAAAATTAAAGATTGGCCCGAGTTTAGAGATTTGTTTAAGGCTGTAATTATTAACGACAAATCTTTAGACAACGCTCGTAAATATTATTATTTACGTTCTTATTTAGAACCCGAAGCACTAAAAATTATTAGTAGTTTCCCATTGTCGCAGAACATTTTAACTCAGCTTGGAATGCTCTTGAAGAGCGTTTTGAAGACAAGAGGTTACTAGCTGCTCACTTTTTTGATGAACTTTTTTCTTTTGGAAAAACCACCAATACACCAGACTGCTAAAAGTTTACAAACATTTCTCACTAAATTCAACGACGCTGTCGTGGGGTTGACTAACATGAGGGTCGAGGACTTATCTGATTTAATAGTTTTAAATTTGGCACTTCGTCGTTTGGACCCTGTTACTGTAAAAGCCTTTGAAAGAGAAATGTTGGTACTGATTTTCCTAAGTACGATAGCTTAGTTAAGTTTGTCAAGAAACAGCTTAAGGTTCTAGAGATAACAGCAGCAGAGACTTCTTCTCATTCGAAGGGTACATCTTCTGACACTTCTAAATCTAAAAATTCTAAAAAATGTTTACTGTCTTTTTCAACTACTGATCAACAAACAGCTATTCAAACAACCGCACCGCAAGACACTACGCACTCAACCGCTTCTCCTATGCAATCCGCACCCGCTTTTCATCCGCATTACGGTTCTTATTATTCATCCGCCGCGCTGCAATATCCGCCAGCCTTCCCATCGACGTCGCAATGCACGCCTATGATGGCCACCGCTTCTCAGTATTAACGCTTCTTCATCCGCACTGCATGTCTCGAATATTTATCCTAATACACCACAATACGCAAATACATCATCTTACAATTCGTTTTATTCACCGTGTCCTCTTTGCCAGGCTGCTCATCCGTTGTATAAATGTTATAGCTTTCAACAATGTCACCTGAGCAAAGGGTAAATAAAGTAAGAGCTTTAAAGGCATGTGAGAACTGTCTTTCTTTAACTCACCCTGTGAAGAAATGCCGCTCTACATCATCATGTTTTCGTTGTCAGGCTCGCCATCATACATTGATTCATATCGACGTTAAAATTCCAACACGCCAGGATCAAAATAAGTCATTGTGCTCTAATACTGTTGATAACTTGGACTCAGAGACAAACTTATCTACTCAAACTAAACAAATAAACTCTACAGTAGTTCTCGGCACTGCATTAATTTCATTAAAAGTAAAAGATGGCACTTTTCTACTTGCAGAGCTCTTCTTGATCCAGCTTCTCTTCGCAGCTGTATAACTGAGAGTTGTGTTGCTAAACTAGGTTTAGATGTTACTCCACGACGCTTACGCTTTACTGGACTTGGTGAGGTACCAGTTGTTGAAGGGACCGGATTAGTTAAGTGTGAAATTAAACCGCTTTATACGTCTGAGCCTCGAGTAACCACAGTAGCAGTAGCTCTTCCAGAAATCTTAGGCCTACGCCGCCTACTGCACTTGCTAATTCGCTTATTAAAACTATTCGGAATTTAATTTAGCGGACCCTGAGTTTGGAACTCCAGGACCCATTGACTTTCTCATAGGTGCTGATTTATTCCTTTTAGTATTGACTTCACAGCCCAATTTCCATCTTAAGGAAAGTGTTATTCATACTATTTTTGGTGATGTTGTAATGGGGCCTATATCATCAGACGCTGAGCCTCCAAGAGGTTTAGTATCACTCTGTACCGCTGTTGATCCATTATCAGAATCTATAACTCGCTTCTGGGAAACTGAAGAAGTTCCTATAACGCCAATTCTTAATCCTGAGGACGAACTATGCGAAAACATTTTGTTTCTACTCACGAAAGAAATAAGGACGGTCGATACATAGTTCGCCTTCCATTCAAAAATACCGATTAAATTTTCCTGAGTCTAGGTCAGTTGCGGTTAAACGGTTTTTATCACTTGAACAACGTTTTCGCCGCAATAACGTGCTCAAAGAAAATTGTTTCATCTTTTCTTCATGAATATGAAAATTGGGTCATATGGAAAAAACTTTAGAAAAGGCTGAATATGTTCTACCTTATTTTTTGTGTTCACAACCCGCATTCACAAAACAACCCTGTACGAGTAGTTTTTGATGGAAGCGCGAAAGCATCTCAGGTTCTTTAAACGACACGTTATATCCTGGACCGAAACTCCAGAAACAAGTTCCGGATATTATTATGAATTTTCGACTCCATAAATTTGTTTTCTGTTGCGACATTATAAAATGTTTCGCCAAATTCTTTTACATGATGATGACCGCAAATTCACTCATATTGTTTATCGAGATAATCCAGATGAACCTTTGCAAGAGTATAGGTTAAATACTGTCACATATGGACTAACCCCTTCCCCTTGGCATGCTCAGAGGGTCTTAATACAGCTTGCTAAGGATGAGGAGATGTTTTTCCCGCCGCTGCACGTGTGTTATTAGAAGACACCTTCATGGATGATATTACGACAGGAACCCAGTCTATTTCTAGTTTAATTAGTCTAGCTGATGAGTTAATCCAGTTGCTCAGGGCCGGCGGCTTCGAATTGAGCAAATGGAAGAGTAATTCAAAAGAATTTCTATGTCTTGTCAACGCATCTTCTTCCAGTCCGCTTATTATCTCCGAAGATCAGACCTGTAAAATATTGGGGATACGCTGGGAACCTACAACTGATGTTTTCCTATAATATCGACTTACCTACTCGAAGTGAACCGCCTACGAAAAGATCAGTTTTATCTATTATCGCAAGTATCTACGATCCGTTAGGATTTTTATCTCCGCTTACCTTTGCCTTGAAATGTTTTATGCAGCTTCTTGGACGGCAGGGTTAGCATGGGACGATCATCTCACTAAAGACCTGTATCAAAAATGGCATTCGCTCACTTCTGATCTATCTTGTCTCTCAAACATACGCCTCCCGCGATGGATACTACCTCAAACTTACACTTCTATTCAAGTATTAGGATTTTCTGACGCTTCCGAACGTGGTACGGTTGTGTTATTTATTTAAGAGTCTCGTTGTAATTCACCGCCGCATATATCTCTCTTATTGGCAAAATCTAAAGTTGCCCCGCTAAAAGGCTCTACTATTCCTCGTTTAGAACTAGCTGGTGCTCTCTTACTAGCTCGTTCTATAGGTTCTTTACAACCTGTTTTTCTAAATTGGTCATTGATAGATTATATCTCCACACTGACTCAAGTATTGTACTTTCTTGGTTAAATAAACCGCCCCACACATTAAAAATGTATGTGGGTAACCGGGTTAATTCAATTTTAGAGCACACTCAGTTAAACGATTGGAGACATATTTCTACCGATCTAAATATTGCTGATGTCGTATCTAGGGGTTTAGATGCTTTTAGTTTATCTCAATGTTCTGAGTGGTTCCAAGGACCAAAATGGATACACCAATCTCGTTCGGCTTGGCCTGTACCTGTATGGTCTCCTATTCCCACTGAGGAACTACCTGAACTCAAACCTACGACGGCTAAAGTCCTTTTAACCGAAGCAGATTTAGAGAAAGACATTGAATGGATGTCACAGTTCTCTTCTTTTCTAAAATACAGAAAATTCAAGTTTATGTGTCTCGTTTCATTTCTTGGCCGTTTGAGTTCTCAAGGAGTAGTTCCACCTTCAAATGAGCCTATTTCTGTTTCCGAACTCCGAAAGGCCTTACTTAATTTGGTCAGACAAGTTCAGAATGTTTACTTTGCAAAAGATATTTTTTGATACATTCTAAACAGCTTAAATCATCTTCTTTACTACCGCTTACTCCATTTATCGACGAACAAGGACTTCTTCGAGTTGGAGGTCGTCTGAAACACGCAAACTTACCTTACAGTGCTCAACATCCTTTGCTGCTTCCTAAACACTGCCATCTTACGAATGTTCTGATAGACCACTATCACAAATTCTATTTGCATGCTGGACCACGAACATTAAGAGCCTTGCTTCAAAAACAGTTTTGGATTCTTTCAGCGCACTCAGTTATACGTCAACGCATAAGAATGTGTTTGACTTGTTCTAGATTTAGCATCACAACACCATCTCCAATGATGGCTGATTTACCTTCCAGTAGAGTGACTGTTGCGCGTCCTTTTTCCCGCTGTGGTGTAGATTTAGCTGGACCTTTTCTTATTAAAGAGAGTTATCGCCGAAACGCCAGCTCTTATAAAGGATATTTTGCCCTTTTTATTTGTATGGTCACTAAGGCTGTTCATTTAGAGGCGTTGACTAGTCTTTCTTCGGAAGCATTTATTGCTACTCTTACTCGTTTTGTCGCCCGCCGTGGTCTCCCATCTGATATATACAGCGATCAAGCTACTAACTTCCGTGGAGCCGCAAGAGAGCTCACAGAAATTGTCAGTTTTTTGAAACAGGAAGACAACCAACGCTACATTACTGCAGAATTAGCTAAACTAGAAATCAACTTTCATTTTATCTGCCTAGAGCACCCTTTATGGGTGGTATATGGGAAAGCAACATTAAAAATACTAAATTCATCTCCACAAGGTAGTTGGTGACAAAATACTAACAATTGAAGAGTTTGTTACTATGCTTGCTCGTGTTGAAGCAGTTCTCAACTCTAGACCGCTTTGTGATTTATCTCCAAGCCCTAATGAGTTAGAGGCTTTGACTCCTGGTCACTTTTTAATAGGTGCACCATTAGTAGCGGTACCGGAGCTTGATTTAACAGAATTGCCGCTGAACAGATTATCTCGATGGCAGAAAGTGTCTCAAATGTTCCAACACTTTTGGCAACGTTGGTCTTCAGAGTATCTGTTAACCTTGCAAAAGGCTAAATGGTTCTCTAACAACGCTGAAATCTACAAGTTGGTCAACTTGTTTGGGTGAAGAAGACGGAGCTTCTCCTTTGACTTTTCCTTTAGGTAGAATTGAGGAGGTTTTTCCAAACCAAGATGACGGCGTTGTACGTATCGTGTCTGTTAGAACTTCTCGCGGTCTTTATAAGCGACCAGTGAGAAAACTTGCTCCTTTATATCTGTCTGAATAATGGAGTCTTATTCTTTTTCTTCGAAGTCGAAATTTTGATTTTCAAAGATAATTTATTTTCATTCATGAAGCTATACTTTTTTTCATTTTGATTTAACTTTAACTTTCAAGTAAAATTTTTGTTTAACTTTTACATCTGAAGTAAAATCATTTTTTTTACAAATTTAATTTCTTTATCATACTTCAATTAACTTTAACTTAACTCATTCATACATAACTTTACTTTGCTTACTTACTTATGCTTAATTTCATGCCTGTAACTCTGTTAAAATTTACTAAGAATCATTGTCACGATTCTTGGCCGGCGGTTTTGGTAAATAATTATGAAATAATACGGAGTTTTAAACCGTTCAGATAATAATTTTTTACTGTTGTGCGGTCAACGTTCATGTACGGAAGAAAGGTGTGAAATACAAGAAGAAAGCAGTGTGCGTGTGCGTCTTAACGCTATACATACTCGAGCCTAGCTCTCCGCCCGCCGCTAACCAACAGTACCGCCTCGTTCTTTTTTTAAAGTATCCGCTAACCGCTTGTTTGGGTTACAGTCCTCCATAAATCTACATGTGTGATGTCACTTATCCCGATATTCGGAGTAAACTTCCACCATTGCTGTTGCCTTCTTGTTAGTTTATCCTTTACATAGACTCATCTATCTCTTTGTGTCTCTTGCATAGCTGTGTTTATATAATGTATTCACACCCAGTGCGAGAATGGTGCTAGTATTTAAATTAAGAATCTTGTGTTAATAATCTGCTTTGTCTATATAAGCAATGTTGTACAGAGGTTATGTTATATTGAAGTAAGTCTTGCCTGTGATCTAATAAAGTAGCTGGTAATGTGCTATCTTATTAAAATAATAGAGAAACTGGGTTTGAAATGGTATTGAAAAGTAACTCATATATTTAGGGACAACTACAATCAGTCGATCAAATTGAATTATTAATTGTTCAATAATTACTTCTAGAATAATAATTTATTAGATTGTTTATTCTTAGAAACGATTTGATTAATCTTATTAGAAACATTCAAGCTTTTGAGGAGGAATAGGTCCTAATTAATACAAAAAAACTAATTTTCAAATTTTCACTAAACTAATCAACAAATTTTCTTACTAATAATTAAAACTAATATGCCAAGTAGGACCACTGTTTGTTGATGCATATGTTAACATAATATAAATGTATTTCTTGCATTGTATTATTTGATTGTATGTCTCTCTACTTTATTACTTTTCTAATCTTATGTTATATGGTGTGTTATGTTATACTCATCTAATAAGTTGAAAACATCTGATGAGTACTAGATGAGTGTTGTGTTTATTCATAAAGGTCACTCATGGGGGGAAAAGTTGCACAGCGGAGGGAAAAGCTAACTTATCACCTCAAAGAACTGATGAGCTTATCATAAACCTGATTATTACCTTCTTTATAATACTTTGCACGTTAAATTTGAAACATCCGCCCACATAATAAAGCACTGGCAGTATTATTATTATTTTTAAATTAGCCTTTTTGATTTATATTTTAATAATTTATATTTTTACTATACAATTACTAAAGAATAAAAAGCTGCATGGTTTAAATATTTAGTTGTAAAAAATATTTATTTAGAAGATAGAACACTGCTGATTTATTAATATTTTTTATCATTAGCTAAGAGTTATTCTGTTTATTGATTAGGTATTGATTATTAGTTTAATTGATTTATTGGTAATCTAGATTAGAATCATTGTGAATATGATTATTTTGTTTATTTATTCAGTTTCATCACATACACACTCATCGACACGATTTTTAATATAAATACAGTATCTTCTATATTCAGTGAATTAATTCTGTCTTCTGTACTGGTCATTAATTTGTTTTCTTAGATGATTAGTGATAAGTTGTTAAATTAACCTGAACAAGCTAAAGAGGGTGATAAAGTGCATCTTTATTAATCTGGTGTTTTGCCTGATTTGTGTCCCCCACCACTCATCAAATAAAATATCATGCAAAGCATTAGATGAGTACCTGCTGAATAAAGTTACATACCAATAACATACTAGACATTGGGTTATAAAATAATTCTGAGGTGAATCATAAGGAAACAGAAGTAATTCCAATGTAAGCTTTAGGTGATCATGACATTCTGTGGTCAAGTGAAGCAAATCCAAAGTTATTTAGGAAAAGTACTGAGGTACCCCATACCCAATTTTAAAACTTACTTTAGATAAAAGGTATACATTTACGTATTTAAGATTAATTTAATAATATTTATTCTCTCAAATATATTATCACATCAATAATTCCAAATGATTTTAGTAATTGGAAGTGACAATGTATTTTTACTTTTGAAATTATTCTCGTTTAAATTAAATTAATATACACTTTATATTTTTAAGGGTGTACTGTTGCTATATTTTTTGTTTTCCCTGAATGGCTTTATCCCTATTTGACTTAATGTTTCCTACAGGTTCTAAAAAAAAATATTTACATGAATCATTTTTAGAAACATTGTTATCATGTTTAAAAACCTCTTTTGGTTCTTCTTAGAATTAAATCCATTCTTAAGGGATTCATTCTATGGATTTAAAATATTACGTACACCAAATTTACTGCGATTTTGAATAAAATTACGGCTGTAATTTAGTGAATAAAAATGAATTTTTGCATGGTTAAAGTAAGGCTCTGTAGCATCTCAAGATCAATAGATAAATATTATGAAGTTAAAACATGATAAGGTTACAAACTTGATGATCTAAGGTCAATTTAAAAAATAAACACCTATTATAATAAAAATGTTGCTCTTATTGTCAAGGTGTTTTTTCTCTTGGTGACAGCCCACCCTTAAGATTAATGTTTGTGCTGTACATAGTTTTGATAATTTTTTCTTCATTAACATTTTAAAACCTTTATTGTTATATTATTCATTCTCTAGATTTTGTTACAATACCAATCTATCTTGTAAAGTAAAATTGTAAAAAAATAGTTTTAAAATAATAATATATATTAAGTTATTTTAGAAGAGAATTACACTCTTTTTTTACATTTTCTGTAAAACTTAATACTTAAATTTAATTTTTAACATAAGTTCTTGAAATTTCCTTTAATAATGATTAAAATGTAAAATATAAGCATTACAAAAAATAATATAATCACTTACTTTAAATAATAAATCTTACTGGCAATAAAATGTACTACTTAAACTCGCCGGGCTAAAATCTTTCTACATAGTCACGTGACTAAAAATCAGCTGGAAGAGAGAAAATACAATGCTTGTAACACAGTAAAAGGGTAGAAAAAATTCCCTACAGCCGGGTATGTAGGGACTTCAATGTGCAGCTGGGGGTAACTCAGGTTATTTTAAGTCTGTTTAGCTTTTATTATCTATGGTTGTCCTTGTGACGTCATCCTAGCTGTAGGCATTTTTTCTATCCGAAGTTGGACACCTGCTGCTTCTATTAAAACAGCTGTTTTTGACATGTAGAAAGCTATAGCGGGGCCAGTATAGTTATAATTGTACTAGTCTTTGATATTATTAAAATTTGCATTTATGCTGTTAAATTCAATGACATTTGAGATTTTTTAAAGTCTATTTCTCTGGTGTGCTAAAATGTTGTTTCCTTGGACTTAATCATTTTTTTAAATAAACGTTTGTAGATTTTATTAAACAAATTAAAATAATGAAACATCACAATATCTATTTTCTTCACAGAATTATTCCTTCTATGCATAATAATACTTTCAAGTTATAATCAGATGTTTTTTTATTTGGCTTTAAATTACAAGCTGATCTTCTAGTGTAATTATGCAGTTTAACATTTCAATAATAGAATTTAAGACCATAACTATGTTAATTAGTTAACTGTTTTATTATCTACTTCTAGTAATTATATGTAAATTGTACTGGCATGTCTCATTTCTGTTCTGTTGTATCTATTTGTTTAATATGTTATTTGTATTTATTCTCTCTGTAATGTAATGCTATTGTATATTTGTTTTTTATCATCTTCTTTTAAAGCGTATTTAAGTTATTTTTATGTGAATTATTATTTTTGTAAATTAATTTATTTTATTTATTTGTTTAAACTTTAAAGGATTGTTAAGTGCTCATTTTTTTTATTTTCCTAGAAATATAAAAATTTCTATGGATGGTTACATTTTAACTTGAACCTGAGAAAAATTGCTAAGTATAAGGTGTCTTAGTGGATAGGAAGAGCACTTCCAATAAATACGATGGACATTTTCAGTGGATAGGAGGCTTAGTAAATAGAATAGGCACTCTCAGTTGATAGAATGGACCTTATCAGTGAATAGGAGGATTTGTGAATAGAATAGGCACTCCCATTGGATAAGGATGGGCACTCCCAGTAGATAATAGGCTTAGTGCAAATGATGGGCACTCCCAGTAGATAATAGGCTTAGTGCAAATGATGGGCACTCCCAGTAGATAATAAGGCTTAGTGCAAATGATGGGCACTCCCAGTGGGTTGGAGTTGTAGTAGATAGGATGGGCACTCCTAGTGGATTGGAACCTTAGTTGCTATTATGGGCACTCCCAGTGGGTTGGTGCTGTAATAGATAGGATGGGCACTCCTAATGGATTGGAATCTTAGTTGATATGATGGGCACTCCCAGTGGGTTGGTGCTGTAATAGATAGGATGGGCACTCCTAGTGGATTGGAACCTTAGTGGATATGATGGGCACTCCCAGTAGATAAGATGAACAAACCCACCGGATTAGAGCCTTAGCGGATAATGGAGAGGAGCCTTAGTGGATAGGCTAGAAAATCCCAGTGATTTGAAGCCTTAGCAGATAGGATGGGTTCTCCTAGAGATGATGATGGCTAATGATGAGGCTGAAAAGATGGTAACTTACCATCTTATATTTTTTTTGGTAGTATAGTTATTGAATACATCATTGCATTTTGTTAATATTTAATTGTTTAATTTTAAAACATGCTTTAACTAATTTTATTTATTAATGTTTTTAATAAACTATTCTTATCCTTGTTGTCATCTAGAGTACTAAGTAATAAGTAATTATAATTTTATTTGATCTTTTATGAATAAATGATTATCATCAATTTGTAAATGCATTAATTTATTGTTTAGCCTATTTTGTAAATGTTGCTCAAGTCTGTTTGTTTTTGTTATTTTGTAAAGAATAAAATTGTATATTATTGCTGGAATTTGTTATTTGACCTTGAACTATTTTAATTTATCTTGTCAACTTAGGCTTAGTAATATAAGGTATGAGCAGTTACATTGGTGTGAAATATCAGGCAGGAAACTGCAGGTTATCAAAAGATATAGAGGACTGCTTAAAATATTTTTATAAGCATAAAGCTGAGCTGTAGTCAAAGAAAAGGTGTGTTTTGTAATTATTTTTATTTTTTTAGTGAATTTTTATCTACCTTACTCTCTTGTTTTATATAATTACTATTGTGGTTTACATTCTTTTTATATTTTAATCTCTCTATTCAATTAATTGAATAGATTTATTGATTCAATTGATTAAAAGAAAATTTAAATAAAAATATAAATAAATATTTAAATATTTAATTTTATTATTTTATCATTGCTTTCTAAAACTTTGATGTTCTTTATAACATTTGTTTCTTATTCTTACCATTATTTCTATTTGAAGGTACAGTTTTAGTTGCTTGAAATTATAAGACCGTTCTCGAATTATTAACTTTGTCAAATAATTTGAAACTGCTACCCAAAAATTGAATTCTTGAATATTTTAAAGTAGGGCATTAGAGGCAGTAAGAGATGAGCTAAAGTTTAGCCTAGAACGGAAAAAATCTTTAATCATTGCCCTTTCAAAAAACCCAAAATTTTTCATTTCAAAATTTTAAGCTATTGCTGATAAAGCTTTTGTCGCAAGCTATGTTTATTTTACCCCCTAGAGTCTACAATTCTCGTTATTTGTTAACTTTTGGAAAAAAATATTTTGTTAAAATAACGCATTATTTTCACTTTCATCAGTTTCTTCAACTTCTAGCAACAACAGGTTAAAATTTTGACTATTGAATGTATGCAAATGTTTAGGTTTTCTTAAAGAGCAATGATAAGAGATTTTTTTTCTTTTCTTGGCATCTCTTACTTCCTTCAATCCCCTACCATTAAAATTCCAAAAATTAAATTTTTGCAAAAAATAATTTTTCATGCAAATTTTTGGGTAATAGTTCCAAATTATTTGACAATGTTAATAGTTCGTTTGTTAGGCAATTTTCTCAGCTTTCCAACGAGACCAATTTCATCTTTTTAGCTTGAACAGTTTAAGAGCTTTTATTATGCAAGGTCAAATAATTTTTAAAAATATTACATTTGAACTTGTTGAAAAATGTTTAGAGATCGGGGTTTATAGTATACGACATTTTTGTTACCCTAGAGGAGTACTATCAGCTCCTTCTTTGGTGGATACTTTATATGAAAATCATTTTAGCTCATTTTTAACAATTGTGCTATCTTGTTTGGCTATACCTTTAATTTTGTTCCAAGTCAACCAGTGATATCTGGAATTTCAGATTGAGAGATCATTAAAATATATGTTTAGGTTGTTTGAATGGAGACTCAAACTAATTGCCAAAGACAATCATCATGTATTTAACTTATTACTTAAATAAAAAAATTGATTCAGTATATGCCAGGACATCCTAGACAGTACTGTTACTCAGTTGAAACAGGAAGTTGTTGATAGTTCAGTGTGATATCTGTTTGATACTAAGTCTTCTTATCACTATTGTGTCCCTGTGTTTTCCTCTACTATTCCATTTTGTACTCTTAATATTATTATGCTGAGATTGTCCAGTCTTAAATTAACCTTTAAGCGTTAAAATGCAGTTTATAAATATAATTTTAGTATTATTTTACTTGTTAAATTATGAGTTTTTACTCACTAGTGGTCAGTCTAATGGTGAGTTAAAATTATTTGTATTTTTCCTAATTTAAACCATAGGTATATAGGAAAAGTATCTTGTTTGCACAATACTTTTCCAAAACCCAAATTTCACCTGTATTATCTGTTTCAGGTGTATACAACCTTCAGAGTGATTTTTTACAAATTTGTTTGTCTCATTGTCTGTATGCGTGTGAGTGTCTGTCACCATCTTAGCTCCCACTGTTTATTTGGGTTATATATATATATATATATATATATATATATATATATATATATATATTATATATATAATATATATATAGCTAGACAATATAGAAGCACATAAAAAGCTTCAAATTTGGATTATTTGCCACTAAGCTATTGTTTTAAATAAATCATAGATATTTATTCAAAATTATCGTTACTTGTGTTTTTTAAAAAATCTATGATAAATGACTATAAAATAGCAATAAAATTCCTGAAATATGGTGATATTGGTATTACATCATAGAATTTAAAGCAAAGTTTCATAAATAGAAAACTTGATTTAAAATAATTTCCTTAGTAAGATCAGTATTATGGTATACTACTACATTTAACTTCTTAAAATTACCATATTTAGGTAACAATTCATAATAAATCGGGTACGGGGTACCTCGGAATTTGTCCTTATCACATCGGATTCCCTACTCTTATCCTCACTGCTTTGGACTTGCTTCGCTTGTCCTTAGACTATTCAATTCGCCAAAAATATAATGCAACATGTTTTCGGATTCGCTTCGCTCGTCCTCAGGTAGTAAATGCATCCGTTTCATTCTCAGCGGTCACAGCACTGATCGCGCTCAATGCTGCATAATTTTTATGATCCCACAAAAATCATGGATATACTTGTCGTATTGGAACGAAACTTTGTGCACTCTTTTATTACGTAAAGGTATACATTTCTACTAAATTTAAACTCAATTAAATCATTTTCTTTTTTTTACAATTTTTTAAAAAAACGTACACAAATCATTTGATAAAAATTGAACTATAAGGCCAATGATAAAATGAAACTTAGCTCATTGTTAATCTTATACATATCCATGCGTGCCAAATCTCAATCCAATCGCATCATTTTTCCGCGTTTTATGATTTTTTGAAATTTTCGCTGAGTCATTATTTTGGGTTAATGACGTCATAAAACAATTATTTTCCGAATAGCACAACTGTAGCGGTAGACTGATGTTTGTACAAAGTTTCAACTGTATATCATGAATACACTGGGAGAAGTAGGAGCTACGATGATAACAGACACACACACACTTACAGACAGACAACTATGTAAAACCACTCAGGAGGCCATTAAAACACCTAAAACGGATAAATCCGGTTTCATCCCGGTTTCGGATTATTTACAAACACAATACTTTTATTTATACCTACAGTAAAAATACTGGTAACTTAAAAGACGCATGAGTCGACTTCCTGGGGGTTTACTGGGAGGGGGGGGGGTTAGCATTTATAATAATGATGCATCTGAAATACATATTCATGTATTTTGTATTAAATAAGAATAATATTTATTTATTTATTGTTATTATTTATTATAGGAAAAGTTGTATTGATAGAATAGAATATATATAAAAAAACATGGATTATAAAAAAATATTTGTATTGTTATTTTTACAATCAAAGTTATTTTTATTGTTTTTTACTTTTATTTATTGTTATTATTTATTATAGACAAAGTTGAATAAATAGAACTATATAAAATAGAATATATATAAAAAACTTTGATTATAAAAATGAGAAAACGATCTACAGATCTTGCATTAGAGCTCTATTGATAATGTATAGGTTGGTATTTGTGTTATAAGAGTGGCAACCTTGATTCTCAGCTACGTAAATTTAGCAAGTCATAATTTGCACACAGAGAGATAAAATAATATTCAAGAAGGGGGCGCATGTAGTCTACCAACAGACTGAGGTGTGGAACATCTTTTTATTTTTATCATTTATAAAAAATAAAATGTAACAAGCATGTAATCTAAAATGGGTATTGCCATCGTAGCAAACATTAGAACCAGCCACCATCATTATACGACAACAGCTCTTCCACTAATTGGTAAAAAGCAAATATTATCACTTAAAGTATTAAAAATTGATGTTCGTAGTTAAAAATTGATGCACTTCCCCTTATTACCGCAGTTATCAACTTTAGCTTTTGTTGTTTTCACGTTTTCGTCTCCATTGTAACGAGAAACAAAGCTTTGAAGAACAGTATTATTTTATTGTTTTTTTAATTAGTTTTTTTTGTAATTGTATTCGTATTTTATTACAAAGCAATGAAGGAAGTTTTTGAATTTGAATTATTTAACCTATGCGCGTGTTGCAGACGAAATAGAAGAGTACGGCGACTGCAGACCCCTTTTTACACATAACTATGGATATAAAATATACTTCAA
>JACMZG010000008.1:72063089-72093089 GCA_018340805.1 Microvelia longipes | reverse complement strand
AGTTTTGGACATTATGAGTATAAATGTAACGAAGATACAGTTCAGACTTATCCAGTACAGAATCCAAGTTATAGTCCATTTGATACAGTTGAATTCAGCTTTAAAACCAACCACGGACACAAAGACTATACTTGCGTTTACAGAATACGTGTTCACGGACAACTCACCATGGATGGATTAAATTGCTAGATATAAAAAAAAAAATTACTGCCTAAGAAACTGTATTTATTTTTTAAAAAATCAACTATAGCTGTTTTAAATACGTTTCATTATCTTATACCAATTGTATTGCACAAAGCGGCCACCTCAGAATCATATCGTGGACAAACCGTTCAATTGACACAACTGTTCGAGTGACAATGTCTCTCGACCAGTGTTGTGCTATTGGCTACGCAAATATTAAAAAGGCCCCTTGCGTCTAAAATTTTAAAATGTTTGTAAATGGGGAGGTAGATGAGTTCTGTTTAAAGATCCATGTCTCATTTTGCTTTAATTATGAAGAACATTTACAGTCTGAACAGTTTTTGATTAGATACCTGAAGGTAGAATGCCTGTATATACAGGGTCTCTACATGTAAGTAAGTACCTGTCAATCAATCTAAGAATGGTTGCTATTTTATATAGGTATAACATATCAAGATAATAAGCACCTTGATCAATTTAGAAACAACTGCATCCTAACTGTTAGACTCGGCGATTCGCTGCCCCGGGTTTTTCTATGGTTTTCGCGTCGTATTACTGGTTTATATAGGAGGCATATCGCCACAATAAAAGCGAATTTTCTTTTGTTCGCATTATGTTATAAATGTCAATCAACAAAAACCGCAGAGCTAATACTGATGATGAAATGAAACTTCGTATACATTAAAAACATGTTAAACTTCGTTAACATTTTACATAGTGTAAAAAAATAACCATGATTTTTTGAAATTGTTGTGGGTTAATGACGTCACACATATTTCATAAACAATAGGGTTTGGGACATACGAGATTGATTTCGATACGATAAAGAGTTTGAAAGTTAAAAATCCCATATATATATATATATATATATATATATATATATATATATATATATATATATATATATAATATATATATATATATATATATATATATATATATATATATGAATGTATGTATGTATGTACGGGATTCTTCAACTTTCAAACTCTTTATCGTATCGAAATCAGAGATGTGAGTGTGTGTGTGTGTGTATTCTTGATCAGAGAGGCCCATCATCCAAAAAATTCCACTGCCCCCTCCCCTTCCATGACCCCAATCTCAAAAGCTTATTTTTTCTTTGAAAATTTACTAAAATTGGGTACAGGGATCCTCAATACTTTTCCTCATTTCGCTTGACTCGGTTGACTCATAATATAAATTTGATCCAAATTTCTATGACTTCGGACTCGGATTATTTGTCCTTAGATAGTCATTTATGATTACACAAACCTTAAGGTGTTATTACTTTATAATTTATTGGAGTAACAATATGCGAACAAATATTAAATAAATGGTGAGCCACGAAGAATTGATTTATACTTGTAAACTAATTATTATTTTTCTTTGTTAATATTAACACTAGGTAGTTCTAGGAGCTGGCTGGAACACATTCAGCGACATTAGGAGGTTATACGTAAGCCCTCAAAGGACAACTAACATCACCAAAAATATACTAGATAAGAATAAACTGAAAAAATTCTGGGTTAGTTATGTTTCAATTAGTTATAACAATAATAAATAATACAAATAACTCAGGTAAGAATATGTGATGCGTTTCTAAATGTACATACATTTTCAAAAACACGAATAACATGATATACACATCAAGGCATCCGATATTCTTACCTGCAATATTAAAGAAAGTGTTTCTAACCTGCAAGTTCAAACGAAAAGTGTGTCGTGATTTAAGAAGCTTGTGAATACACGAAACAAATGTCTGAAATCAGAAAACGTCGATCAGAAAAATTTAAAGACGTTTTAAAAGACACACTTTACGTTTAAACAATCATTTAGAACCCCTTATAAAGATCGGTTTATTGTTCGTGGCGTTTTGGGCTCGTGTTATTAATTTAAGTTGTGTATTTTCTTGTTAAACAACTGTGACTATCACTCATTTTTTAAATAGTTTTAAATAGTCTACTTTAATAATTACTAAATTATTTAATAAGATAAGAACAACAGTTTATAACTGTAACAACAGGTAACAGCAGAAGACAATTAAGCTTATTCAATAAACCACAAGAATTTAAACTGGCAACACGTACTGATAAGAACTAAGAAACTCACTACTAATAAGGAACTAACTACTATATCATTTGATACTACCGAGTTTTGCAAAACATGAATAGTTGACACAATATAATTGTGCGAGAGACACCTAGGAAATGTAACAAGCAAAATGCAATGCTACATCTGGGAACTGTTCCATCATTCGACATTCGTCATCATTGATGGCTCGACATAATGTCATGTCCCACTCTTAACGAAACAGAGTGGGACATGACATTATGTCGAGCCATCAAGGATGACGAATGTCGAATGATGGAACAGTTCCCAGATGTAGCATTGCATTTTGCTTGTTACATTTCCTAGGTGTCTCTCGCACAATTATATTGTGTCAACTATTCATGTTTTGAAAAACTCGGTAGTATCAAATGATATATGTTTTGCTTGCCATGCATGATGGCGGTAAGAGAGCACCGCTCGTCTCTGATAAGTACTTCACATTATATTCTTCGGAATTAATTAACAAAACACCCCCGGGCTCTTGGTCTAAGAGCGATGTACCTGAATGGTCAATGGAAAAAAATACTTCGCTATACATAATACAAATACCCCAAGTTTTAAAAAATTATTTAAACGGTTCACAAATCAAGAGGAGGAGACTTTTGGACCACCCTGTATTAAA
Source organism: Microvelia longipes (assembly GCA_018340805.1). Lineage (NCBI taxonomy): Eukaryota > Metazoa > Arthropoda > Insecta > Hemiptera > Veliidae > Microvelia > Microvelia longipes. Next base: position 72,090,175 of record JACMZG010000008.1, on the reverse strand, counting down.
TTTTTATGATTTTCCATTGATACATTTGAAAATCCGATATTATGTTGGTATTATTCCACTTACAAAACTACTATAAGATAAACTGATACAAGACAACATCATGGAGCCGCGGAGCGTCCACAGAGAAGTGCAGTGCTCCAGTGCTGTCGTAGTATGTTATATTAATCCATATATCTGTATATATCTTTACGATTAGGAAAATATATCTTTATTTACACCATTGAATTTTATGACTTTAAAGATAAAGATAAACGACGGGGCAATCTCCTTGGGAGAAGGAGGAGTGAGCAAACCATTCTTGCAATGGAAAGACAGGAATCCTGTACCTGTGAAATTCATATCTTTCTCATCCTGGCACGGCACTCAGGCTAAGTGGTACTTCGACTGTTATGGTAAGTTTATGTGTAAAGGCTGCGCGGAGCGAGTTTATAAACTCAAGTTTTATATATGTTACCGTCAACTCATAAAACTTCATGAAGTAAATAGTTATTTAATTGAACAAATTAAACGACCAGTTAAATCATAAAATATTATAAAATAATATGATCTAAGTAGCTTTTTCATTACATACTTCAAGAAGTTCAATGATATTTTAGGCTTCATTTTTTACCTCCTAAGGTAAGGGCTCTAGTAATTGACCGTGCACCAGTAGTTGACCATTTGTACATAAAACTCAAATAATAAGGATAAAGATGGACGTATTCCATTGAAAAACATCTGTTGATCCTTTTCCGTTTGATCCTATTCATACTGTGGAAGAAGACCAATAAGCAGCTTGAACACTTCAATTTAGGGACTAAAACATGTATGGGAATATATCTGGGGTTGAGCTATGCAGGTCCAATGTATCTGGTACTGAAAGGTGTGAGCGTGAAGGCACTGCTACACTCTCAGCTCTTACTAGCTTTGAAAGCAGTCTTCCAGAGCTTACTCTTGATGATGAGGTTCTCTCAGTATTTGATGATGTTATATATGTTATAACATATATGTTATAACAAATTTGATGATGTTATATATGGTCGAGGACTGTTTTGGTCCTAATGATCTCTCTGAAGCGGTGGTGGCTATATGAGATGATTGAACCAACACAGGAACAACGACCTTAACCATCACCAATAGATCCACCTAGTGATGTCCCACTTACAGTTCTCGAGAATGGACAGACAACGTCCCAGGATGTTCCTCGAAGTGAAGGCATGACTATAGAAACATTGTCTGATCCTGGTCATCCTGGCATCTCCATTTAAGAGGCACTTCTATTATCCAGCAACTCAGAATAACACAACAAAAAAATCAAAGAGAAAGAATGCCCACTTTTGTGACAGGAAAACTGTGCCAAGATTATTTCAAGAGGAAAATAAAGAAGAAAGGAGACCTAGAACATTTAATGGCAGAAATAGCAGCAGAGAAGAAACAAAGAAATGGATAAGTTAAAGAAGGAAAGAGCTTTGCAGCGTAAAGTGAAAAAGGCAAAAAGATTTTGTTCAATTATCCTCAGAAAATTCTGCTTCAGATGTTGAAGGTTCCTCTGGGGAAAGCGTCTTAACTGAACCCTCGTTGGATGAGGGTTCTAATAACGATTACAATTGGGACCCCGTGCAGAGGCGCCTTGGCGAATTTGTTGTCTTCAAGTATGAGGGTGCATATTTCCCAGGAAGAATAGAAAAGCTGAATAAAGCTGGAGCCATCTATGCAGAAATGTGGGCGGTTGTAGAAAAGGCCTGATGTGCTACACTACCCTTGAGCTTCAATAATCGGCCCAACGAGCCGAAACAAATTAGCAAAACACGGAATGTATTTTCTGTGCGGGAGTTGGATATTATTTGGGACTGACATTGCTTTGATAAGTACCTACTTATTCTTACTATTACTTAAGTACTCATTAAGTATTTTTCAATATGTCATTAAACTTTTATAAAATAAAAAAACGGATGCTAATATATTGCTTTTATAGTGCATTATTTTCGTTGTCTTTTTCCAACTGGTCAACTACTGACTCAATAGCACGGTTAACTACTAATTTTTTTGTTTTCGCTGACGGTCACTACTGGTTTCAAGCATATGATTTTATTTTATTTTTTCTAATGTCAGGGGTATAATAAAATTTTTCTATAAAATGTATTTACCTATGACTTGTACGGTTTTCATATGTAGCGATCTGGCATCGTAAACATGTTTTACATCCCAAGGGACGTAAAACTCATATTTACATTTTAGGGACGTAAAACTCATATTTAAGTCCCTAGGGACGTAAAACGCATATTTACGTCTCTAATAGAGTGCAGTGGCTATATATAGAGTCATCTATGTAGAATAAAATCAAAGTCACAGAATAAATTCAAAATAATGTAAGGAATGAAGAAGAGAATGTGTACGAAAAATGTAAACCCCCTACCTACAGTCGTTATTAACATCCCTTCAAATTGTAACTTCTCATTCCCATCGTCATCAACAAATTTAAAAAATCAATAGAAATAAATATCACTTATTCTAAGTTGCAGGTCAAATTTATTACACGACAGGGATCGAAAAATTTCAGCTCTCGTATTATTTCCATCGGCCTTACGACCTCGTGTGATATACCTCGCAGGTGAGTTTTCACCAGCTTGGCCTTATGTGAAAACTTGGCCTTGATCTTTAAAACTTTCTTCTTCTTGCCGTTTCAATGACTATTGCATTTATGCATATTTACAGGTAGAAAATCAATACTTGCAACTAACATGACGATAGGAGAGAAATTAAGAAATTATTTATTGGATAACTATGATCCATACACTCAACCCGCCACAGACGATGATCGACTCACTGTTAACAGTAATCTATATATTTCATACGTATCTCTTGTAAGTTATCTCATGATTTAATTACTCAATAATTATTATAAAGGGGAAAATGCTTCATTTGCTAATTCCACCAAAAAAATACGCTTATGAGGTTATTTAGGCAACGGCGGAAGTTGAGGCAGGAGGTCGATTCCACTTAGCCTCTTATACATACAGATATATATATATTATATATATATATATATATATATATATTATATATATATATATATATATATATATATATATATATATTTATATATATATATATATTTGTATGTATGTATTAATGATGTATGTGTGTGTGTACCCTTGGCGATGGATAACACTCAAAGGCTTGTTGAAATCGAATCCAACTTATCCGCAGGATGACAGAAACTTAATGATAAACGTAGAGATATTATTAGTAATGAAGCCATATTGGTTGAATCGTGAAACATCGAAAAAGGAACCTGAACATCTTTGATTATTAATAAAATTAATTTAACAGTACAAAATTATAGTAACATATATCAGTATAGAATGTTTAAAAAACAAAAGACAAACAATATGTGGAAAGCACGAAGATTGATTTATTATAACCTTCACCTAATCTTAAATTAGGTTTAAATGAGGTTAAATAGAGCCCCTGAGAGGCCATAAATGATGTTTCCAGCCTTTTTTATTTATCGTAAGGTAGTACGTCATTTTATGTTTGACCCCCCAGCACCCGCGCCATCGCCCTTTTCGCGGCGAGGCGCTGTACCAGATTCAGCGCGCCGGCCCTGATTTTAAAATTAGGGCGATGGCGCTGGTGCTGGGTGGGGGGGGGGGGTGTCAAACATACAATGTTGTTGTCGTAAAAGGTCGTAGGTCATTTATTTTCTTGCTTGCCTCTTGCACTATTTATATTATATATGAGAGTATACTATTATTACTTATTGTTTAGGGTTTGTACTTGATACGCATTGCATACTGTTGAAACATTACAGTCAACATTTCAAGAATATCTCTCATCAATGATTAGCAATATTTACTATTATTGCTATTAGCAATAATTTTCTTGCAAGGATCGTGAATAAAGGGGACGACGATCTCGATTTACCATAAAACAAAGTGACCCCGTTGAGGATAACAAAATAGAGATGAATCGTTTACAAAAAATACGCCAAAAATATACTGCACATGCTTAGTACGAACTGCGCATGCTTACAATAATCACATTAACCGAGCAAGTTTTAAATTTATAGGTAAACTTCCTATCTGACAGAAGGTTTCCCATTTGAGGTTATAAACAAGGAGTGAAAAGTAATATTCTTTAATTTACTTGTAACTTCCATATTTTGTAATAAAATTAAAAAAGGTTGTACTTTTAAATGTTGTATTTAATGTTGCATTGACTTAATGTGTTAGTATATATTAAACTCGTCTTACCTTTGTAACATAACCTGCGTTTTGCGCTTTTAGCAATAACCATACAAGAGAAGGTAATTTTGTTCCTATTTCTCGAACTCCGATGAGAAATGGTTCATGGGATCAGTGAAGTTCCCTTGTGGCTTCATCCCCCTTATTCAAGATTCTTGTTTTCTTGTTAACAGGACCCCGTGACGTCTTCTATGGAATTAAGAGGCAGTATGGATGTCGTAAGAATTCTTTTTTTATATCTAAAATAACAGTTTTTACTTTTCCTCATACATATCGTAGGCATTTAGGAAAAATTGTATTTGCAATAAAATCTGAAACCAGTGAGTCACCTGAATTATCAGGTTTAGGTGTTTTAGATTATGTGTGTGTGTGTCTGTTATCATCGTATCTCCCAGTATATTTATCAGGAAACATTTTTTTGACGTAATTAATTCAGAAAAATGTTGAAAAATTATGAAACGCGGAAAAATTTTGGCACGGTCAATTTTAATTTTGGCACGCGTGTATCCATGCGTAAAATACAGCAACATTTCAAAAAATTATAAATCGCGGAAAAATGTTACGGTCAATTCGAGAATTGGAACGTATGTATAATACTATCATATGTGCCACTTGTCATCTCATTATCAGCATTACTATAATTTGTATCAAATGACTTGTGTACGTTTTTTTAAAAAAATTGTTAAAACTCAGGAAATTATCTAATTGCTTTGAAATTTGGTAAAAGGGTATACCTTTACGTAATAAATAAGTTTCAATGGAACACTTGTTCCATAGATATACTTATATCTATGGTTTTTGTTGGATCATAAAAGTTAAGCAGCATCGAGCGTGGTCAGTGCCTAGATGGATGATGGCTTGGAATGAAACGGGTGTATTTACTATCTGAAGACTAGCAAAGTAGGGAGGCTGGTTGCAGGGTATCAGATGTGTGGAGGAAAAGTTCCGATGTACTTCGTAACCGATTTTTTAATGTTTTTTTTTTTTTTTTTTTTTTTAACAATCCATATATTTAATAAATACATTTATAGTACATGCACATTTAAAATTTAAAAAAAATAACATATGATAATAATAAAGAAAATACATTTAAATGATAAGGATACCTACCACTATAGGTCTGAGAGACCTGTGACGTGGTAGGGTGGCTCTGAGAAACTTCTTATTTTTATAATACATGCTATTAATTTTATTTTTAATCTATATTATACATTATCTTGTAAATTTCCATGCCTGTTTTTATTTATTATTAAATTGTTTATACTTAATTTAATTTATTAATTTAATACAATTAATTTATTATTTAATTTATTTTGCTCAATTTAATTTATTTATATTATTTTTTTTATTTATCTTTAGCCTTAGTTTAAATATTTAAGTTATTTATAGTTTTATAATTATTATTTTATTTATATTATTAAATTTTTTCAATTTATTTACTATTCTGTATTTATCATGCTATTTTTCACTATTGGTTGGTTTTATTAAAGTTTATTATTTTTTCAATTATTTTTCTTTGGTTAACATATTATTTTGTACAAAAGCTTAAAGGATTTTATTTTTTACACTTATTTTGAATTTGGCGGTTTTTTCTATTAGTTTAATGTTGTCTGGTAACGTATTAAAGAAAATTGCAGCTTGATAAAGCCAATTTCTCTGTCCAGCTGCTGTTTTTGAAAGGGAACACCGTAGAGTTTCGCTGTCTTTGCTCTAGTGCTTCTGTCATGTTGTATTGTTATTAAGCTGTGCTTGCCTAAATGAACTCTTAATAGACAGTTGTATTCAAATAGTTGTTCTAGTGGCAATATTTTAAGTTTGTTAAATAATGGCGTGGTGGGCTCTAGAAAATCTTTTTTTTAAATTATTCTTATTAAGGCTTTTTGTAATATAAATACAGGTTTTAGTGTTGTAGGTGGGGCTGATCCCCATGCTATTAACCCGTAGTCTAATATTGACTGTATTAAACCATAATATAGACTAGTTAATTGTTTTTGGTTAGCAAAAGTTCTTATTTTTTTTAAAGCGTATATGAGTTTTCTTAGTTTTCCTAAAAGACTGCTTACATGTTGTTTCCAACTAAGAGTGTTATCTATTGTGATACCCAAATACTTAATGGGTTTTTCTACTTTTATTTCTGCGCAATCGCAATTATTTATTAGCATGTTACATGCTTTCGTATGGACTTTAATCTTAGTTATGTCAGGTATACCTGATGAATAAAGAGAAAAAATCAGGCTTTTTTTATAATAATAAAAAACCAATTTTTTATTTTCAACAAGTTTTCCTCCATCAAGGCAACCCCTTGTTTCACTGTTTTTTCTGCACATAAAATAATTCCATCATTGGCAAAACCTACTATTTTAATATTTTTTCCAGCTGAAATCAAGTCGTTTATAAAAATATTGAAGAGGGAGGCCCTAAGCAGGTTCCTTGGGGTATGGAAAACTCAGATGAAAACTCCTTTCCTAAAGTACCGTTAATTTTTGCCTTGTAAATCCTGTTTTCTAGATAACTAACAAACCAGTCTAACATTCTACCCTTAATTCCTAAATTTTTAAGTTTTTGAATTAATTTTCTATGACTTACAGTATCGAATGCTTTTTCTAAGTCTATCGACACAGCGATTGGTTTTAATCCCTTATCTAACATTTCAGAAACATAGGTTGTAACCTCTGCTATAGCATCTTGGGTGTTTTTAATCTTCTGAACCCGTACTGTGATTCCGAGAGAATCTTATTATATTCAAGAAAATCATAAAGATATTTTTTTACTATTTTTTCTATAATTTTTGAAATGTTAGATAGCATGGCAATATATTTATAATATATATATTATATTTTTAATATATTAGGGAAAATTCCATTTTCTAGACTAAGTTTACAGATATGATAAATAGGTTTAATTAATATTTGTAGATTATCTTTTATTGTTTTGACCGTGATGTTATCGTGACCAGGTCCCGAGCCCCCTCTTAAGTCCTGTATAGCCTCAACTACATCTTTCTCTGTTACATTGCATTGCGTCCACGTATTTTTGTTTGAGTTATTTATTTGTTGTATATCTTCTAATGTGTCTTTGTTTATATTTATACCATTATTAATTTTATTTGCATAGGTTTCTCCCACTGACGTAAAATACTTTCCTATTATATTAGCAGCTAGAATAGGGTCTGTTTGTGCGTCGATTTTATTACCTGTCTCTGTATCTATTATGTGCTCAATATTTTGTTTTGTGTTTTATTTGTAATTTCGTTGACTACATCCCATACTGCTGTTAATTTGTTTTCTGACTTTTCCATTTTACTAGTATAATACTCTTTTTTAGTTTGTTTGATTAATTTTTCTATTTGTTTGTTGTATTTTTGTAAGTAGTCTTCTTTTTGATTTAAATTCTTCCATTATAGTTCTTGTTCTTGGTATTCGTTGTAAATACGCATTCTGGCGATATTTCTTTCAGTGACAGCAAGTTATTTTATTATTTAATTTAAGTTAAATATTATTATTATTTAAATAATAATATTATTTAAAAGTTATAAGTTATACTTAATTTTTTTTAAAGTATAACATTATATAAGTATAATGTTAAGTATAACATTACGTGATGTTATAAGTAAAACATTCTTTGACTTTCATGCAAACCATCAGATCATAAGAAATTGTGGGCGACTTCAAAGAAATAGTGCTAAAACAAACTTTATGAATTGGGTTCTTATTTTATAGAGTTGGAACGATGAAAAACTTAAATGGGATCCAGCTGAGTTCGGCCAGATTAAGCTAATTAAACTCACTGAGAGAAAAATATGGCAGCCAACTTTACATCTGCTCAAGTAAGATATTTCACATATTACAAAAACAGGATAGATATTTTATAGAAATTTGTCGAGCAATGTTAAATGATTGACGACCTAAATGATATACCTACAATCCTACGGTAGTAGGTGCACCTACACGTATAAAGGAAAATTATTGTGTTCACATAATAAAACCGAATCCAAGATGGTTAATATTTAATACACTTGAGTTTAAAAAAAATATATATTTAAATTGTCAAACCACAATACATTTTTTTTTTTTTTAAAACAAGTTCTTTTATTGGCAAAAGTAATACAATATTTATTTGTGTATACCGGAGCCATATTATATTTATTGATTAGGGTAATTTGTGCCTCTTTATTTTATTTATTTATTTGTTATTTTTGTGGTATAAATTTTGGTAATTTTTTGGGTGTGAGGGTTTGTTTGGGTCAAGGATAATTTTATATTTTTGGTTTGGGTATTTTATTTTTTTTTATTTTTTATTTATTTGTTTATTTTTTTTTGGGGGGGTTGTCAAAAGGTATTTTTGGTGGTGTTTTGAATAGGATTATATTGTATAGGTAGTTTGCAGGAGTTTCAAAAAGGTTGTCTATGCAGTCTGTGGACTGACTTTTAATGATTCAACCTGGCATTCGCCTGTAAAATTGAGGGAAACCACAGAAAAACCTCAATCAGGTTGATCGGACACGCGGGTCCTGGTGTAAAGGTTATGTTATTATTTTTACGTTTGGGGATTTAACTGTTAAGGTTTGGTCTCTAGATTTTTTTTTTTTTTTTTTTTGAGGCTAAGGGAATAGTTAATTTTATTTACGAATTTGAGTGTATTTATTATATTTTTTAATTTTGAGAAGAGCAGAGTCTTGATTTTTTCAGTATTTTCTTGGATATCTTGAAGTTTGACATCTTGATATAATTTTGTCCGTTCTGTCTTGTATTTTGTGCAGTCTAGTAGGATGTGTTCTACTGTTTCGTCTATTGTCGGGCAGGAGTGGCATGCTGGGGAGTCGCTTAACCCAATCTTGTAGTGATATTGAATGCATCTGGCATGTTGACTTCTTAATCTGTTTATGCAGACAATATCTCTTCTTGACAGTTTCGATTTCCAGAACCAAGGTTTAGCGGGAACTATCTTGATGATTTCTTTAAAAATTTTCCCCTTTTCTGGTTCTTCGTTGAGTTTGGTGTTCCAGTCTTCTAGCATTTTTTTTTTGATACTGATATAAGATCACTTGCAGGTATTTTATAGTTCGATGATCTTGTTGGATTTTTTGCAAGGAGATCAGCTTGTTCATTTCCCTGGACTCCAGAGTGTGATTTTACCCATATAAAGTCTATTTGTTTGTACTGTTTGGTCAGTTCGTTTATTTCTTGTAGGATATGCATATATATGTGATCCATTTGGAAGTGAGTGAAATGTTGGATAGTTTGTAAGTATTCCTTGGTTGTCGCAAGCAATAGTGTATTTGTTTTGAGTATTTTGTAATGTTTTTATATATGTAAGAGATTGTAAGATTCCTAAGCTTTCTAATGTAAATATGTTAGTGTACTGTGGGCATGAAAAACTTTGCCCAATTTTTAGTTGTAAGTCATAATATGAGTAACCAGTTTTGTCTTGTTGTTTTGATCCGTCGGTAAATATTAAGTAGGTGGGTTGTGGATATATGTTGTATAGTTGTTCATGGAAAGTTATGTTGTTGTACGGATAAGTGAGTTTTGGTATGTTTATTGTTATTGTTTGGTAGATATCTTCAAAAGAAATTTGATAGATTGGGAGTAATTTATGTTGGTATATACTTTGGTTGAGATGAGGCTGTAATAGTTTGTAGCTATTTATATGTAATGGAGGTGTTTTATGTCGCCAGTATCGATGATTATTATTTATTTTGTTGTTTAAATTGACAATAGTTGTTAGTAAAGGAGATTGTTGAGAGTATAATTTGATGAAGTGTTTGTCAGTCAGATATTGTCTTCGTATGTTAAGTGGTGGTTCTGAGCATTCAGTATGTATTATTGTTATTGGTGTGGATTTAAGATATCCCATACATAATCTTAAAGCTCTGTATTGTAAACGGTCTAGTTTTGTAAGTAAGTATTGTTTTGGCATTACCGTAAATGGGGGAGCAAAGTCTATGCATGCCCGTATTGTTGCCCTATAAAATGTGATAAGAGTTTTTGGGTCACATCCCCATGCTTTATTGCTGACCATTTCATGATGTTAAGGTATTTTTCACATTTTGAGACTACTGTATTTATATGGTCTTTCCATGTCAGTTTTTGGTCAAGGTAGAGTCCTAGAAATCTAACAGTTCTTTTTCTTTTTATTCTTATGTTGTCAAAAAGAATCTCGTCATCAAGAAGGATATTGTTACGTCTTGTAAAGATGCAACATTCAGATTTGTCTTGGGATAGTTCTAACCCAGTAAGTTTTGTCCATTCTTGTATTTGTTTTAGGGTGTTAGTTAGGTCAGTTATCATGTCATTTATTTTGTTGTTTATAGTATATATAATGTCGTCAGCAAATTGAAGTATTTTTACAGGAGGGGTTATAATTTGTTCTAAGTCAAAGGTATGTATTAAGTATAAAAGTGGGCTTAAGATGGCCCCTTGAGGGACACCTCGTCTTGTGAGTCTACGTCCGACTATTTGACCGTTAATTCGAAAAAGAAGGATTCGGTCAGTTATTAATTTAATGATAAAGTTTGCAGTTTGTTTTGGTATGTCTAGTCGTAAAAGTTTGTGGTAAAGTATAGTTAAATCTACGTTGTCATAAGCTCCGGTGATGTCTAATAAGAGAGATAATACTGATTTTTTTTGAGTAAATGCACTATGTATGTCATTTGTTAGTTGTGTTTGACTTTCTAGGGTTGATTTATGTCTTCTGAAGCCCTTTTGTGAAAAAGGCAGTTTGTTATTAGATTCCAACCACCATTCTAATCTATTTTTTAGTAATCTTTCAAATGTCTTCAGCATGCAAGATGATAAAGATATTGGTCTATAGTTTGAAGCTATGTCAACAGTTTTTCCTGGTTTTTTTATTGGGAGTATTATGTATGTGCGCCATGAGTCAGGGATTTGTTGAGAAGTCCAAATATTATTAAATATATTTAAAAGAATTTGTTTTGATATTGTTGGTAAGTGATGTATCATGTCATAGTGAATATTATCAAAGCCGGGAGCAGTATTACTGTGCTTTATTGCAGCATTTAATTCATTGATTGTAAAAGTTTCGGTCAGTATGTGATTATTATTGGTTGGGATATAGGGTGGAGTTATGTTGGTAACTGAGGGAGGGGCAAGTTTGTCCATAAAGTCTTCGAGCCATGGTCCTGTATTAGTATGGGACTCATTAATTTCAGTTTTGTTTATTTTTCTAAAAGATTTCCAAACAGAGGATGGGGAATTTTTTGTAAAGTTTAAGCTGTCACAATATTTTTTCCAACCATTTTTTGTTTACGTTTTAATGTTCGTCTAAATTTAGCATTTGCTCTTTTGAAACTAATAAAAAGTTTGTAAGTTAGGGTTAGTAATGTAATTTTGGTAAGCATTATAACGATCGTTTTTAGTTTGTTCACAACTAGAGTCCCACCAATGAATTAAATTAGGGTACGGAATTGAAGTAATTTTACGTTTCTTTATTTCAGGGATAGATTTTTTGCATGCGTCGTTAATGTCTTGTATAAATTCATCGTAAGTTGGTTGGATGTGATTATCTAATACTTTTTGTGTCAAAGTTAGTAAAGTGTCATGGTATTCTGTCCAGTTAGCTTTATCAATATTCCAGCGTCTTGCTGGATACCGGTATAGTTTAGGTATATTAATAGAGTTTGTTTCAATTATTATAGGGAGGTGGTTGGAACCATGAGGGTCGTCTAAAATTGTCCATGTAAAGTCCGTTGCAATAGTGTTAGAAGCTAGAGAAAGGTCAATTACAGAGTTAGTTTTTTGATTTATTTTGGGTATTAGGGTTGGTTTGTGATTGTTAAGAACAATTGTATTGGTATCTTCAATTGCTGTCAGTAAGTTGTCTCCTTTTAAGTCACTATAGTACATCCCCATGCCGTGTGATGGCTGTTAAAGTCTCCTAATATTAGGTATGGGGTGGTTAAAGAGTTGAATAAATTAAGCCATTGGTTTGTCGTTATTTTATTTGTTGGTGGGTTGTATAATGAAATTATATTTAATGTTGAGTGTTTATATGTTATTTGTATTCCTATAATGTCTGTGTGTATGTGTGGTAGGTTATGGAGTGGTTTGTACTGTATATTAGATTTAATTAATATTGCGACTCCACCACCCTTTCTGTCGTCTTGTCTGTTAAAAGATAGTAAATTATATCCTTTAAAGGTGATATTAGTTTGTTTGTCAAACCATGTCTCAGAAAGACATGCTATGTCTATATTGGATGTGAATAAGAGGTGTTCAAGAGAATGTTTTTTGTTATTTGCTGACCTAATGTTCCACTGCAGTATCCTGAATGCTCGCAAGTTAAACTTGCGAGCATTCAAGACACTGCAGTGGTTGTTTGTCTTGTTAAGAGGCCAAGACATGTTATGGTGAGTTGAGTTTAGAATGTATTAAGTTTTTTATAGTATTGTCGTCTATGTGAGTTTGTGTAATGTTTGTGTGTAATTGTAAATATTGTTTTGTTACTTCAGTTATAATGTTTATTATGTTGTTATTAATGTCAATATTATAGTTTTCAGTATGAGTCATTGGTTTATAGGGATTTGACTGTATCAGTCCTCCCGGTGTTTGTTTGGGGTTTATAGGGGTTTGTATATATAGTTTATTGTCGGGGGCTATATGATGAAGTTTTTGGCGCTTAGGATTATTTTTGGGGATTGGTAAGGTTTGTATTTGATATTTGCGTGATTCAGTATTTATGGTTAGGTTGGGAATAGTTTCAGTTGGTTCAGATTGAAGGACTGTTGCATATGTTTTGTTACTAATTTTTAATTTTGCTTCGCCGAAAGATATATTATTTTGTACCATAGTTTTCTTTATGCTTTTTTGTATTTTAAATTCGGGACAGTCTTTTAAGTTTGTTGTCTTATGTCCTTGTTTACAGTGAATACATATGGGGGAAGTTATTTTAGGACATTGTTGTATCTCGTTTTTATCATTTATTCCATGAGTTGAAGGGTTTAACCCGCATGTTTCACAGCGGGTAGAACCTTTGCAATCAATTTCTCTATGTCCAAATCGGAGACAATTTTGACACTGTATTACTCGGGGAATGTACGGTTCAATTGGGCATCTCACAAAGTGTAGATAAGCGTAAGGTGGTAATGATTGGCCTCTAACTGTTATAAATATTGATTGTGTGGGGATAAATTTTGGTGTATTGTTGTCAATCACTTTTCTTGTTATTCGTTTAACGTTAATTAGTTTTATATTTGTATTTGAAAATTCATATTTTGTAAAATTTCTGATTCTGTTAAGGATTGCTCAATTCCCCGAACAACCCCTTTTTTGTAGATTATTGATTTTGGTATGAATGTGTTATAATTTTCATTTAGTGTTTGGGAAGTTATGAGTTTGTTTGCATTAATTCTATTATTAAGTGTTATTTTTATTTTGTTTACAGAAATACTGGTTATTTGAGTAATTTCGTTGTTTTTAAATCCTAAGGTTTCATGTAATAGTTTACCTATCGTCATGGGGTGGAGTCTTGATATTCCTTTATTATTAGAATTGGTATTTTTGTGTTGTATTATAACATGGTATGGACCCATGTCATGTGTGTCATATTGTTCTGGTGTATTTGGTATGTCCGTCATAGTAAGTTGATTGGTCTCCATTACCTCGTTTAGTCCTCCGCTGTTTTCTTGCATTTTTTTATTATTTCTTTTTGTTCTTCTGACTTCTTCTTTCTTGGTGCTGTCTTCTAGAAGTTCTTAAATACTGTTTTTTCTTATTTTAGTAGATTTAGGGCGGTTTTCTTCTCTTTTTTTTTTAATTTATTTTTTACGCTGTCACTGCTGTCAAGCGTATATGACCACAATACATAAAAAAGAAAAACTGACCGGTTTCGACTATTACTTAGTCATCTTCAGAGTACTCAGTTTATAAAAAGTACTCTGAAGATGACTAAGTAATAGTCGAAACCGGTCAGTTTTTCTTTTTTATGTATTGTGGTTTGACAATTTAAATATATATTTTTTTTTTTAAACTCAAGTGTATTAAATATTAACCATGTTTAACATATACCACAAAATCTCTGTCAAAAAACTAATGATCGAATCCAAGATGTTATCATAATCATCCGTTTCAGGGTGGTTTTCATCAAAGTAGAGACGGACACTCTTTGTTTGTGTTCTGTGTGTCCTTATTACGCATAACTCCTGCTAAGTTAACGCTGAAGAGTTTAAATTTTGTCCAAACTAATTGTGCTTAAATCTTATTGTGGTACCCAGAAGATACAATTGTTTGTTTAGACCGTATGGACCTGTTTTCTTAAGTCGTGAAAAATCGAAAATTTAACCAATGGAGTTGCAATTTAAAACAAAAGTATTTCTTTCTGAGAAAAATTGAACTACTAAATTTTATTTTGATATTGGTCACCATTTCGAATTTAAAAAAATTAATGAGCTATAACTTTTAAACTTCAAAAAGTTAACTTTCAAAACTTGCTTGACGTATCTTTACTTTTTCTCATTTATACCGTAGGTATATAGGAAAAGTACACCGGCACTGATGATGGCTGTTTATAGTTGAAAGCCGGCTCTGTAAATAAATTTTACATTTAGTGGAGAAACTGTTGTTTTATATTTATGAAGGGAATATCCTAAATTACCAATTATTAAAATCTTTATAATTAATATCTAGACGCTCATTATTTACCATCTTATTAAAAATTCTGGCGCGGTGGTCCGCATGTCGGGCGAATTTCCTTTGGATGCGTGTTTCCGTGCTTTTTACATTATATAAGTTTACAACTACTAAATAAATGATTCCGGCGCGGTGGTCCGCTGTCGGGCGAATTTCATGTAGAATGCGTGTTTCCGTGCTTAACAACTCATTTCTTGCTTAAGGTTCCGGATCATGCTTTAGCACCTAAGCAGTTACTCAATTGTCAAGCACTGCTCGTAACTCATTTTGTCTGTATTTTTCAAAGGGAAGGCGCATAATTAATTATCCAGTTGGTTGTTCAAAACTATGCCTCTAAAATTAGAAGTACGCTCTATTATTTGCACTAGTTTAAAGGTAAGTTACTTATATTTAGGCTTAGTCAGTCATCTTTAAAGGTTTTAGCGCATTTCCTTTGAAAAATACAGACAAAATGAGTTACGAGCAGTGCTTGACAATTGAGTAACTGCTTAGGTGCTAAAGCATGATCCGGAACCTTAAGCGAGAAATGAGTTGTTAAGCACGGAAACACGCATTCTACATGAAATTCGTCCGACAGCGGACTACCGCGCCGGAATAATTTATTTAGTAGTTGTAAACTTATATAATGTAAAAAGCACGGAAACACGCATCCAAAGGAAATTCGCCCGACATGCGGACCACCGCGCCAGAATTATTTTCTAGTTGTAAACTTATATTAAGTAAAAAAAAAACGATAAAAAATGATCGACCCTTCCAGGATGTGAACCCAGGTACCCTGAGTTTGAGTGGTCGTATTGACTCCGGACCACTGGCAAACATCTCAGAGGCCCAAAAAACATTGAAAACGCACCTACTCGAAATTTAATTTTCAACGACCGTAATTTTGGTTTTCTATAATTTTTGTGGTTTTTTCGACTTTTTGGTAACTTAAAGTGGTCGTATCGACTTCGGACCGGTTTCATTCGATTCAGCGCCCAAAATTACATAGAAAACGACACCCTACTCGAAATTTATTTTTTATCGACCTAAATTTTGGTTTTCGGTAATTTACAATGGTTTTTTCGTTTTTAGGTCACTTAGAGTGGTCGTATCGACTTCCGACCGGTTTCATTCTATTTAGCGTCTCAAAAAACATAAATATTGACCTTTTTCGCGGCAACCCTGAATTTTGCCGATTTTTTGAACATTTCGCTGACTCAGCAAACCGGGTTAATGACGTCACAAAAACCTGGTTTTCAATAGGGTTTGTGTCCTTCCGAAGGTTGATTTTTGTACCAAGTATGGTTAAAAAATATTAATCCGTTCGAAAGATAGAGTGTTTACAAGAAAGTGTCTAGAAATACATATATATATATATATACATATATATGTATATATATATATATATATATATATATATATAATATATATATATATATATATATATATATATATATATATATATAAAGTCTCGCAAAACTTATTTTTTCGTCATTAGGGACCTCTGAAACGGATTTGTGTCGTGGTCCGAGGTTCGAATTCCGCCATGACGCCTATCCCATTAGGCGAATTTCCAAAGGAAATTCGCTAAAATAGGGTGTATAGAAGTTTATGATTACGCATAAATACTTGGTTATTTTTGACACGTTGGCTTACTTAAAACATTCACGTATTTTCAAACAATCTCATAAGCTCATTTTTCCTTTAAATATTCAGTAAAAGGAAATTAGAATTGATAATTGTTATAATAATTATCAATTATAAGTAAAAAATAAACTTGATAATATTTATCAATTATAGTAGCATTAAAGTTAATTTATTAATGTTACATATTTATTACTTTTCCTTAGTTATACCGTAGGTATTTAAGAAGAGCATTGTGTTTGCAAAAAAATCCGAAACCGATATGACACCGGAATTATCCGTTTCAGGTGTTTTAAAGGCCTCCTGAGTAGTTTTTGCAAAGTTGTCTGTCTGTATAAGTGTTTTGTGTGTATGCGTGTCTTTTATCATCGTAGCTCCAATTGTATTTATGCTAGAGAGTTGAAACTTTGTGGAAAAATTAATTTATACATGTAATTGTGCTATTCGGAAAATAGCAAATATTTCGAAAAATCATTTGGCACGCATTTAGCTGTATAAGATTAACATATGTGCTAAGTTTATCTCATTATCAGCATTAGTTCAATTTTTATCATATGACTTGTGTACGTTTTTTAAAAACTTGTAAAAAATCAGAAAAATAATGCAATGAGTTGAAATTTGGTACAAGTTTATTCCTTCATGTGATAAATAGGTACATTAACTTTTATTACTATATAACAAGTACATCTTTTATTTTGGTTTGATCACAAGTTAAGCAGCATCGAGCGTGGTCGGTACCTGGATGGGCGACCGCTGGAAATGAAACGGATGTATTTACTATCTGAGGATGAGTGAAGTGAATCCAAAGATGTGTTGCAGTGTAAATTTAACAACTTGTACATTCTGAGGACGAGCGAAGCAAGTCCGAAGCAGGGAGGATGAGCGCAGCCAATCCGATGTGATGAAGAAAGTTCCGAGGTACCCCGTACCTGATTTTATAATATAGATAAGTATGTAGTAAGTTTTCTTTATAATTATTAGCCAATATTTGGCATGGTAGATTTGGCATTGTGTCCGAAATCCGTTTTTAAAGGTCTTTTATCTCAAAACATTTGTTTACGCTTAAACCCGTAGGGTTATATTAGCGTGTTGCTCAAATTTTAGTCAATTAGTTGACCCTAAAGTTTGAACGCACTCAATCACTTAGAAAACACATCCTCCGTACATGACTAGTCCGTAGTGTGCCCAGTTCATCTAGCCTAACCAGGCTCTATCCAAACTCACTGCTCAGGCTAGTGTCGCAACTAGTTCACAGTGTGCCTAGTTCATTTAGACCTGTTAGACTCTGTCTAGGCTCACCGCTTTAGCTAGCGCCGACTACCTGTCCACAGTGTGCTTAGGTCATGTAGTCTTACTAGCTCCTTGATCACATTAGTCTCACTTGGCCCCGTCCTTGTTTAACCAGTCTCACCAATATCATCAGATCCTCTAGCATCACAAGACTCTAGCTAGGCTCATCGCTCTGGCCAGTCCAGCTCCACCCAACAGAGAACTCTGGTAACCCCTTAATATTTTCTTATATTTGTATATGTATATTTTCTAACGACGTGTTACATCCACATAAGTGGCTTTTTTTAATAAATAAAAAATAAATAGGGAAAACTCGCTACGCGGCCACGGCAGTTCGCGCCTCATCCGCTTCGCGGCCACATTGTTGTTGTTTTGTATGATGTGTTGTTTCATTATTGTTTCTTGTTACATGGCATTTTGCCATAGATTACATAGATTACATGATTAAATTTAGAAATTTATTTGGGCCTGCTTAGCTCGGCGTGGTTCAGTGGAAGCCATTTTTGTCCTGTCTCTCTGGGACAGTAGTAGGCGTACCAGGATGGAGCAAGAGGTAGAGGCCCCTGTTTTATACTATATCCCCACCCTCTAGATTACATGGCATTTAGCCATGTAATCTAGCGAATTTTCACAGCCTCGCCTCACAGGCCCGCTTCGCGGGCCATTTTTACAATTTTGTTTTATTAATTGAGACTTTATTAATACTGTTGTAGTAACCTTGAAAGAGTAAGAAAAAAATTATAGTTTCGTCTTCCATCGGCTTTAGTTATCGTTCACCATACATAAGGGTGAAAACTCTTATATACATTTATGATTTTTTATACAATTTAAAGAGAAATGTTACGTTTTTTTCGTATTTTTTATATTTGAGTAAAATCTTTAGGTTGAAAAAAAAATATTCATGATTTTTGTTTTCAAATATACCGTTTGTGCCACTTAGGATGGTCTGATTGACCTGAAACCGGTCCCAATAATTTTAGAACGCCTTCGACTATTTTACTTCGAGGTTCTTCCTTTACGAGCCTACTTAGCAAGGTTAAAAAAAATTGTTTATTTGTGTATAATCTTTAAGTTTAAAATAAATAAAATCACGATTTTTGTTTTTAAATAAAAATACCTTTTGCGTCATTTAGGATTGTCTGATTGAGCTGAAATCAGTCGCAATCCTGAAACCTAAAGACTACTTTAGATTTTTCCGCTTTACGGGCCTGCTTAGCTTGGCGTGGTTCAGAGGAAGCCATTTTTGTCCTGTCTTTCTGGGACAGTAGGCGTACCAGGATAGAGCAAAAGGTAGAGGCCCCTCTTTTATACTATATCCCCACCCTCTAACACTACTGAACCCAACAGATATCGTACGAGTCTTTGACCAAGACGTATACATATATACAACATTGGTCTTAATCGATTCAGCTAGCCGTCTACCTTAATACGAGATAACTTGTTTTAAAGCCATTTGAAGTTAAAAAAATTTAATGGCGTCATAACTTTGATTGATGACGTCATAATGTTTTTTATAAACAATAGGCCTCGTAACCTCCTCAATATCTCGCGATTTGCCTTAGAATAATACTATATATAGAAGGAGTACTACTGATAACACGAAAGCCGGTTCACTGGTGCACCTAAGTAATGCTGCCACCCTAACAATATACATTTTTCTAAAAAAAGTTGGCAATACTTCCGGTTGCTGAACTATTATGTTCTATTATTAATAATGATTGATTATTCATAAAATACTAATATAAATATCGGTGCATTACAATATTTTAAAGCATTTTGAATTGTAGTTTTAACGTATTTATTAAAACTATATATAAAATGTAGTCCTCGTCAACTAAATGTAGATTCTTGCATTCCGCCGCCCTTTTGCCATCTAAGACCAGTTTTATTAAATACTCAGCAGGTGTTTAAGTTATTATATTTGTTCTTTACGATCTTTCTTCATAATAGAATTTATGACAAATATTTAAATAATGTTTTGTTGTCAGGTTGGCAGCATTACTTAGGTGCACCAGTCAACGGCTTTCGTGTTATCATTGGAATTACATTTGTTTACGGTCTGTGTGCTCCTTCTATATATAGTATTATTCTAAGCGATTTGCAAAGTTTCGTTTCAATTTGAGAACGCCTTCAAGAGTTATCGTTCGCCATACAAAAAGGTAGAAACTCGTACACACACACACACACACACACACACAACACACACACACACATACATACATATATATTATATTATATATATATATATATATATATATATATATATATATATATTATATAATTTTCGGACAATTTTCAGGAAGCCAATAGGAACAGATTCACTCCACCCTCAACTTCCGTCATCCGAACAACCTCATAAGCGTCATTTCATAAAGAAAATTTGCATAAAGAAAAAAAAAATATAATGAGTTTACAAAAAGCCCCAAAAATATGTTTCAATCTTCTTAATATATTGAGATAGGGTATGCCTCCTCTAGTAATATATCTCTATGTGTTCACTTGTTTTGTTACAGTGATGTAAATATTAATTTAAATTGGTTTAACCAAGGAATTGTGACCATTTCACATGAGGGAGGCGTCAACTGGGCTACTTCTGTACATTGGATTACTAGGTAACATAAATAAATAAATAACTTTATAATAAGTAAATATTTATATAAATCCATTCCATAAGATGAAATAATTTATCTTACAGATAAATTATTGATTATTCCTTAACAAATAAAAATTAAACACCAATCTGGCATCTTATATTAGATCTGTTGGAGACTAGTTAACGGGTAAAAACCGAAATAGTGCCCCCTCTAATAAATCCACACAAAGTGTATATACTAGAATCACCACAGTCCTGACCCCTGATTTAACTATGACCTAGGCTCTCTAATTAGCCAATCTAACTGATAAAATAAAAGGTATACGTTTAAAAACATACCTATAAACATTTTTAAAGGATTAAAGAAAATTAAAGTTTTAGCTAATTAAATAGAATATTATCTGAACATTCTTTGATTCAACCTCCTAATCTTGATTGAATAGGCACCATAATTCAAAAATTACAAATTTTATTTATAATTAAATAATAAGTAATATATCCCATATAAATAACTTACAAATGTAGTAAATTTAAGTATTTCGTGTTGACCAGATGTATACTAGATATGTCAGAGTGGCCTGAAGACCAGCACGTATGCAATGTACAGGTTGGCTATTCTGATCAGAGATCCATAGTTTTGAGCGATCTTCAGGACATAACTCTTGTGAGTTATCTTTATATTTAATTAGATTTTTACTAAAAATGTAAGGGCCTTTATGATAAGCATAAAATAGAATTAGTTTTAAAGTGTATAACATATACGCTTTTGACGCTGTCTGGATGAGGCATCTTCACAAAAGCAGTATGCTCATTCACTTCTGAATAAAGATTTAAGTAAATATAAATGGGGTAATTTCTTTAAAAATAGTTTTTTTCTCCGATAAATACTTTAAAAAAAATTTAAAATAGTTTTTTTATATTATTTGATCATAAAAGTAAGAAAAAAATTTGTCTCAGTTTAAAAAAAAAATGGATAAAAGCAAATACATTTGTGCGTATAACTATTTCGATGACGATTAGTGTTTTAATGGATGTATTTTATTCACCTGAGGAATGATAAATTAAGCATTTACTTATGAAGGTATTTTTAATTCTCAAGCTAAAACAAAAACTATAATTTATCACGAAGGTATCTAAATACCATTATTTTGACACCACGGATATTGGGAAGATATATTTATAACCTGATGGCCATACCATCCTTCAGAGGCTCACTTGAGGGTACCCAATACCATTAAATTAATGAGCTGTTTGTAGAGCACTCATACGATTATGACTACGGGCTATATCGTATTCACCTCTGTAAATAATTTTTAAAACTTCAGAAGAAGCAAAATTAAATATGAAGAAGACAGTACACATTTCCCAAATATTAAATTATGCAATTAAATCTTAATGGAATTAATAATAGAGATGTGTAAAGAATGAGAGACGATTTTCAGGAGAATGGAAGAGAGGCAGGGGAGTGGCAAGTGTTAGCTGTCAAGGGTAAAAGTACTTACATGTTACCTCTATATACTGACACAGACAGTCTTTTTGGACCCATGCAGCAACTTGGTTACGAGTCTGGTTTAAATATAGAGCTCAAATTAAAAAGATATTCGTCTCAGTATTATTACACACTGCATATTCCTCTAAAAGGTAATATCTTTTTCAATTTAAATCAAGCGTTATTGAATAAGGTGGGATGAAAGTTAGAGAAAAGCTATAGGACTCAGATGTGAAGGAGGGAGGGTGAAAGAATGAGAAAAGCTATTATGTAGATTGGAGTTTTATTAGTATTTAATTCAGTAATTATTTCGCGATTTAATCCAGCCATAACTATCCTTACCTCAATAAAGCCTTCACTTTTCTTGCTTAATGCAGCCTATATTTGTTTTAAAAATCCCCTCCAGTCATGCTAACTTAGTTTTGCTAACTTTAGTCAAAGTTAGCAAAATACTGGAACAAAATGTTCTAATATAAAGGAATAATTAATATTCAGTGTATTAAATTCAAATTTCATTATTGTAAGTGGGTATTCTACAAGTAATAAAATGTCTATAAACCATAGTCCCATTTTCAATCCTTGTGGAGTTATGAGTACAATTAGCTGCTGCTGAAGTTAGACGACTAGGGACCAAGATTCGAACCTAAAACCCCATATTCGTACTTTTATTGCACTTTGACCAAAAGCATCGCGACACATACTTAAATTAATTGATTGATTTTATCGACCACCTTTTAGTTTTCTGGTTATTTTAACATGTTTTTCCTATTTTTGGCAATTAGAGTAGTGGTACCGACTCCGGACCGGAATTATTCTATTAAGTGCCAGAAAAGTCATAAGTATAAATTAAACACACACACACACACTTATATATATATATATATATATATATATATATAATATATATATATATATATATATATTATATATATATATAAATATATATATATATATATATATATATATATAATATATATATATATATATATATAATATATATTATATATATATATAATTTGTGTGTGTGTGAATATATTATTGAGAACCGGAACTAAACTTTATGCTCCGTCTGAGGGCAACCCCATTATCGTTTTGTATTAGCTGAATGAAGGATGTATAAGCTTTCTACAGGCCCCAAGACCAGTCCTTTTTTGATGCTATTTTAAAAAAATGAGCATGTAATGTAGAAGAAAATATATATTCTCTTTAATATATTTCTTTGACGTCTTAAAATTCCAGGGTTAACAAAAAAGAGATTAATGGTCCATTGAATTTGATATAATTAGTCTGTTAAAAAATTTATAATCTTAATCGTACCGCGCACTATTCAACATTAATCGCTATAAAATTAACTTTGTTTCAGTGTGTATATTGATATCATTAGTGACTCTATGTTTGTCGTATAGATCAGGATATAGATTAATACTACAAGTTATAGTCATAGTAATGATAGTTATCAACTTATTATCGATAGACTCATCTTTACCTAGTACTATTAACTGTTCACCTAATATTCGTAAGTCAAGTATATCTTATATTATATTATTAACATATATACTTATTATATATAATTTTATTGACTATATATTGTTTAGCATCAGTGAATTGAAAAAATGATCTATTTTTACAATTAAGTTGGGTTTATATAGCAAAGCGGTTTGCGTAGGCGGCTAGCTATGGATTAAATATGTGTGCTATGTTTTATTTTCAGTTGTGAACAAAACTTAATCTTTGTTTTACAGAATTTTAAAAGACTTCATAAGAATTTTGCTAAGTCTATTAGGAGCAAGTGCAAGCCTAAAATAATTAACAAGTGTTGAATAAATAAAACATTTTTGGTCTGATCTATCATATAACCAAGCAATATTAGAAGCGTCTACTAAGGATATCAAAAACATAAAATAATGAGTCAGTATCAGAGTAAATCTAAATCCAATATGCACCTTGCTTTTCTGTCCCACATCGTAAAATACTTTTTAATGGCGCTAATTTTTTTTCAGGTTACCCAATAGAAGTGGTATTATAATCTAGGAGCCAGACCTGAAAAACATCCTATTGTGTACTGCTTTAAGCCATATGTTTTTTAAAATATAGCATCAATGATGATGAAAAACATAGTGTGCCTATCCCAAATGGAGTACTTCATATTATTTATGAAGTATTTAAGAGGGCACACTCAAAATTTTAGAAAATCCTACAAATTTTAGGTGTCTTGAAGTAAGTTGTTCCCTGTCAGTCGCGTGCAAGACTTAAACTTTTTAACAGCTGATAACTCTGATACTGACTCATTATTTTATGTTTTTGATATCATTAGTAGACGCTTCTAATATTGCTTGGCTATATGATAGATTAGACCAAAAATGTTTTATTTATTCAACACTTGTTAATTATTTTAGGCTTGCACTTGCTCCTAATAGACTTAGCAAAATGCTTATGAAGTCTTTTAAAATTCTGTAAAATAAAGATTAAGTTTTGTTCACAACTGAAAATAAAACATAGCACACAGAGGTAAATAAAACATGACGTACGGGGTCCTCATGCTTAATTTACCTCTGTACTTTACCATCTTTCGTTTATATAATGTCATAATTACTAAAAGCGTGAGGTATAATTACTTTGCTCTGCTACTTTAGAATGCAGTAGTGAACCAGGGTGTTATGAATTTTGTCTCGCACAGTCAACCTCAAAATCAAGTAATGATTAAAAGTATTCAGTACAAGAGTCGAGCCTAAAAAATGTGACTCAATTAGTACGAGCCAATTTTTTCTGAAACTATACCTTAAATTATGAAGGAAAATCATAGTCAGCCTATCCAAAGTGGAACCCTTCGTATGAACACGCTCGCTCAAAATTTTATAAAATCGCATAAATTCCAGTTTTCTGGCAATAAGTGGTTCCCAGGAGGTCGTGTGCAAAACATGATTAAATATTTCGTATAGATGATAAAATTTCCTGTTAAACATGAGTTTTTCGTCAAAATCGGATTACTACAACTAAAGTTATGACATTTGTTAAATGGTCAAAAAAGCACAAAAAGCCAATATTTTATCAAATAAATTCGTTAACTTTGCATAAATTAATCATTTTTTTGGTGTTTTTGAAAGAGTCATAACTTTTGTTGTATTCATCCAATTTTGATGATTAAACACTCTTCTTATTTGCTCATGACCTACAGGTAAACACGACTTATTTCAAGAAAAAGACAAAATTTTGAGCATGCGCATTCATATGAAGGGCTTCACTCTGGCCAGGCAGACTATGCTTTCCCCTTATAATTTAAGGTATATTTTTAAAACAATTTGGTTTAAAGTTGTATAAAGTGAGTCACATTTTTTTCATGTCCGGCTCTTGTTCTGACAGAAAGTTATAAATTCAAGCTGGTTTTTATTATTGCATAGTATCTTTGGCTGATTTATTTTTTTTGCGGTAAAACATCATTGTTTTGACAGATGTAAAAAAATCTTCTTAAGAATCGCGGCAATAAATATATATCTTTGCTAACAACTTAAAAGTTACCTATCTATTGAATTTTTACCAATAGTTCTTTATGCTTTACACTTTCTGAAGATACATCGTACGTCAAAAACAGTGCAAACTATAAGAATTCTCAAAGTTGATACATTCAAAAGTCAATATTTTTTAAGATGGCGACAGATATCAAGACGAAATTATTTGGTTGGCCATATGTTGCAGTTTTTGCAATATTTTATTAAACTTTGTTGACTTAACAAAATAGGTTAAAGTGAATAACCTTTTTTATTGTCGATAAGATAAGATAATGATTTTGTCGGTAAGATCGACAAAATCTTATCTTTCGGGCAGAACTTATAAAAACTACATATGATTTGTGTACCAACCAGTCAGAACGTCATAAAAGTGTCTGAAACGGATGATTATATAATGAATCCTCAGTTTCAAATTTTGAGGGTAAAAATAATACTTTTCCTATATACATACAGAGTTGACAAGGAAAAGTAAAACAGGGTGTCATAAACTACGTAACTAAAATTAAATTTAAAAAATTTAATTAATTTTTACATAATTAAGTTTGATTTAATAAATGTTTTAAGGGTTGAATTTAGATTTATATTTAATAAATGTTTTGGGTTTTTTTAGCACATTGTTTTCTCCCTAGTATGTGGCACTTTTTATTATTTGCGTCTTATAGGCTTTTATTTGGCCATCCATTAGCTTTATAAATTAATTAGTTATACATATTTTATGTTTTTTTAATAGTGTTGCTAGGTAATAGTCTTCTGCTAGTGAACATACTAAGTACCTTGGTAACAGTAGTATTAGTGCACTACTCAACACGAAAACAAGCCCTAAATATCCCAGCCATATTAGAGTCATCTGTGGACTATATGACGCTTAGGTTCAGTTTCTTCTTTGCCTCTGTTGTAAGTATTAAAAAATTGTCAACGCCCAAGACTTTTTAAATATTTACGAAATATTTTAAATATCTTTAAGAACAAATAAGTGATAAAAACTATCACAAAAAAGTATATATATGTGTGATATATGTATATGTATATATATATATATATATATATATATATAATATATATATATATAGGTGTGTCTATGTGTGTCACTTTAAAACGTTACGTCTTTTAGAAGTGTAATGTATGTAGTGTATGTTATATGTATACATACATATATACACACACACACATACACACACACACACACACACAACATATATATATATATATATATATATATATATATATATATATATATATATATATATATATATATTTTATATATATATTATTATGTTGTGTATAACTTATATAATGTTTTTAACGGGAAGCCAAGCAGAATGGATCCTTGCACTCCCCTATTTATTTATTTGCATCATCAGTATTCATCATTTACTGAATATTTGCTAAATGAAAAATCAATGCGTTATATTTATTATTATGCATGGCATAAGGCCAAAGGTGTTTGTTGATGATGTTAATATCTTTCAATTTTCCTATCAAATAATGATGAAATGCATTAATTTCTATTATTTTTAGAAATGTTCACTAATTTACTAGATTTTAGTGTCTGATTGCTTTTCATTTTGACTTTGCCTGTATGGGTAAATACATTCCTGACTTATTCTATCGATGAAGGCTTAAATATGTATTTCTAAAATCAGCAAATCCTCAAAAACCTAATTGAGCCAGGGGACATCTAGCAACTTGAAACCTTCATGGTATATAATCTCA
>JACMZG010000008.1:71956483-72054396 GCA_018340805.1 Microvelia longipes | reverse complement strand
ACTTGTACTTTACAACTTTGGGTCTACAGCTTATTCGATTGTAGAATTGATCCGACTCTTGTTAATCAAGACTATATTTCGCTTGTGTATGTACTCTGATATTTTGGTACACACCTTCCTCTCGCGTGGTATCCACATTTATCTACTGTATATAGCTACAGTAACTTTACTATCAATTCTACCTTACACAATTGTAATTTTGTGTATCTCTAATCGCTACAGGCTGCCGATTTATCTTGTACTTTTGATTAAGCAACTGTACACCTGTAGCTTATCGATTTCTTCATTCATTTATGAATTTCCGCGTGGTATCCACACATTGTATATAGGCCTAAGTTTATTTTTTGTGAATTCACATTTTTTCGATTTGTATTATAATTTGTACAGACAGAACGTTACTGGTTTTGTACATATTTTGTATAGGTTCTCGATTTACAGTTTTCTTATTATTTTGTTTTTTGTACAGATAACTATTTGTTGCTGGTTAGTCTACTCTCGAATTTTGATTTACCTATACATTCTCGCTATGGAGCATGATCAACTCGCCAAGTCCTATCGTAGGAAACTGATCAAAGCCTACAAGGACATCAAACAAACATATGAACAGGGATTGAGGGCCAAAGAAGACCCGACCGCGATTACTCTTTTCAATGGTATGTATGTACCTTTGCAAAATATATTCGACTCTTATGAGAGCGTATACGATGAGTTATGTGATCTTTATCAAGAAAATGGAACTCCGATTGCTACAAAAGCTGATGAAGAACAGCGAGCAAAGGCTCGCTTGTATTTATGTGAGTGTAATGGAATTTATTCCACACTGTCTCAAAAACATTCTGCTAACACCACGACAACGGTTAACAACACTACATGCTGTAGTGGGCGCAGCAAGCCAAGACTACCCAACTTAGAAATTTTGAAATTTCATGGTGACCGCACAAAGTGGCCCCGTTGGAAAGACTCTTTTGTAAGTATGGTGATTAATGATGCTTCCTTAGAAAACATTGATCGTTTTCACTTTCTCAACCGTGCGTTAACAGGTCCTGCCGCTGCTGCTATAGCACATGTACCTGTTACTGAAGATAACTTTAAGACTGCGTGGGACTCTCTGATGAAAGTCTATGATAACCAGAGACTTTTAGCTTCCTCGTACCTTGATAAGTTATTAGAGCTTAAACCATTGCCTGCTAAGTATAGCACAGAACAATTAAACCAAACAGTAGCTCTAATTTCTGAAACTATAGCGGCATTTAAAATCATGCAAATTGCTGACCGTGCTGATTTTATGCTTTTTTCACCTTGCCCGCCGTGCATTGGATGTTAGCACAAGAGAGGACTTTGAACGAAACAATCAATGCGCTTTTCCAACAGTAGATGACCTTATTACATTTCTGCGCACACGTTGCACTGCTGCAGAATTAGCAACTGGCATTACTGGCCCAACTAATGCTCAGGATATTAAGCGTTTTTCTCATGATAATTATAAGAGAAACAGTAAACCCTCAGGGGTAATGGAAGTTTTATTGGTCATACAAGACAGTCTCGTTCAAATACATCTCCAGCAGTACCAGGAAACTCTCGTACCCGTACTCCGTGTGTTGCGTGTCGTGAGCAACACTCTTTATCTAACTGCCTTAAATTTGCAAACGCTACAGTTCCCGAACGCCTTAATTTGTTAAAAAAACTGGAAAGGCTGCCGAAATTGTTTGGCTCTGGGACATTATACTGACAAATGCCCCTCGCCTTACCGCTGTCGATTCTGTCGAGGTAAGCACCACTCACAACTACATGTTACATCTGGGACTTCCACTCAATCTGAAGCTTCTACTGCCACCGCCTCTGCATCACAGACAGATCAAAGGGGAGGCCATATTTGTAATATAATTTCGCCTCAACCAGATGTTATATTTGCCACCGCTATATGTAACATTTTGGATTCTGACGGTCGTCCTCACCGTATCCGCTTGGTTTTTGATTCATGTAGCACCTTCACTTTAATAACTCATTCGTTTGCTTCTCGAATTGGTCTACCTATTCTCAAAGACATAGTTAAGATGTGGGGAATAGGAGAACGCCACTTGGAATATCCAAAGGCCGCACCACCTGTACTTTGACGCCGCTCGATGATGACTCCTCTACTTTGACTACCAGCGCTCTTGTTTTAGACGCGATTATACCTCCTCTTCCAGGATTCGACTCACCCACTGAACTTTGGGAAGCTTAAATCTTACCCTCTCGCTGACCCTCAGTTCTGGGTTACCCAACCATTGATTTACTTATTGGATGTGAATTATTTCCAGATTTGTTTACTGGCGATACCGTCAAATTTGCTGAGAATATGCCTAGGCTGATGAGCACGATTTATGGCTATGTTGCGATAGGACGTGCTAGAGACATTGCTAGTGGTCAGTATTTTCAAAATCTGCATGTTGCTGCTACCCCCAAGATGGATGAACTTCATGAAGAGTTAAAGCGCTTTTGGGAGCTAGAAGAGCTTCCCAAAATAGACATTCAAGATCCTGATGATGCTAAATGTGAAGAGCTGTTCCGAACTACACATTATCGTTTAGATGATGGGAGATATGTTGTTCGTTTGCCCTTTCGTTCTGCCAATCCGACGGTCGGTAATTCGCGTGGCATGGCGTTAAGGAGACAGGAACATCTTGAAGCGAAACTATCGCGAAACCCTAAAATTAAAGAAAACTATCATGAATTCATGTCTGATTACCTCACTCTTGGGCACACATGGAGATTGCAACACAACCAGGAAGGTACCTTATTCCGCATCATTACGTCGTAAAACCTTTACCTGAGGATGACATAAAGTTGCGCGTTGTATTTGACGCTGCAGCCCGTACTTCGACTGGCTCATTGAATGACCTTCTGTTAGTAGGTCCTAAGCTTCAGCCTAACTTAGCTATAATATTACTCAGCTTCCGAATCCATCCGATTGTTTTTACCGCCGACGCCGTGAAGATGTTCCGGCCGATATTGATACATCCTGAGGACAGAGTGTATCAGCATATCCTGTGGAGGTTCAATGCTGCCGACGCTATTCAGGAATATGAGCTGAATACGGTCTCCTATGGACAATCATCAGCTCCGTACCTGGCTTTACGAACTTTGAAGCAACTTGTCGCTGACGAGGGACATAAGTATCCACTAGCAGCTAGAGTTTTGACCGAGGATACTTACATCGACGATGTGGCCTGTGGAGAACGCGACGTACCTCGTGCGCTTGAACTTCTTCGTGAACTCATTGCCTTAATGGCCAAAGGTGGATTTACGCTTAGTAAATGGGCATCTAATCATCCTGCTATTTTGGACGCCTGTCGTCAAGCTGACCCGAGTGGAACTCTACCGCCTGAAGAAAGTGTTTCATTAGAAGCTACTTCAGAAAGTAGTAGCATTAAGATTCTTGGCATGGTCTGGGACCCCAAGTCCGATGTTTTTTCCTACAGATTTTCCGTACCGCGAGACGCGTGTAGTAAGCGTGCCGTGTTAAGCGCAGTAGCCAAGATTTATGATCCCCTTGGCTATCTAGGACCGACAGTTGTAATAGCGAAAACTCTTGTTCAAGACGCTTGAAAGCGAGGCCTTGGCTGGGATCAGGAGTTTCCTATTGATATGAAGGAGCAATGGAAATTATTCTTAGACCAATTACCTCAACTTGAAGAAATTCGGATTCCACGTTGGATTGTGCCCAGGGAAGGACCTTTCACCATATTAATATTTGCCGATGCTTCCGAAAAAGCCTATTGCGCCGCCGCATATCTGCGATCGAATTCTTCTGAGGGAGCTCAATGCACCTTATAATGGCTAAGACGAAACTGGCCCCGGTTAAGTTTACTACGATTCCGCGATTAGAGCTCTGCGCTGCGCTTCTTGCCGCCAGAGTGTGGGAAAGCCTTACACCATTTATCAAGAAATTATCTCCTTTACCTCGAGCGTACTTTTTCTCCGACAGTACCATTGTATTATCTTGGTTACTGACGCCATATCACCAACTTAAGACGTTTATCGCCAACCGAGTGGTTAAGATACGTTCCTTGACTACTCCTGGCACTTGGCATCATGTCGCATCTATGGAAAATCCTAGCGATTTAGGATCACGAGGTGTGCCTGCTGCCGAACTGCGAGACAATAAATTCTGGTTTCATGGCCCTAACTGGGCTCTTGAAGATCCTACGGACTGGCCATTACATGCTATAAGTCCTGTACGAGATATACCAGAGTTGAAACAGACGCCGATAACAGTATTCTACTTGTTACGATCACTGATAAGGAGTCTGCTGAAATAGCGTGGATCTCTAGATTCTCCAGCTTGTCTAAGCTGCTACACTCTGTATGCTACGTTTTGCGATTTATAGACGCTGCTAAAAAGCTTCCTCGCCCATCATCTAAGCAAGTAACAGTCAGTGAACTAAGACGAGCGACTACTTGTGTTGTTAAGCTCATTCAGCGATTTTATTTCTTTAATAATTGCGATCCTCATAATGTGACTAATGCCGTTATACCCAAGAATTTGACTTCTCTTTCTCCGTTCTTCGATGAGGTGGGAATCCTATTGGTAGGCGGTCGCCTCAAGAATTTGGATGCCCAATGGGACATTCTTCATCCTATTTTGTTACCCGCTAAATCGCACTTCACAAAATTAGTTCTTCGATATTACCATGACGTATACTTGCATCCAGGTTCATCTTTGTTAATTTCTATAGTCCGATCTAAGTATTGGATTGTTGGCGCCCGGAGAGTTGCCCGGGAAATTTCGAAAAGCTGCACAAAATGTCGTAGATTCGATGCTCCAACTTGTCAACCTTTAATGGGAAATTTACCCGCGATTCGGTTTTGCGCTGATGGAGCTTTCGTAAACGTTGGTGTTGATTTCGCTGGTCCGTTTATCATCAGGGAATCCAACCGCCGGAAAGCTGCCACCTCGAAAGCTTATCTTTGCCTCTTTGTCTGCCTGAGTAAAAGGCTTTACACTTAGAGCTGGTGTCTCTATCGTCAGTCGCCTTCCTTGCTGCCTTTGACAGATTTATGGGTCGTCGAGGAAAACCTTCCCGAGTCTTCTCCGACAATGAGACGAATTTCGTGGGGGCTTGTAATCAGTTGAAGGAATTCTATGCTTGGTATGCACAAGACACCCCAAAAAAGTGAAATAGTAGCTCATGCTTTAAGCAAAGAAGTGGAATGGACATTCATCCCTCCCACGCGCCCGCTTTCGGTGGGGTATGGGAGGCTGGAGTAAAATCAGTTAAACGCCTCATGAGATCGATCTACTCTGACTCCATATTTAATTACGAAGAACTGTCTACTCTTTTTATAGAAATTGAGTCTATACTCAACTCTAGGCCTCTGTGCCCGATGTCAAGTGACCCGAATGACTTAGCTGTGCTGACTCCAGGTCACTTCTTGATTGGACGACAACTCACATCGATACCTCGACCATCTCTACTGGACGTGAAGGAGAACCGGCTTACCAGATGGGAGTTAGTGGAGAAGAAAATGCAGCACTTTTGGAAGCGCTGGAGAAGTGAATATGTATGCGGTTTGCAAGAACGCCTCAAGTGGCGCACTTCTCAAGCCAACGTTAAGATAGGCGATTTAGTGCTTCTGCGTGAAGATAATGTACCCAGCAAGCACTGGCCCGTCGGAAGGATTACGGACGTCTTCCCTGGCGACGATGGAGTTGTTCGAGTAGTTAATATCCGCACTGCTGCTTCTCCCAAACCTTTCCGTAGACCCGTTCATAAAGTTGTCCTTCTCTTACCTCCTGAGTGTGATGACCCTAGCCCTGTAGATTTACTTAATCAGCAGGCTTGAACTCTGACCTCTGTAAAATTTCAGAGTAATTTTAGGTAGGCGGTATGTTTAGGCTTGTGGCTAAACAGTTGTATATATTTTAAGTGACTTCCTTAATTTTCTCTCAATAAATTTTTGTATGTACTTACGTCTAGTTTTAAGTACACAGACACAACACACTTAACAGTTTTTTACACTTTATTTTAGGTCTCCTCTTATGCACATCCCCCGAGGATCTTCTGTCATCTTTTCTCACCATTTTCATCGCTATTTTATAATTACTTTCAAATTAAAGCCGGCTAATTCAGGAAATAACACCTGTAGATTCACACGTTCGTAAACAAAGTGATCTTCTTTAATTCTTCCTTTTCTTCTCTACCTCGCATCGGTTGTTTTATTCATCAGCTCCAAGAAATGATGTATCAATGATAACCTATTCGAGCGGTTGTCCATCAAATTCCATCAAACTCGTTAATCTGCTTGCAACGCAATGAACAAGTTATCCGACATCTTTAGAAGATCGTTAAAAGTGTTTTCAAGCTGAAAATTGAATAATGCTTAGTGGTTACCAAGCTGTGTTGAAAAACCCTGGGTTATGCTGTTAATTGCTTAATTAAATTAACACTTGTTCAGTATCTCCCAATTTTATAGACTAAAGTGTGCACTAGTGATATATAAGATCTCAGTGAGACATGTTTTATGTGGTTTGAAGACGTTCGGACATGTTTGCCTGCCGTTTTAGAGCTCTCTAGCTTCCTGCCTACCACCCTACCTAACTTCTGCCGGACGGTGTCAATTGCTCGCTTTGGCTCGTTGTATTGTTTTAATCATTGCTCGAGCAATTCACCTATTTTGTAAATATTGTGTACATAGTTATTTCTTGTTATTTATTATAATTATTTTTCATAATAAAACTTCAGTGCATGAACAGGTTATGCTGTTTGTTTTAGCAGGTTTGAGGTATTTTTTCATTTCATTGCTTATTAATTATTGCTTTATTATTTCTGTGCTTAGCACTCTGTATAGTTTATTTCATATTTTACTTAGTCAGCTTATCTGCTCTGTCCATGCACTGAAGCCTTGGTTTTGCATGCATATCATACTTCTTTTCTTTAGTAGACCATTCTGTATTTTGTACTATATATTGCACGTCATTACATGCACTAATTTAAAATTATTTCTCTTTTATTCATTCATACAGTCCTTTAGTTTTAAGCGCTCAGAGATGGGTCATCATATCAGACCATTTTAATTATCAAGTCTTAGTTAGTCTTAGTACATTGCAGTTCCTAACCAAGGACAGTTTCCTTCTATAAAATACACAAACCTTTAAGCTCTGCTACATCATTATAAGTAAAATAACCAATAAAAAAAGTATAAAAAAATAGTTATACCAGTGATGACTTGCTCATAGGGCGAACGAAAGCTGGAAAACCTGGAGGAAGAGGATGAAGAAGAAAAACAAAATATAGCCAACTATAAGATGACAGAGAAACAGAGGAATCAAGCTTTCCTTCTTATTATCGACTATATACTCTTCACTTCTGTAACATTTACTTACATCATACTGGGTATACTATATTAAATATCGAATTGTAAAAAAATATCAAGTTACTGAAAATTTGCCATTGATTATAACGGTTTAGTTTTTTTGTGTATTATTGCGACAATTCCTTGAATTCGTAAACCACATGTGGCTAATTTTAGTTGGGCACTGTATACAGTACTTTGTGAGGGTGCTGGTAAAGAAAGAATATGCACACAATCACTTGCACACACGTCATTACTTGTTGAAGGAAATGCGCAACAAGTACATTTTGAGAAAAATTTACTGTAGTAGTCTTTATTTGCACAGTATTTAGTATT
The DNA here is from genome assembly GCA_018340805.1 of Microvelia longipes. Taxonomy (NCBI): domain Eukaryota; kingdom Metazoa; phylum Arthropoda; class Insecta; order Hemiptera; family Veliidae; genus Microvelia; species Microvelia longipes. The sequence continues at coordinate 72,046,725 of JACMZG010000008.1, read as the reverse complement.
TCACAGTAGTATTTATTTGCACAGTATTTAGTATTTCACTGTACAGTAGTATTTATTTGCACAGTACACTGTACACAGTAGTATTTCACTGTAGTACACAGTACCTGTACAGTAGTATTTATTTGTACAGTAGTATTTATTTGCACAGTATTTAGTATTTCACTGTATAGTAGTATTTATTTGCCGAAGTAAATCAATTACTGTAGTAGAGTTAATTATAATTAAAGTATTAAGTAGATAATTTAGCGGTAGTAAATCTATTATGAAAGTTACTATATATAAATTAGAACTGGATGACTTGTGATTAAATTTCTGTATTTCATAGCCTCCACTGGATGAATCTAACCATCTATCTTAATAAATTTAATTTCAAGTCTATTATTATTGCCAATGAAAATTAAAGTTAGTACCAAATTAAAGTGAGCTAATAAATCGACAATAATAGTTCTTTATTTAGTTAATATTAATTTCGCAGGACTTATTCTGTTCTGTTCTTATTAATAGCTGAAAGTGAAAATCTAACTATTACTTTCCGCATTAATTTCCTCGAGAAAACTCTGTGCTGGAAGTTTGCACTGAATTTGGATCAATATAGCTTGAAAGAGCTTCGTTAGCATTTAATAATTATGCCACTTTTTGTCAGATTTAGTCCGTTTTTTTACTTTTTACCATCATAAACATTTTTACCAAAATTAACTATAATCATAATCATTATCATTAATAATTATTAAAAATAATAATTAATTAATTAATATTAATAATTATAAAATATTAACCATAATTAATAATAATTAACCAACTTAATCAAAAGTATTATAGTTAAATTAAGCATCATTAACCGTAATAAATTACCATTTATCCAAAATTAATTATTGCCATTCATATTCAACTACTTTTACCTGAAAATAAGGGGGTCCTGTTAGTGTAAGGTAAGCACGATCGCCTGCCACCCAGACAGTCCGGGTTCGATCCCGGACGGAATCTAGCCAGTACGATGTCAGGTACTCGTAAAAGATCCCTAATCCTAAATGAACCTGGTTTTAGGCAAAATTCAGGACAGTCTATAGTAGTTTTTATTAAATATATTTGTTTCTGCCTTATGGTTTCGAGAGCAGGAAAGCCTGGTCTGGCAGTGGGGCACGTGTTGTTTCAAGTTGAAGCTATAGAAACATAGTAAAATCACGGCTCTTCTCTGGATTAGACGTAAAATGCCTGCACTAGTACTCATAAGGTAGAACACTATCTTCTATCCAAGGGCCCAGCACGTTGTGGGAGTCAGTACAAAGGGCCCAACGACGTGGCCTACTTGCTAGGTGATCATACCTCTCCCTCATTACTATCACTAACCTGAAAATACATGCTAAACTTTATAAATGAATATAAAAGAATGCATCGATTTTAAGGTAGGAGGAGTTCAAACACACATGAATTGGGTAACTTAGGTTATATAAATAAAACATAATACCATTGAATATATTTTGGTATAAAAGTTTATTATAACAATTATTTCAATTAGATAAAGTCAAGCTAAGATTTAATTTGTCATTACAATTTATTTTCTTAAAAGATGGAAATATATTAAATTTTGTTTTACTATTAAAATATAATAAGCTTAGTAAATAAAGCTTCAAATTAAAATTTTGAGGGATTATTATGGCTCGATAACTATTTGATTTTTGTAATTTTATTTGAAGAAACAATTATTAAATTTAAATTAGTCTGTTTGTGGAAACATTGACGAAGGTAAATAATATACTAATAATAATTACGGTTTTATTCGTGATATACTGTTATTCTGGTTGATTATTTTAGACCAAAATGGAATGCTAACCATTAGAAAATTATTTACCTTTATCTATTTTTATGAAGTTATTGTGTAAAATCATTTTGACAAAAAGATCATGAAGGTTAAAATAAAAAATCGGGTAAAGGGAACCTCAGGATTTCGTTAGAACAACCTATTAAACTTGGTTACAAAGATCTCTCTGTAAAAAAAAATGTAGGTAAATATTATACATATAATACCATTTAGGTAGACCATATTTGGCAAAAATGGGATGTTGCCCCATTAAAAATAATATACCTATTGTGATTTTAAATTTGTATTTAATTTATTTAGTTATTACATAAATCACAGATAATTTTCTTTATTTACAGCTAAAAGTTAGTCCCTCCATCTCTAGAGATAATTAAAGAACGAAATAATCATTTTTAACAAATTTTTGTCACGAAAATGAATCTTTTACGTATTAGATCCAGTTTTATCTATATTTTTATATTTTTTTCAAAAAAATAGAAACATATCTTTTGTAGCTTGAGTCCATGTAGCTTTAATCTTTAGATTTAATAATCTAGAGGTTATTTAGTACAATAACAATTTATTGTAATAAATAAATAAGCTTTATAAATATATATTCTTTTCATAATATGTTATTTTAGTTCTATTAACACCGATAATGTTCATAATACTTTTATCCGTATCATTCTTAAATTATTATTTTTTTAACTAACTTAATAATCTCTCAAAATTGTAATTTCTTTTATAATTTTTGTTTGTGAGCCTAAGTTTTCCTAATCTAAAGAAAAAGAGTTTGGACTAATATTATTTATCTAATGATATCGAAAGTATAGTATATAGTTTTATTTAAAAAAGTAAAGTTTTTAATATGTTTTAAAAAGAGGCATCGTTATCTCGATAGAACAGAACAAGTGATTTTTCAAAACAGCATTTTAGTTTAGGAGCCAGACCTGAAAAACGTCACTCATTTTGTACTGTTTCAAAACAAATTTAAAAAAAAATACCTTAAATGATGAAGGAAAAAAATTGTCAGTCAGTTCGGACTGGAAGTCTTCATAAAATTGCGCATACTCAAAATTTAGGTTTTCTGGAAATAAGTGGTTGCCTGTTAGTGGAAATTTTTTTACCATATTTTGGCAATAGGTTAAAGCAGGTCATTTTTCAAAGATAATAACATTCCCAATAAATCGAGTGTTTTTTCATAAAACTCGGATAATTACAACCAAAGTTGTAGCGTTTGGATATTGACTTGAAAAATGCAAAGATAATGTTAGAAAAAAATTTGCTGACTTTGCAAAAATTACTTTGGTTTTAGTTATCTGATTTTGTTAAATAAACTAACTCTATTGGAATTTTAATCAGTTTTTGTAGGGGCCAACTGGGAACCTCATATTTAAAAAAAAAAAACACTTATTCGCACCTAAAATTTGTTTGATTTTCTAAATTTTTGAGCGTGTGCGATCATACAAGGTCCTTTACTCTAGGTTGACAAACTACGTTTTTTCTTTATGATTTATGGTATATTTTCGAAAAAAAAGGTTTGAAGCAGTACTAAATAAGTCACGCTTTTTCAGGTCCCTCTCCTAGACCATTTATGTTATGAAGAGAGCTTAGTCTAAACCAATGGTTAAGTACTGACTAGTGTTTTATGGAAATAAAAATGATTTCTTCATATTACGGTTATTATATCCAATTTACTGCCAATATTTTTAGTAAGAAAAAATACATCTACAATGTATGGCGTATAATCTACTTACTAGAAGCCTTAAAATTAGCCTTTTTTCAAGGCTTTTAATTAATTGGTGTTGAATATTACTGGATTAATGTGTTCAAAATTTTATTTGTGGTTTCATTAGTGGTTGAGCCAAATATTAAGGACTTGTTTTGTTGAGTTGGGTAAGTTTAATGATTAATAGTATTATAAAGTTTGATAAACGATGCCAGATTTTTTTATCCCTAAGATACTATATTGAATTATTTGAGTTACATTTTAGAATAACACTACACCAGGTGAAACAATTCAGATGCACTAACCAACATTCTATCTTAAACATATGGGAAAAACTGACAATTTTAGAAAATGTCCTAGAAAATTCATCTCCACTAAATCAATTCTTGCGATTTCAAATGTATCATTATAAATTTGTTAACTATTACCCAAATATGGTAATAATGTTAACACATTTGGTAACTATTACCCAAATAAGGTAACACATTTGGTAACTATTACCCAAATATGGTAATAATGTTAACACATTTGGTAACTATTACCCAAATATGGTAATAATGTTAACACATTTGGTAACTTAGAAAAGTTAAATTAGAACATTAATGCCAACTTTGTAATACTATAATAAGTCATACGATAAATATGACATATAATTCTATTCTATATTCGTAAATAAATTTTGAACACATTATATTTCACAAATACATAAATCAAAATAGAAAATGTTTTTTAAAAAATTTCACTAAAAATAGTAATCTAATAATTTGTTGCCGTAGTTTTTAATAAGAGATAAAATTTGGTATTTTAAATTAAGCATGTTATCATAAATAAACCAATCACTTGTGCTAATTAAATAATTAATTTATTGCAGTCTTACTAACAAAATAAATGTATTAGATGATAATTAGAGTTAACCAGCAAATGGAAAGATGAGCTTGCGATTTCAACCAGTTCGACAAACAATTTGCCTAACAATTCAGATTTTGAAAAAATGTTTCTATTTGGTACACCGATTATTATTTAGGCCTTTTTTTTAAATTTGAGTTGTTTTTTATGGATTTCTTAAGTATAAAACTTTTCTGAAAAAGAGGAACGTTAATGTATATAAATAATAAAGAGCTTATTTTTTGACAGAATATTCTTCATGCAGTACTTGCACAATTTTCGAATTTTGGTTCATGAAGGGCCAGTCGATTTACCGAATTTTAGAGCTTTTGGAAAACGTGCTTGTTTATTATAACTTAAAGTAATTAATTTCAAGAAACTACAGGCTTTTAATGAAGAACCCTTCTAAAAAGTTACCTAAATTGCACAAAATATAAAGCAATTGCAATCGACGTTTTATTGTGCATGAGTAGTCTACTAGTGCTAAAAAAATAGTCAAAAGATATAAAAAAATACTTGACGTGTAATTGGAACCCGAATCAAAAGCAATGTTTGCAAAGTTTAAACATATGTGATATTGGCAGTGTTTGAACATGTGAGATGTTTGCGGATTCTAACACATTTAATGTCGGCAGAGCTTGAATATGTATATACCTAACTACACTGACACAGAGACGCATTTGTGTTTAAATACACGCTATCCTTCTTAACGAAAAGTTAAGAAATAAAAATATTATTTAAAAACAATTATGCCGCAGTGACTTAAGACATTTATTTTCATTTTATGAAATTTAGCCAAGAGTTGATAATTCTTATCAAGGCATCCGATTTTTTATTTAAAGGAAAAATATGCTAATGAGCTTGGGTTTCATGTTTTGTAGATGTAGACACACCTAAAGGACAATAAAGTGTGTACATGTAGATTTATGTAAAGGAGAAAATCATGTACATGTGGATTTATCTAAAGGAGAAAAGAGGTGTACATGTGAAATTAGCCCAAGAAGAAAGGCGGTTCATGTTAACATAGGTAAAGAAGAAAAACGTGTACATGCGGATTTATCTAAAGGAGAAACACGTGTACATTTGGATTTATCTAAAAGAGAAAAGATGTGTACATGTGAATTTAACCTAATTAGAAAGGCGTTAAAGGTTAACATTGGTAAACGAGAATCACGTGTACATGTAAATTTATCTAAAGACAAAAACGTGTACATGTGAATTTAACCATAGAAGAAAGGCGGTACGTGTTAACATATGTAAAGGGCAAAAACGTGTACATGTGAATTGAGCCCAAGTAGAACGGCGGTTCATGTTAACATAGGTAAAGAAGTAAAACGTGTACATGTGGATTTATCTAAAGGAGAAACACGTGTACATTTGGATTTATCTAAAAGAGAAAAGATGTGTACATGTGAATTTAACCTAATTAGAAAGGCGTTAAAGGTTAACATTGGTAAACGAGAATCACGTGTACATGTAAATTTATCTAAAGACAAAAACGTGTACATGTGAATTTAACCATAGAAGAAAGGCGGTACGTGTTAACATATGTAAAGGGCAAAAACGTGTACATGTGAATTGAGCCCAAGTAGAACGGCGGTTCATGTTAACATAGGTAAAGAAGTAAAACGTGTACATGTGGATTTATCTAAAGGAGAAACACGTGTACATTTGGATTTATCTAAAAGAGAAAAGATGTGTACATGTGAATTTAACCTAATTAGAAAGGCGTTAAAGGTTAACATTGGTAACGAGAATCACGTGTACATGTAAATTTATCTAAAGACAAAAACGTGTACATGTGAATTTAACCATAGAAGAAAGGCGGTACGTGTTAACATATGTAAAGGGCAAAAACGTGTACATGTGAATTGAGCCCAAGTAGAACGGCGGTTCATGTTAACATAGGTAAAGAAGTAAAACGTGTACATGTGGATTTATCTAAAGGAGAAACACGTGTACACGTGGATTTATCTAAAGACAATACGTGTACATGTGAATTTAGCCCAAGAAGAAAGGCGGTTCATGTTAACATAGGTAAAGGAGAAAAACGTGTACATGTGGATTTATCTAAAGGAGAAATACCTGTACATGTGGATTGATCTAAAGACAAAAACGTGTACTTGTAAATTGAACCATAGAAGAAAGGCGGTACATGTTAACATATAAAAAGACCAAAAACGTGTACATGTGAATTTAGCCCAAGAAGAAAGGCGGTTCATGTTAACATAGGTAAAGGAGAAAAACGTGTACATGTGGATTTATCTAAAGGAGAACATGTACATGTGAATTTATCTAAAGGAGAAACACGTGTACATGTGAATTTATCTATAGACAAAAACGTGTACATGTGAATTTAGCCAAAGAAGATAGGCGGTACATGTTAACATAGTTTAAGGAATAAAACGTGTACATGTCGATTTATCTAAAGGAGAAAAACGTATTTATGTTGACATAGTTAAAGGAGAAATTCGTATTTATGTGTATAGCTAAATGAGAAAAACGTGTTCATGTGGACGTATGTAACGGAAAAAAACGTATCATGTAAACATTGCTAATTGAAAAACGTGTACGTATGGATTTAGCAAAGGAGAAAAACTTGTACACAATGATATAGCTAACAGTGAAAAAAGTATGTTGACATACCTTTAAAGTCTGTCACAAGTATGTTGACATACCTTTAAAGTCTGTCACGGCCCTTTAAATATTAATCACAAGCATATTTTTAATGAAGATTATAGCTATTTAGAATGGCACTAGAAATCATCTATAAACTAATAATAACAAATAAAATATGTATTAAATATGAACTTAAATTATAGCCACAGCCTTAATAACAAGCATTTATACATAAAGGTATTTTGGTATCAGCGCGCTACTGTCTAGTGGTGCCGTGTCCTCTCAGCAGGTTGCGACACAAGCATTGTGACCAGAGGCGAAGCCGATGCTTGTGGTCCAAGAAATTGCTAAGTTTAAGCTTGGTGATGTAGCAAAAGTGCTTTTAAGCTATTATGCGTATGGCTCTTACGAACATAGAAATATTCCCCATAACAGATATAATGTTAAATATTTCAGACATTTAATTTAATTAAAACTTATCATATTCATTGTGAAATTTGTTTGTCAAACATTAAAATTTAAATTAAAAATTTCCTCTTTTAGTCCTTCTAAAGTGACCCTCTTATTTTAGTTCTTAAATGATTATAAAACCATTTTACTAAATTTTAGAACAAAAGAATTTTAAAATAGTTTATATTTTTGTGCTTTTTAATTTCTAATTATGCGATTGAGCCTTTTAAGTCAGTGTTATAATTATTTAACAAAAACGCTTTTGCTTATATCACATGGCTTTTTTGCTAAGCAAGTACAGCGCTGTAATTCGTGATAACGCCGTTGTTTAACAAAGCGCTGTCGTCCTATATAGTCCTGTATATCCACACAATCTAGCCCTTAGAGCTGGTATGATGAAAGCAGCTGCTTGGAGATCGTTGAGTAAATTACTACATTCGACTAGAAGTAAGTAGAGTTTGTCGCCATGGGATTGAGATTTATGTAAGGTTATCCTTCTCAGTCCAGCTGACTTTGGTAATGATTTGTATATCATTCTGGCTCCTATAAATAAATAATAATAATTATAAGTATGATAAATGATAAGCACAAGTCTAGTTACTATTTAGAATAATACTAATATGAAAGGAACATAGGACAGTAAGTGCAATGGAATTCTACTAATAACTCGAAAGGTAACGAAATACTTTAAACGTATTCTTAATTAAAACCGTTAAAATATTATTTAAAATGCTTAAAAATTATAATCACCAATATTTATATCAGTTTTATAAATTTCAATATTTATCCAGTAACCGGAAGTATTGCCGACTTTGTTGTAGGAAAATTTTATATTGTTACGGTGGGAGCATTACTTAAGACCACCTGTGAACCAACCGGCTACTGTCATCAGTAGCCCCTTATACATAGCTCCTTCTATGCATAGTATTATTTTAATTGTTAACTGCTCAAAAGCTAAATTATTAACTACAGCTCTCCTTCGGATTTAAGAACTAACCAAGGTTAGTTCATAATTTATGTACAATGTACAAGTACATGAACAAAAACATTTTAACTATCAGATTATTACAAATTAACTCCTGCAGGAGCAGTAATTAGTGAGAGGTGATAGATTACGTATCAAGTAGACGCCGTTGGTAGGTTATTTTTGCTAACTCTCTTTACTATCTCACTAGAAGATAGTGTTTTTTCACCTCTTAAGTCTAAGTACAGGCAGTCGTGCACGTTATAATTATGATTATAAGTTATATTAGTCATTAAATTAGTTATTATAATTATTGTTTTAAATTAATAATTTATTTTTATAGATAAATTTCTCCTGTCCGTATTACAAGGATAGGAAAAATGGTGATGAATATAAAAAAAGATTGAAGCTCACTATATTAGTTAGTTGATACAACATAACTTGTGATATTCGATTGAAAATTGTACGATACCTGCAATTTAAATTTATTAGCAATTGATAGGATAAATGATATGTCAGTACATTTAAAGTACTCTAAATTAATTATTAAAAACTTATTTAAAAGAGAGAGTTTAATCAATATTTTTACATTAAAACTGATGTCGCTGTTAAGTTTAATGATCAACTAGAGTTTAAGTATATTATTTACTCACATCAATGACGTAGGGGGGTACTTTCCCAATGAGTAGAAACACCTTGATACCAATTTCAACATTTTTACTTTCAAATATACTATGATAAGGTTATGGTAACGAGGAAGAGATGAAAACCAGATAATTATCTAGGAACTATTTTTCAGGGACGCTATTTATAAATTTCTTATGGATGTAAACTGGATAGAAGGACACTTGCTATTGATTTAATTCGTGGCCAAATAATTCATAATAGGTATCATGGACCATTGCTGGTTGATTGTTTAGATCAGCCTTACATACGCAAGTATATAAAATATGGGGTGATTTTTTACGTCATGAGATTTATGAACCATTTGGTCAAAGGATTTGCAGGATCCTACAGTAGTAACAAAACCACTGGTATGGTGTTTTAATGTGGGGTTGGATAATACGTTGAGACAATTTTTTACTTTTACTTTAAAAAATTCTGGAAAAAAATCATGTTCAGCCCCTGCCAAATCCCACGTGTGAACGGAGTATTTGAGTGCAGCATATTGTCCAGCCCTGGATTTAAACTCCAAACTGTTAGTTTTCCTACTCTACTCTATGGTTCTATGAATTCTATGACCAAATGTTTAATAAATCTTATGATATAGAAATCACTCCTAGGTTCCTGGAGTATAAGTATTAGTAATTTTTACGATTACAATCTTAAACTCGAATCGTATTACTTTCATTGTGCCACTTAAGTGATATTACCTGTCCAGTACAGCCAATTCTTTTCAAATTTCTCCCCATCATCTCCTTCGAACACCTTATAAACAGAAACTATGAAAGCAGTTCCATGCGTTCTTGGTCTCTTCGAATGTGTCGGGTCTAGAGGTGGTCGAGCTATGGTCGCTACTTCAGCGAACAGATCGAAAGTGTGAGCCGCTGTGTATCGGAGCGCTCGCGGATCGAACTTACGTAGCGAAGCCGCTCTACAGGCCTGGAAGAACTCTCGAGGGTCTGTCTCTACTTTGTTTATGACGTAGTATGATATAAATGGAAATTCAGCTAAAACAAATTCATAAACGTTTTTACTAAAAAATTTAGAAATGGTGAATTATTATAGTCGATTAAATTATATTGTGAAATCTTACATTAGAAATTGAAAGAAAACAGACATTGAAAGAAAACAGTTTCTCCGAAGTAATTTGTTATATTTGCTAACAAAGTTTTCTTGCGGTCTTACGGACCACCATCAATGTCTGAATAATCAAAGCATAATCACTAAGATAAAAATTAACAAAAGAGTAAACTGAGATGAAAACGATATGACACAATTAAATAACTGAACAAGGTAAAAAGAAATCAGTGAATTAATACAAGAAAATTAATTACCGGAGAAAAAAACAAAGAAAGTCTATAAGTTATTCAGAGAGTTTATTAGAGTAATATAGTAAGACAAAGTCCTGTAGTAGACTAAAGGGTGTTCTAGTGGCTTGAGTCTCTTGCAGAAGAGAGGCAGCCCCACTCTCTCTTCTTACTTTGAGGGTCCAGTTTTTTCAAGGTAGTTCATGACATGAGTTTTCCTTTAAAACTAAATGCAAAAATGCAACCTCTTGTTCTTGATGTTTATGATTATGATCTTCAGTGAGTGTTTGTCGGTAAAACCTGCTTGGCCCCTTTAAATGCTCTAAAATTTAAAAAGCTTAGGTCTACCTGTTTGCTCAACTTAAGTGGATGTACAGGTGCCACATTGCTTAATATAAATACCATTCTTCTCAGTAAGTAGAACTTATCATTGGTATTAAAAGGATGGTGCTAAGAGTGCTAAAAGACACATAAATACTTGTTCATGATTCTACCTTCATAAAAGAAAAATTGCCTCAATAAGGAATAGAATATCAAGCTTAGATTCTATTCAATTCTATCCTATTCTATTCTATCCTATCCTATTCTATTCTGATCCATTCTATTTTATTCTATGATATTATATTATATTCTATTCAATTCTATTCTATCCTATCCTATTCTATTCTGATCCATTTTATTCTATTCTATGATATTATATTATATTCTATTCTATTCTATCTAAGGTCAATCACGCTCACATTTTATTCCTTGGCTGAGCAAGGAATAGAATATCAAGGCTAGCTGGTTAATATGATTTTTTAGACCTTTTGTATAAAGGTCTATTTTTTGACCTTCAAGATTATATTGTATAATACGTTATTTTACTGTACATTATACTTTAATACACAACAAAGTGTATGTATTAAAAGTGTATATCACGCTGATTTCTATTGAGGAAGATCATTAACCTGATGAATAGGTCTATTATCTTAATTTCTCACAAAATTCATATCTAACCAAAAATATTTGCACACCATTCTTTTCTATGTTAGCTAATAGCATAGCTTCAGCCGTTGTATTCGATGATGCTACTTCGTGTAGGAGATCAGATGCAGCCGATGACTGCTTGAGGGCCGGTACTGCCAGTGGTGATTCCAGCATAGGTTCTATCGGCTCCAGCGGTGACATTAAATGAATTAATACAACTAGCTTTGGATCATCTACTTCTAGTACACTGATTCCTTCAGACTTTGCTTCTACTAGAGGCATCTGAAACCGGGGCAACATTTTTTTAACTTATATGAACTAAGATTAGAAATACTTATGAACCATACATTTATGTAGGTCTTTGGTGGTCTCGTATAATCTTTTGCTACCTAATAAGCAAACATTATAACCATTGCTTCCCTAGTTTGAGTCTTTATTATTATAATTATTGAATAGGGTTTGGATTGAACCCGTTCACACTGCATCCAACAATCTGATTCATAGTCCTCTCCCTTAATCCAGGTCAGAATAATCCTTTTCCCCAGACAAGTTGTAGAACCTTTTAACCTAATTAGACTGAAGATACCCTCAGTCAGCTTGGAATTGGGTTCTTTTAATATGAGTTTGCTGTGCGTCATACCAGAGGATTTGCCCCAGTGGTACAGGTGATTGGTTAAAAGCCAATCATTGATTATACCCTTGGCTATAGTTTTATGCATGGCCATTATGGGTTTAGGGCCCGCAAGCAGTCCCATATCACCCTTTTAGCGAATCTCCATTGAAAAAAATTGCTAATGGAATAGGCGTCATGGCGGGAGTCAAACCTCAGACCACGACCCAAATCCGTTTCAGAGGTCCCTGATGACGACACGCTATCATTCGAACGGCTTAATATTTTTTAATCAAACATGGTACAAAAATTATCCTTGGGGGGACACGAACCCTATTGAAAATCAGGTTTTTGTGACGTCATTAATCCGTTTTGCTGAATCAGCAACCCTTGGAACACTTAGAGCATGCTTTCCTAAAGGGAATTATGTTTTGAGATTAGTATTAGCCTGATACACGTCACTGCCAGGTCTATCTGTATACCTGTCAGTGTAACCAGAGGATTGAGGTGAGTCTCCATTGAAACTTAAACAACTAACCACCTCTAACCACCTCCAACAACTAAGCGCGAGAGGTTTTTAATAGGAAGAATGAGTAGTCATGTAATCAAAGTTCACATCGAGTATGGGACTATGCATCGCATTAACTATTTTAGAGTGACAACTAATAATAGTGGCCTTTCAGTTCTTACTAATTTACAGTTTGTAAGCCGCCAACCAAGCCTCACTATTTTTTACAAGATCAAGATGTGGAAGCCTCAGCATAACTGTCACTTTGGGTCATCACACAAGGGCACAATAGGCTATTAAATATATAACCCACATTAAGTTTAGCCAACTTAATGTTGGTTGGATCCCAACTGATTGTGGTTGGATCCAAATTTTACCGACAGCTCTACGGTCTGTCATTAAAATCAGTATAGCTTATTAGTAATTTTATCCAGCTGTCGATTCTAACTTATTACAACTATATTTATATTACCTGTAATATGATACTTACTGGCACTCCAGCAGGTAGGAACCTGTCTACATTAGCTACAGGTATTATAAAACAATCCTTATCTAATGTTTTGAGATCAGAAGGGTCAGCCTTGGGTACGGGTCGCAAAGATATCGGTGTTTTGCTTCCTCCGTTGTTGTTTCCATTTCCACAAAAACTAACCTGTGAAAAGAAATAAAGTTTAAATTAGTTACAACCGTAGATAAGAGAAATCATTGTGATTGTATTTATTGAGGCAACTAAACAAAGGGAAACAACGTATTCTTTAGTTGTGCATTAAAGACTAAACTCCTAATAATGGGCTTTAATTCCTATTAATGGGTTAAAAGCAAGCAATCTATTCAAATTAATCTAAGCCTCTGAACAAAGTATGTTTTCTGCAGCACGGATCAGGCTCAGAAGGCGTTGCCAAGGGGGGAACCTTAAAAAGCCCACTAAGAGAAAAATCTAGTAGAGGGGCCGATCAAAAGTAACGCTGCAGGATCTCGATTAGTCTGTTCACTTCTCCTACCGTTGGTAATAAACCTTCCGGGTGAGAAAATTTAAAAAATGTACCGGGTGTTTTGTTTCGTGTGTTCTTGTTCTCTTTTCTCATTATTATTATATCTATTCTTTTTAAATGATGTGTAAATTGTGATCCCCCCCAGGATCCTAAAACAAGGAAAAGAGGAAAAAAAGAAAGGAAAAAGAAAAAAAGGAAAGAAGGAAGACGGAGAAAAATAAAGGAGAAGAAAAAAGGAGAAAAAAGGAACGTATGTGCCAAGTTTCATCTGATTATCAGCATTAGTTCAATTTGTATTAGATGACTTGTGTACGTTTAATATAATTGAGTTAATCTAATTTAGTACAAATGTTCATCTTTACATAATAAATGAGTACACCAAGTTTTGCTTAAATACAACAAGTATATCCATGTTTTTTGTTGAATCATAAAAGATAAGCGACATTAAGCGTGGTAAAAGGCTGGATGGGTGACCGCTGGGAATGGTGACCAAAGTACCCCAAATTTTTTAAATTTGAATTGATTTAAATTCTTATAGTGATACAAGAAAAATCAAATGTTGCTATTTAAATATAAATAATACCTTCAAAGTGTTAAAAAACTATCTGTCCTCGCTTAGACTTGAACTTTTTGTTTAACACTACTTTGAACAGAGTAGAACGTTCAACCAATGAGCCACACTGACTCATTGTCTATATATCTTACTGGGTATTTTAAACTAATTAATTAGGCCATAATAATAAGAATATGATTAGTCAAGAAAGTATTAAATCATTAATTACAGTATCTGGCATCAATACAAAGAACTCAGGGCCTGATAGCCAAATATTCCGCTTAATTTCACAACAATTAAAGCCGACTCCTTCTCTCGGTCTTTAAGACTTTTTAAACTAAAAGGGCGTTATCTTTTGTTATTGATTATTCTTTAAGATGTATTAATCATCTAATTGGCACTTAAATAATCGACTTAATTGAGTGGAAGTAATATTTAAGACAATTATAAAAGAGGATTGTTCTCGCTGCTATTTTAGGAAAATGGGAAGACATTATTTTTTAGACTATTAATGACTAAGTTTAATGTCAGGAAAACTATATCGTAGTGTTCCGAATGTGATACTGTATTAAATCCTAAAATTAGGGTGTAATGCTCCCAAAAATATGAAATCATTAGTTGTTTTGACGGAGATTTGTAGTTTAGACTTACCGTGATAGTCCCAGAGCCGGACCTGAAAAAATGTGACTCATTTTGTACTACTTCAAACTATTTTTTTCTGAAAATATACCTTAAATTATAAAGAAAAAACATAGTCTGCCTATTCAGAGTGGATCTCTTTATATGACTGCGCATGCTCAAAATTTTAGAAAATAGCTCAAATTTCAGTTTTCTTGAAATAAGTGGTTGCCTGTGGGTCGTGTGCAAAACATGAAGAGAAATTGTTTTTAAAGGTGATAAAATGTTCTATAAAACGAGTGTTAAATCATCAAGATCGGATAAAAATACAACTAAAGTTACGACATTTGTTAAATGGCCAAAATAATTCAATATTTTTTCAAAGAAATTTGCTGCCTTTACATAAATTAACTATTTTTTCATTGTTTTTGAAAGAGCCATAATCCCAATAGAAATTCGCCCGACATGCTGACCACCGCGCCAGAATTAGTTTTAGAACGGATCTCAATGAGACTTAAAAAGTGACTATTCTGCTCTATAAGTAGTTTAAGTTAAATAATATCTATTTAGTCATGATTCTTCTAGTAGATTCCGACCTGTAATCAATATAAATGTTATTTAACACTATATTATTTAGGATCAGATGATAAGCATAGGACTTGTCTATTCTAACTGGAGTTATTTTAGAACGGATCTAAATCAGACATAAAAGGTGTCTTTTATTTCTAAATTAGTAGTCTTAAGGTAATTCAAGATCCACTGGCTGAATACAATCTGATAGCACTGAACATTATTTTACTTACGCCTATTATTGTCTTAGAACGCATCTCGATAAGGCACAAAATGTCTTCATTCTGACCTATGAGTCGTCTATGTGTAAAGTTTAGTCAAAATCCATCAATTAGATTCCGAGCAGTAATCTCTCTAAATTTAAAGTTGCACTAAACCTCTATTATTTTATAACGGATTCCTTACTACTGTGTTTAGACTAAACACTCAGACATATGAGCATTCTAAGTTTAAAATTTAGTAAAAATCAATCGGTTAGATTCCGAGCAATAATTACTCAAATTTTATTTCTTTATACTAAACCCCCATTGTTATTTGAGTTCAGATCTCGATGAGTCATAAAATATGTTTATTAAGACTTATGAATAGTCTAAGTTTTAAGTGTAATTAAGATCCATCAATTAGATTCTGAGCAGTTATTATTTAAAACTTATATTTTAATCTAATCCCTTATTGTTATTTCAGAACGAGGCATTATGAGAACGTGTTCATTATGACTTATGACTCGTCTAAGTTTAGAGTTTAGTCAAGAGCCATCGATTTGATTTCGATTGGTAAGCACTCAAAAGTTTTTGTTAAACTAAACCCATATTATTTTCTCGAATGGATCCGGATAAGACTTTATAGGTGGCTAATCAGACATAAGAAAAATTTAAAATAAAAGTTTCGTCAAAATCACTAAAGTATACTCCGAGCTGTAATTACTCAGAAAAATAATTTTTACACGTATGCTCTACTGTTATTTTAGTATGGTTCAAGATCTGACATAGTTTACATGACTTTCAGATATGATTAGTTTAAGTTTAAAGTTTGATCAAGACTCTTTAAGTAGTTGTCGAGTTATAAACACAAATTTTAAAGAGAGAGATTATAATTTTTATATTTTTAAAGTAAATTTACCTATATTGTATACAAACGAAATAAACATATTAACTTTTTGACATGCCTGGCAGAGTATTTACATAAGAATGAAAAGGTTAGCATTTTCTAGGACGTGCTTGAAGTAATAAAGAACATGTTTAGAATATTTTTATTCACCTAAATACTACGCAAGCTTTTAATGGCTTGAAGTCAATAAAAAAAGTCGGGTACGTGGTACCTCGGAACTATTCTCACCACATCGGATTTGCAAGGCTCATTCTCACTACAATGGACTCGCTTCGCACGTCCTCAGAATGTAAAATTCGCCAAATTTATACTGCAACAAGTTTTCGGACTCGCTTCGGTCGTCTTCAGACATCCAGGCACTGACCTGTTAGATTTCGCATAACTTTTATGATCCAATAAAACCCTTATATATACTTGCCGTATTTAAAGGAAACTTCTTATACTTATTTATTACGTTATGAGATACACTTGTTCATGAATTTTAACTTAAATTGGATTATATTTCATTTTTTTTAAAACGTAAACAAGTCAGTCGATAAAAATTGAACTAATGCTGATAATGAGATGAATCTTGTCATATATGTAGGTCACATTACGACTACATGCGTGCCGAATCTCAAACCGATCTACAAATTTTTCCGCGTTTTATGAAGTTTCGAATTTTTGGCTAAGTAATTTTTGTAGGTTAATGACGTCATAAAAGTTTTATGAACAGAACTAGACCTAAGGATATTTATTGGAAGATATGACGATAACAGACACACACACACACATACAGACAGTCAACTTTGCAAAAACCACGCCTAAAAAGGATAATTTTAGTGACATCCCGACTTTTTTGCAATTAACTGTTTACTATGTTTTTTTATTAACATATTTTTCCTATACACTTAAGGCATAAATAAGGGAAAATAAAAAGTGACGATATATGTTCAAATTAACTTAATCATAGCTAATATAGTATTGCTTGAGATTAGTTATTTCCTAAATTAGGTTGTTCTTAAGTTGTTCTTAAGGTTGTTCTTTAGATTGTTCTTTTACAAAAGTTTCTTCAATAATGCAGATCAGTTTTTGTTTGAAAAGATCAGTAGACCCAATTCTTTAAAATATTGCAATATCGACGTACAGTTCGAAATCTCAAATTGTCATGGTAGGTCCCGTATAATCTATCAATGATATAAATCATTCAGACACAGGCCTCAGGTAATTGTAGTCTGCGTATGTATTGCGGATAGCACTATCAATATCGATGATTTTTTTAAGAAAGTGTTCCAGGAAATCAATTTTTTAAATTGTAGCCACCAGTGCCAAGCGTTAAATGATTTTAACGCTCTCTAGTTCCAAAATAAAATTTCACAAAAATATTGCTGCGATGAAATCGAACAATAATATTGCTACAATGAAATCGCACAATAATATTGCTACAATGAAATTGCACAATAATATTGCTACAATAGAATCGAATAATATTACTACAATGAGATAATAATATAATATTATTGTAGCAATAATATTGCTACAATGGAATCGAATAATAGTTCTACAATGAGATAGGACAATAATATTACTACAATGAGATAGGACAATAATATTGCTACAAGTGAATTGAATAATATTACTACAATGAGATAGGACAATAATATTACTACAATGAGATAGCACAATAATATTGCTACAATGGAATCGAATAATATTACTACAATGAGATAGCATAATAATATTACTACAATGAGATAGCACAATAATATTGCTAATATTGCAATATAATATCCTGTGTTTCAACTATTACTGATTTAGGCGTTCTCTTCGATCATCAACTTACCTTTGATTACACATTCAACAAATAGTTAGTAAATCTTTAAAACTCTTAGGTTTCATTTACCGCTCTTCAAAAGATTTTTATTCAATCGAAACATTTAAATATCTCTATCTTTCTCTCGTCCGTCCTAGTCTTGAATACGCTTCTCCAGTGTGGTCTCCTCATCAAACGACTTATAAAGAAAAGTAGGCATCTATATATTTGAAATTTCTTAGAATGTGTTGTTATCGTCTTGGTTTAGATTATAATAATACTTCATATCTTGAAATCCAATCTTTTCTTAATCTCACTCCTCCTGTTCGCCGCTCTTCTCTTGGTCTCTCCTTCCTCTATCGTTTAATAAATTATTTTGTCGATTGTCCTTTTCTCTCTTCCTTAATTTCCTACCATGAACCGTACTCAATAAATCTTAGAAATCAAAATATTTTTTACGTCCCTTTCCTTCGAACAAACTACCTTTTTAACTCTCCTATTTCTCGTATGATGCGCCTAGCTAATTCTATTTCAAATTCTGGTATTATTTTCTCCTTTTCTATTTCTAAATTTAAATCTTTTGTGTCTTCTTAACTTAAATAGTGTAGTAAGTTTAACTTTTGTTTAAATTAATTTTTTTCAGTTTTTTTAAATATTCTTTTTATTTAGTTAAATGCCATTGATTTATATTATTATTTTGTTTTTATTTCTGTTATCACCTTCTCTATCATTTTATGTATATTTTTTTCCTGTATTATTGTAATATATATTTTTTTAAACTTAATGTTAAATGTACTGTTTTTTTGTAAAATTTTGTATAATGGCTCACGCCGTCAATTATAAATAAATAAATAAAAAAATGGAATCGAATAATATACTACAATGAGATAGCACAATAATTTTGCTACAATGGAATCGAATAATATTACTACAATGAGATAGCACAATAATTTTGCTACAATGGAATCGAATAATGTTACTACAATGAGATAGCACTATAATTTTGCTACAATGGAATCGAATAATATTACTACAATGAGATAGCACAATAATTTTGCTACAATGGAATCGAATAATATTACTACAATGAGAGCACAATAATTTTGCCACAATGGAATCGAATAATATTACTACAATGAGAGCGCAATAATTTTGCCACAATGGAATCGAATAATATTACTACAATGAGATAGCACAATAATATTGCTGCAATGAGATAGCAAAATAATATTGCTGCAATGGATTACACAAATTAAATGTAAAGTTAAAAACGACACGAAGCTGTACGACTAAAACCTTTATCACGACTGAAGTTATTTTAACAATGTTCGTGGAAAACTATCTCTTTAGCTAAACTAAAACTTAGACAACAAAACTTCAAGAAGAACTCAATGCTCATGTAAACTCATAAACAAATAACTAAAGAAATCAAGGTGACACAAGTTTATAACATTATTATAAATGTTACATAAATATTTTAGTAATAATTTAGTTTAGTAATAATTTAGTTTACATAAATTATCTATAAAAATCGACTAAGGGGTACCTCGATACTTTTTATCACAATGTCTGTTCTCATTATGTCATATTTACACAAAATACACCGACACGTACAAGTACAGACAGCAAGAAGAAAACCACTAAAAACTTGACAAAAATGCATTAAACGTATTGTTTCGTTGCAATCTTAATTTCGTATTTTCTGGAAGAACGCAATACTTCTTCTGTAACTACTCATGAGAAAACTAAACGTTACATTACTTTTATCTTAATGTAAACAACACAACTTAATGTGCTCTTCCCTTGCTATTATTTACATTTTCATCGAGTCCTAAATTACGACAAATTTGAACTCGTTATAAAAGGTGATAACAAACTTATTGAATAAGTACTAATTATATAAAAGTTATATTTTGCTCAATGCAGAAGATATTTCAGTTACAAACTGCATCTTTGTTTTTTTACAGCGTTGGTGAGTAATAAAATTGTACTGCTCAACTTTGCTTATTAAAATTTTCCTCGGCACGGAACTCATTTCTCTTAAGGTTTCTTTTATAACGAGGATAAACATGGAAATTACGAGTTTTACACAGCTATACTTTCTCTTAACTTTCAAAGTCCTCTAACTAACCTAAACTTGTTTTATTTAGTTTTTAAAAGTTGTAAAATTTTATAATGATTTATTACTTAGTAAAATTAAGATTAAAAATAATAATAAACAACGGAGCTCTTTAAAATAAGTTTTCATGTTAACTTTGTACAAGGTTGGCACTAACTGATACAAAAACTTAAACACACATACGTAAACAAAGTTGTGATACAATTAGTTGGTGGTGTGTTAAAAAAGTTTTGTCCTTAGGGTGTAAGATAAGTAAAATTAAATTAATTAATGCTTAATTAAGAATATAGGATTATATAAAGCGTAATAAATTCTGATTAAAAAGACTTAATTTGTTTGCTCTAATATACTTACATAAAAATTAAGCATTCTACTTAACTATATCCAACACCATCTGAAAATCGTCGTTGTTTTTTAATGTATTAGATGATGCTTTCAGCGAATTCCTTCGAATAAAAAATAGAAAAATCGCTTATAACATAAGCGATAGAATCTGATAAATCAGATTCTAAGCAAGTGGTTGAGCAGTCGCCTTACGACCTGAAGATCGCGGGTTCAAACCCTACCGGGGCCGTGTTGTGCTCAATAAAAAAATGAATAACAAATATTATAAGTTATTAATTGACATGTGTCAAATAATATATTTACTATATAGTAATAATAATATAAAATTATAATATATTACTAGTAATAATAAATAAAAGTTCATAATAAGTAATAATAATATAGAGTTCATAATATATTTACTAGTAATAATAATATAAAGTTCATAATATATTTACTAGTAATAATAATATAGAGTTCATAATATATTTACTAGTAATAATAATATAGATTTCATATATATTACTATAATAATAATATAGAGTTCATAATATATTTACTAGTAATAATAATGTAAAATTCATCATATTTTACTAGTATTAATAATATAATTTCATAATATATTTACATAATATATATAAAATTCATATATTTTACTAGTAATAATAATATAAAATCCATAACATATTTATTAGTAATAATAATATAAAATTCATAATAATTTTACTAATAATATATAAACTTATAATATATTTACTATTTTTTGTATTAGTATATTTACAATCTAGTCAGCACGGGATCGGAAGTATCTTTATGAACAGACCTGATTTTGGATTAAAATAATCAGAGTTTTGAACGTTAAAGTAAAATAGAATTTTAATTAACAAAAAACAATTTTTAGATAATATAATATAATTTAATTTATTCAATCTTATAAGTCGACAAGATGCGTTAAGAAGTCGTAAACTTTGTAAGGTTCATTAATAATAAATTGGACGTTTTATTAGTTTAGCCTCACTCCATAACAGTTAAGAATGAAAAATATTCTAATCTCATCTTATAATACCAGACTTGGAATTAATTACGTGATTAATTGATGTAAACAGCTACTTAGTTCTAATTTACAGCTTTAGAATGACGGATTGTTATAGAATAAATTTAACACAACTATTTTCTTAAAATATTCCTTCGAGATAAATTAATTTTAATTGTAATAATTTTAATTTAATAATTGAAGCCGTATGGTCTTTTTATTTGTATATATATATTATATATATATATATATATATATATATATATATATATAACAAATCCTTTTATATATATATATATATATATATATATATATATATATATAACAAATCTTTTATATATATATATATATATATAATATATATTATATATAATATATTTATATACTAGGTGTTTCATATAAAGTGTCCACCAAGAAAATCTAAATATTTTTATACATTCAATAGTCAAAAATGTAAGTTATCGTTGCTAGAAGTTGTAAACACTGATAATTTTTGTTGTATAAAAGTGGAAATAATATGTTATTTTAACAAAATATTTTTTTTTGTTTGAACTAATAATAAGATTAATTAGAACTAATAATAAGTCTCTCTAATAATAAAAACTAATAATAATATAATAAACATATTTTATTCTTACTCATTTTTCACAAAAACCCCTCTTCCCTCCCATTTTAGAGATTTTTAATTATTTTATGTATCATCTAATTAACATTGTAGAGATATGCTCAAATGCTTAAAAATGATCAGTTTTTTCAACTTCTAGAAAATGTAGATTACAATTTTGACCATTGAATGTATGAAAATAATTGGATTTACTTAAAGGTAAGTAAGAGAAGTTAATATACAACATAACATAATACAACATAAGAGAAGTTTTTACGTTCTTGGCTAAACTTTTGCTCATCTCTTACTTCCTCTAAAGTCCTACCATAAAAATTCCTCATGCAACTTTTTGGGCAGTAGTTCCAAACTATTTGACATTGTTAATCATTTGTCCTATAGGCAATTTACTTAGCTTTCCAAAGAGACCAATTTGACCTCTTTACCTTGAACAGTTTAAACGCTATTAAGAATTTTATGATGTGAGGTAAAATATTTTTTTTTAAATATTAAATTGGGAAACGGTTGGAGATCGGGGTTTATATTGTAGGAGTATTACCAATACACCAAAAACAAAAAGGAATATCGATTATACTTCATAAATTAAAATATTAAAATAAATATTTATTTTAATTGAATATTAAACAAATTTAAACTTGCTCAATTCAAGTAAAACTTTAGTTTATTTATTTATTTATACATACAACAATTTTAAAAACTTATAAACTATTTTAAACATACAAAAAAACTATTTTTGAGAAAATAATATAATATACTAAACAAAAAAAATCATGTATATGTATTGTCGCATGAGCTAGTGATGCTTGTTCTGTCTACGACTGTCTATATTTTCCATTTAAACTTATATAATTAATATTATACATTAAAATACTTAACTATCTACTTAATATACCTATTATAATTATTAATACTTTTATCCTAAATAAAGAAAATAAAATAGACTAACTATTCAAGAAAAAAGTAAGTATAGTAAGGCGTATTAAGTCATTGCTGTTATACGTGAAAAATAAGAAGAAATCGAATTTGCTTTATTTTGT
Organism: Microvelia longipes; assembly: GCA_018340805.1. Lineage (NCBI taxonomy): Eukaryota > Metazoa > Arthropoda > Insecta > Hemiptera > Veliidae > Microvelia > Microvelia longipes. The sequence goes on along the minus strand of JACMZG010000008.1, from coordinate 72,023,456 downwards.
TATTTTTATTATTTTATTTGATTATTTATTGTTTCAGATTTTATATATGATTTTATAAATTAGATTATTGTGTATTTATTTTGTATTTAAATTAGTTTTTGATTTAGCAAGATAGCTCACACATTCACTTCCACCCAATAGGAAGATTTATACAAATTATAGTAAAATATCTTTAGTTTTGAAGTATTTTTTTAGTTTATTTTTAAAAGTTTTGTGAAAATGGTATTGAATATTTTTGTAGGTACTCTATTGTATAGTCTGGGTGCTGTAAAACTATAGCGTGATTAGACCCTGCAGCTGTTCAAGACCCTACAAGTCGGTTCTGTAATTTTTATTTCTTCAAATCTTCTAGTATGGTATGTATGGTTTACTATATTGTACATATATATTTTTTAACAAATAATATTTAATTGTAGATGTATATTTTAGGCAAATTATTTACTTTAAATTCCTTAAAAATTAGGTCTGATGAGTATCTTATACTTCTTTTAAGACATATTTTAATGACTCTTTTTGTACTATTTCTAGAAACTTCTTTTATTCTTTTATTATTTCTCGTTTTCTTAAACTTTGAATATTTAGTATTATATTACGTAAAGGGACACGCTTTTACCAAATATCAACTGAATTAGATTATTTGTATATTTTAACCGTTTCTAAAACAATATATACAAGTCATTAGATAATAATTAAACAATTGATTATAATAAGATAAAACTATATATTTTTTTGTCCTCTACATAATATCATTTTTCCGTATTTTAAGAATTTTCTATTTTCTTCCTGAATCAATTTTGTCGGCAAATGACGTCTTATATTTTTCCAGATAGGAGTACTAGAGCAAAAAAATCGGGTCCAGGGTACCTCGGAACTTTTCCTCATTACATCGGATACGCTTCGCTCGTCCTCAGAAATACAGTTCGCTACATTTATACTACAACATGCCCTTGTTTATTATTTTTTTTGCCCGGATTACCCGCTTCGACATCTAGGTCCTTAGCGGTATGCCCTTGTTGCAGTATAAATAAAATGTTGTTCCAGTATAAAGCGAAGACTCGCTTCGCTCGTCTTCAGATAGTAAATGCATCCGTATCATTCTCAGCGGTCACCCCCTCAAAGCTCTTTAATTTTTATGATCCGCAACAGCAATCATGAATATACTTGTCGTATTAAAACGGAACTTAGTGTACTTATTTATTAGGTAATAATATACACTCGTACTAAAGTTTAGTACATGTGTTCGGTTAATTTTTGTTTTCTTTTCGGATTTTTTTGCAAACACAATACTTTTCCTGTGTACCTACGGTATAAATGAGGAAAAGTCAAAATAAATAACTGCCATGGTGTAAAAAAATTATCATTTAGTACTTTTATGACAGAATATTTTCAAAATGATTTTATCAAATCGTTTATTAGATATTTCATTTATTTCTGCTGTTTAACAAGGGTGGAGAAAGGAATTTAATGCTATACAATACTTTATCTCCTAATATGTTTTTTTTGCAAAAAAATTAGCAATCAAACTTTTTTTTTGGAATCATTAATCATAACATTCTAAAAGAAATTTGTTAAAAGAATTTTGCTAACATTACGCAAAACTCTAAAAACGCTTTTCTAAAATGTCACAAAGGGAAATATTTTTTTTGCGAGGAAATGTTGGAAAAAAGAGAAATACAAAATGCCAAAAGAAATCTTAACAGGAAAAAACAAAAATAGAACTTTTTATCTTGTTTTATTGCAAGTTAAATTTATTGAGGGCTTCTCCCGTCAGGTATAAAAAGTTAGTTTTACAGAATTTACAATTATTTATTGCAGCAGTTCTCCCACGTTTTCAGTGACGAAAACGGATTTTTGAAGATGCATAAAATTTGAGAAATCTCTTTTAACTAAATAACATGCTCGTCACTCAGTCCTATTTAGCTACCTTTTACTTTTTAGGAGTCAAATAAGTAATATAACAAAAATGTAAGCCTATGAGTAAATTTTTATGCATAATTACTTTTATGTTGTTAGTTTGTTACCTCTACTGAAGCACTAACTCATGTTATCAGTGAAATCCCATTATGTATAATAAACATTATAGAAAGTTAGTAGTTAATTTAAAAATCATCGAGTATTTGGTGCCTACAAACTTTTTAATTTTTCTTATTTATACTGTAGGTATAATACAGGTGTCCTTCTGTATGTGTGTGTGTGTGTCTGTTATTATCGTCCTAATTTTTGCTAGAGAGTTGAAACTTTGTACAATTCATTCTACCACTGTAGTTTGCTATTCGAAAAATACTTTTTATGAAGTCATAAACTCGCAAAATAGTGACTCAGAACATTTCGAAAAAAAATAAAACCACATACATGGCACGCATGTAGCCATGTATAAGACCAACATATGTGCCAAGTTTTAACTCATTATTAGCATTAGTTCAATTTTTATTAAAGACTTATATACGTTTTTTTAAAAATTGTAAAAAAATCAGAAAATGGTCAAATTTAGTTGAAAGTTGGTAGAAGTGTACTCCTTTACGTAAAAAATAACTACACCAAGTTTCGTTTCAATATGACAAGTATATCCATGATTTTGCATGGATGCAATATTGAGCGATTGCTATGTGAGGACAAGCGAAGCGAGTCCGAGGACATGCTGCAGTATAAATTTGGTGAATTGTATATTCTGAGGACGAGCGAAGTGAGTCCGAAGCTGGGAGGTCGAGCGTAGTGAATCCGACGTGATGAGAAAAAATCTTCTTCAAAATATAAAAGTTACCAAATGTGAACGGTAATACGTCTTCTGGCTCGCTTTGCTCAGACAATATTCCTCACTCAATATAGATTAACTTTCACGATCGAAATAACCGTAGATATACATGCCGTATTAAACCGTAGATATACATGACGTATTAAACCGTAGATATACATGCCGTATTAAACAGTAGATATACATGCCGTATTAAACCGTAGATATACATGCCGTATTAAACCGCCGTATTAAACAGTAGATATACATCCGTATTAAACCGTAGATATACAGCCGTATTAAATCGTAGATATACATGTCGTACAAAAACGAAACTTATTTATATATATTTACTACGTCAAGAGATAAATTTTTAACAAATTTATCCCTTACGTTGAATTATTTTCGATTATTAACAATTTTAATTTAAAAAGTATACAAGTCATTCGATAAAAATTGAACTAATAATAAGATGATACATGACACATTTGTTAGTCCTATATTTTTTCATAAAAATTTCAATTTTGAAAATTTTGTATTTTAAATCGAACAATTTTGTTTCTGAATTTTATACATTTTGAGTCATTATTTCGGGTTAATGACGTCATAAAATTATTTTCCGTTTATCACAACTAGACCTAAAGATTGTTTTTTTACTAATAAGTTTTAACTCTAGAGCAGAAATATATATTAGGGAATACGATGATAGATATGCACACACATACAGACATACAACTTTGTGAAAACCAATTAGGTGGTCTTAAAATCCTATAGTGTAACACACGGCTAAAACTAATTGATAGCGTAGGAAAAATTGCCAGGGAGCCAATGAAGATTTTCCTGGATGTTAAACCACGCCCACCATTTCAAATCGGAATAATCTGATTGGTTTCTTAACACTATTTTCCGGCGCTGTCAATTGTTTTTAGCCATGTGTTATACAATAATACAGATTATTCCAGTGAAATCTTGGTTTTGGTTTTTTAGTGCAAATACAATACTTTACCATTACCTATACGGTATTTATAGGGCAAAGTAAAAATGTCTAGGACATGCTTAACTGATAATTACAATAGGTGGGACAGGAGCTGCAACAAATGTATGAATTATTTATTATTCGCTATTTATATTTTTCCCCTATCTGCTATGCTAATAAGCTACTCTACATAATGACATTGAGAGAGAATTCCACCAAACATTGCCGTCATGCCAAATTGGGCAAGACAAAATAGAATTAAATTGATGCCAAATTACTCTAGATATACAAATTTATAGACTAAATAAAAACAGAAACAGTGAAAATAATTAAGTCAAGAAAAGAGCCAATTAGTTTTTATTATTGTTTTGTTAGTGTTTAGGAATTCCTTTCTGGTTTATCATAATGTTTAGTTCCGTTTGAAATAAAATGTAATTACATGTAAACATAACTAGTAGTATGGTTATCATAGGTCACAGTAGAATAGTAGCAAAAGGTCGATAAATTAGACCTAATCCATCCGGATTAGGTCTAAAATATTTGGGAAATATTTTAGACCCCTGAATTGTATAATGTAGCATCTTGAATTTAGTTATAATGGTTTTCATTGGCTATTAATCCATGAATGCTTAGTTAAAACTAATAACATGCGAAATATATTTGACCCTGTTTTTTCAAGGGGCCTGTATCTCCAAGTTTTTTACACATATATTTTGGACACACTTGATGAACCAAAACCTCCACCACAATTGTTGCTACCAGAAGATCATAAAGTGTTCTTAGCCAGCAAGACCTCGACCACATTGTTGCTACTATAGTTCTGATATACCGAAGATCATAAAGTTCTTAGCCCTGCAAGACCTCGACCACATCTGTTGCTACTATAGTTCTTGATATACCGAAGATCATAAAGTGTTCTTAGCCCTGCAAGACCTCGACCACATCTGTTGCTATTATAGTTCTTGATATACCGAAGATCATAAAGTGTTCTTAGCCCTGCAAGACTCGACCACATCTGTGCTACTATAGTTCTTGATATACCGAAGATCATAAAGTGTTCTTAGCCCAGCCAGACCTCGACCACGTCAGTTGCTACTATAGTTCTTGAAATACCGAAGATCATAAAGTGCTCTTAGCCCAGGAAAACCTAAACCACATTTGTTGATACCATAGTTTCACTTTCTCGTTGGAAGGCATTATAGAGATAAGGACATTTTGTAGAGAATATTTTAGTACTTCCTTTCCCTGATGTCGTACAGCCATGAAGATGCTTCCTGCATTGGAAGCAAAACGTTGAACTTGTTATCTATTCCCTGACGAGGTCACCACTGAAAGTCTTAAATCTTTATGACATTAACTGCGGAAGCCTACGAAGTTAACTAGTTAATTGTGTTCTATAACCGTAAAGAAGTTAACTACTAAGGCCCGAAATAAGTAAGATACAAACTTAAATTTAATCAAGTGGTTCAACCTAACTTGCTTCGCTCGTCCACAGACATCAGTAGAAAACCCGTTTTATTTCTATCGGTCACCCATCCAGGTACTAACCTTACTTAATGCTAGTAAGAGAATCTTAGTACACTTATTTCTTGCATAAAGGGAAACACATGTATCGAATTTGAACTGAGTGGAGTTTTTTTTTCGATTATTTTTCGTCGGAATGAAAATTATACTAATGCTGATAATGTTAGTTCGTTTGTTGGTTGATATATGACTACATGCGTAATCGATGATGGAAACAATTTTGCTCGTTTTATCAATTTTTGAATTTTTTCCTTAGTCAATAATTCTAATGACATGAGAAATATTTTCCAGAAAGCAAAACTGGATTCTATAGCTTGATATTTGTACTAAGTTTCTACTTGATTTTTGTACTAACTCTCTAAAAAACCCGGTAGCTGTATATATATAGTTGTGTTCGTAGCAACCAACTTGTTTATAATTTAACTATAAGAAAAAGTCATTTTGGAACATTGTTGAATAAATAGTGGTTGAATTTAGTAGGAGCAGTATGTGTAGCTTTTCTTAACAATCTTTTCTTGATGAAAAAAAGAAAACTACGCACACTCCGGTGAATAGTATTCAGTGATCTGATATAGATTATCGAGAAGATATATTATTTTAACTATGGAGGAAGATTTAGTTGGTTAGAGCTTATAGATAGGTTTACGGCTCTAATTGATGGATTTTATAAAGATTTAGAATGTAGATCGTTAAACGTTTTTAAGTCAATGAACTAGTTGGGGAAATTTTATGACTCATTTTTTACCTAGATAAGATTATTTTTGAAGATTTAGTTAAATTTGAAACAGCGAGCGACGGAAGATATATGTAGAGCTGATGGGTTTGCTACTCAGTTCTTCATCGCTCGAATGAGATTGAGTAACTTAAGATCAAATTATGATGTTAATAAACTGGTTCTAAAGTTTTAGCGAATTTCCTTTGAAAATTCGCCTAATGGGATAGGCGTCATGGCGGAATTCGAACCTCGGACCACGACACAAATCCGTTTCAGAGGTCCTTATACGAAAAAAAAATTTCGCGAAGACTTTATATATATTATATTTATATATATATATATATATATATATATATATATATATATATAATATATATATATATATAATATATATATATATATTATATATATATATATATATATAATATATATATATATATATATATATATATATATATTATATATAATATATAATATATATATATATATATATAATATATATATATAATATATATATTATTTCTAGACACTTTCTTGTAACACTCTATCTTTCAAACGGATTAATATTTTTTAACCAAACTTGGTACAAAAATCAACCTTTGGGAGGACACAAACCCTATTAAAAACCAGGTTTTTGTGACGTCAGCAACCCGGTTTGCTGAGTCAGCGAAATTTTCAAAAAAATCGGCAAAATTCAGGGTTAATATTTTTTGCCGCGAAAAGTCAATATTTATGTTTTTTGAGACGCTGAATCGAATGAAACCGGTCCGGAGTCGATACGACCACTTTAAGTGACCAAAAAGTCCAAAAAACCATTGTAATTAACAAAACCAAAATTTAGGTCGTTAAAAAATAAATTTCGAGTAGGGTGTCGTTTCTATGTATTTTTGGGCGCTGAATCGAATGAACCGGTCCGAAGTCGATACGACCATTCTAAGTGACCAAAAAGTCGAAAAAACCACAAAATTATAAAAAACCAAAATTACGGTCGTTGAAAATTAAATTTCGAGTAGGGTGTCGTTTTCTATGTTTTTTGGGCCTCTGAGTTGAATACCAGTGGTCCGGAGTCAATACGACCACTCAAACTCAGGGTACCTGGGTTCGAATCCTGGAAGGGTCGATAATTTTTATCGTTTTTTTTTACTAAATATAAGTTTACAACTAGAAAATAATTCTGGCGCGGTGGTCCGCATGTCGGGCGAATTTCCTTTGGATGCGAGCTCTCAAACCAGAGTACCTGGTTCAAATCTAGTAGGGACAATAACTTTTTATCGTTTTGTACCTAATATAAGTTTACAACTAAAATAATTCTGGCGCGTTGTCCGCATGTCGGGCGAATTTCCTTTGAATGCGTGTTTCGGTGCTTTTACATTATATAAGTTTACAACTACTAAATAAATAATTCCGGCGCGGTGGTCCGCTGTCGGGCGAATTTCATTTAGAATGCGTGTTTCCGTGCTAAACAACCTTTCTTGCTTATGCAAGAACCATGCCCATTGCGTGGTTCCGGTTCATGCTTTAGAACCTAAGCAGTTACTCAATTGTCAAGCACTGCTCGTAACTCATTTTGTCTGTATTTTCCAAAGGAAATGCGCTAAAACCTTTAAAGATAACTGACTAAGCTTAAAGATAAGTAACTAATCTTTAAACTAGTGCAAATAATAGTGCGTACTTCTAATTTTAGAGGCATAGTTTTGTACAACAACTGGATGATTATGCGCATTTCCTTTGGAAATACAGACAAAATGAGTTACGAGCAGTGCTGACAATTGAGTAACTGCTTAGGTTCTAAAGCATGAACCGGAACCACGCAATGGGCAGGTTCTTGCATAAGCAAGAAATGGGTTGTTAGCACGGAAACACGCATTCTAAATGAAATTCGCCCGACAGCGGACCACCGCGCCGGAATTATTTATTTAGTAGTTGTAAACTTATATAATGTAAAAAGCACCGAAACACGCATTCAAAGGAAATTCGCCCGACATGCGGACAACCGCGCCAGAATTATTTTTAGTTGTAAACTTATATTAGGTACAAAAACGATAAAAAGTTATTGTCCCTACTAGGATTTGAACCCAGGTACTCTGGGTTTGAGAGCTCGCATCCAAAGGAAATTCGCCCGACATGCGGACCACCGCGCCAGAATTTTTACAACTTTATGTAGGTAGAGCTAAACCAATTGGTGCTGGAAGTAGGTTTAAAGATAAGGTGCCTGGTTGTAAAGCTGTAGTTGCAGAAGTAGTGAAAAAGTTTGAAAATATTTACAAGAAAGTAGAATTAAAAAAGATGGAAAGCATTAAGGACGAATGTAAGTCAGAGAACAATCAGATAAATAAATGTAAGTCATTCGCCAAGAAATACGACAAGAAAGAAGAACGTCATGAGAAAGTTACTGAGAGGTATCTCAGTAACTTCCTTTAATTTCTTTAGCAGAAACTAGACGAACCAAGTTTGATATTAGTTGAGAGCAGTACCGCAATAAAAAGCGTACCAGCGTTTGGTCAAATTATTGTGTCAAGTAATTGTGCTAAGCTGAAACTGTATTTGTCAGATTCTAGCATCAATGTTAGTATGACAGGATTCTAGTCTCAGCTCCCAAATTAGTTTGCTATATCTAACAAGAAGTAAGCATTGTTGTCGAAATATAGAAGAAAACTAATATATCGCGTCAAGGTTGGAGAAAGCGGAAAAAGACATAACATCCGTCAAGATCCTATTGGCTGGGAGAGTTGTGTCTCGTAGCATCCAACTTTTTTTTAAATTTAATTATTAGAAAATTGTCACTTTCTTTCATTACTGAATAAATAGTGGTTGACATTAAAAGGTGCAGTATGTATAGCTTTTCTTAACATTTGTATATATTTACAGGCAACTTGGTAAAAAGTGGCTCAACAGTACACGTGAAACGGATAATTCAGATGATAAACGCAATACTTCTATATGCCTACGGTTTAAATGTGAAATAGTAAAAAAATATCACAAAGAACTGAAAACCAAAATAGAACAAAGCTTTGCATTTATAAATTATTCAAACCTTTCTTGGTTAAAGCTAAGCTAAATTATTCCAGAATGTAAAAAAGGACTTGTAATTAAGTCTACTCGGAGTGCAAGCCTCAAGCCTGGAAATAGGCGGATGAGGTAAAGAGCTTTACAAAGTCCGTATGAAAATCGCGTGATGGTCAAATCTCCTAGTTACTCTAATTGAACACTAAGGCTTCTCCATAACGGATACTTTCCGATCCCTTGTGTAATTGAAAGCTTAGTCCGAGCTAAGTGCTTTCTAGCAAGATCACGATAAACCTTAAGAATTAGTGTAATAGTTCTTTTTACATGTTGATATTCTAGTATTTAACAGACTTCTTCTTTAAGATATGATTTAGTTATAGAGTTAATTACTGTACTAAAAGTACTGTATCTTCGTTGCTTAAAAAGCTATCTTTAAAATTTATACATTAAAAGTAACCAGTAATTGAAGTACACCTCTTCTTCCTAAAGACTTAAAAAGTTAAACACTATTACTTTTATATATATTAATTAGTAATGCGTTGCATCAATAAATCATGTCAAAAGAATGCATCAAATACAAATATTTAAAAACCTGCTCGCATCGCTTGCTAGATTGTGCATATTTATGATAATACATGGTAAAAAGAACTTGCTTCGCTCGCTAGATTGCGTCTATTTAGAATTTTACAAATGAAAAGAGGTTCGCTTTGCTCTAATAGATTGCGTATAATTATAATAATAAATATTAAAAAAGGCTCGCGCTCACTGGAACGTATGCATATTTATGATACTACAGGGTAAGAAAGAAAGGCTCGCATCGCTCTCTAGATTAAGCATATTTATTTATGATACTTTGTAAAAAGAGTTATACTTCCATCGCCAGATTGCGTGTATTTACAATTGTACTCAGTAATTAGGGGCTCGCTTCGTTTGCTATATTGCGTATATTGATAATAAAAAATAGTAAAAAAGGCTCACATAAATCGCGTCTATTGAGGGCTCTCTTCGCTCGCAAGATTGACAATTTTAGTAATTATTGGGGCTAATCCATGCTCCAATATATTAACTTGACATTGAATGACAACGTCCATGTCGATGTCACAGTTAATTTTAAAGTATTATTGAGTTAAATGAATATTTGTGCGGTTCACCGCGCCAGTATTTTTATGTTTAGCAAATTTTTTTTAAAAATTACAAAACTCTAAATTTAACCTAAAATATGGTTATTAGTAGTGGGAAGCACATTGAAACAGGTGCAATTCTAGTTTCGAGCGACCTTGCTTTGATGCCTGTGGCGCACTCTGCTGGCACATAATATAGTGTTCATATTTATAATATGAACTGTATGAAAGTATTAAGATTTGTCGTCTTTATTTATATCTTCATAGAGAAATAGTTTTATAAAATGTAGTTTCATTAAGGAGTTGTACCAGTTGCTTCATTTTTGAAATATTTCATCTCCTTTTATCACCCATGTTAGAATCATAATTATTTGTACTGAGGAGTGAAAATTATACTTTTTTTTATTGTAAGAGATTTTATTTTCTTCTTTAACTCTAATTATCGTTGTGAGATTTTACTTTACTCATTATTGGACCTTTGAAACCATTAGTTTGATTTTAACCAATTCGTACTCGATTAAATGAAATAAACTCGTAGTGAAGACAAACTTGACATTATATAGTAAAAAAAAATCCGAGTACAAGATACTTCAGAAATTTTTCTCATCACAGAACAGGCCAGCAGAAGTTGCATGAGGGGTGAAACCAATCCCAGATAGGGCGATGTTTCACACACCTTTAAGGACTTTCGCTGAGAACTACTCAGTCAGAGGGGTTGACACTTCTTCTTGGGGACCTCGGCCCTTTTCCGTACCTGGTTACGAGCTTGCTACTTAATCCTCACTTAAAATTTTTAAAAAAAGGCCGATTAGACGATTTTCCTATGAGACGATTATTTTGTCTCTATTTTGTGTTTTTCTATGTCTGTTCTCTTTCCATCCCCCCTCAAAATTACTTTAATGCTTTCATTCAATTGCTTAAGTTATGAGGCGTAATCCAGGAACTAAAGCAAAAAATAAATTGTTAAGCACAAATTCAAAAGTTTCGAAGAGAATTCGCCCAGCATACGTACCTCTGCGCCACAATGTTTTTAAACTCTCTTGTAAAGCTACTGCGAACAAATTTATTTTTTGGTGTTTATCGTCCGTCATTTGATTTTTACTTTTTCTCATTTATACCGAAGGTATCCTTGGGAGAGTATTGTTTTTTATTTCTGTGACATTTCGAACTTTAAAAATTCGCTTCAACTTAAACGCAGTAGGATGAGTATATTTAAATTACCACAAAGCTTTACCCTCTCTTTGTAGGGAAGGAATATAAAAGAACCAAATCATTAACTCTAATTTAATTTAATAAATCAAGAAACAACGATATCAGATAAAACAAATAAATCAGCTCTAATCGTTAACCTTTATCAGTTTCGTTATGAAATGTTGCCAACTAATTTCTATTATTAATTAAAATTAATAAATGGAAGTGATGTGGACACCTGGGCATATTATCAGCTGACTAGTGTGTGAACGGGGATCCAAAAATAAAATAATTTATTTATAGGATATAGTAATTATTTAACCAGGCCAGTGTTGTGGGGGCGAACGAGTAATGACCTGAGAGTTTGAACTTTTTACAAATATTTTTTTTTGTATTTCGAATTTATTATTTTCTGTGAAGAAAAACAAGCTGTCGATTTTGGAACTGAGATTTAATATTTCTTTAAACAAAATAATGGAGATGGAAGGGGTCACTCTAGGCAAATTTTATCTATGATAGCTTGAGAACGATTCCAACCTCTAGAGTGTTGGAATCGAAGCGAAATGTGGACATTTCACTTAGCCTTCATAAAACACCATTATAATAGAAACGGACTATTATTATTTATTGTCTTCCTCTTAGTTTATTAAAAATTTTAGGATTCAGGCACAAACAAGGAAGGAAAATCCTTTGAAGAAAAAAGTCTTGATGCTTTAATCGTTGGTTTTCCTTTTCTCGTTTGTGACAAAACCTAAAAATTATAAAAAAAAATCATACGTACGTTTTGTAAGATTTACATGAAATCTAATCAGTTCATTACATAACATAACATATATTTGTATTCATAATATTTATATTTTTATCATTATAATTAAAATGTTCCATAAGCTTCCATTATACTGGCTATTATGCTTTGTTATTATGACTTACTTTGCTATTATTATTATTGATTATTTGCTATTATGCTATTATGACTTGCTCGTTCATACAGGAAGTATAACAAATGTATTGTGTTTCAAATAAACATCCAAAACCAAAGTAGCTAATAGCTAATATATATACTTTCAGCAAAAATTATTTTTCTTGATCAGGAACCTCTGAAACGAATTTTGGGCACACTCCCGAGTCTATCCCCCTCCTTCGTACGAGGTCATTTGATCCGGTAAGAAATATTGCGTGCTTCTGGATTAATATTAAATAGTTAATCAATATTTTATTATATGTTATGCGAGTTATCAATATCTTATTAATATATTATATTGATGTTATTAATATAATACATTGTATGTATATATATATATATATATATATATATATTATATATTATATATATATATATATATATATATATATATAATTATATATATATAATACAATATATTATCAATATGTTATGCGAGTATCGTGTATGTATGTTATATTACCCTGAGTACATGAATTAAAAAAATCGGGGTACAAGGTACCTCGGACCTATTTCTAATCACATCGGATTCGTAACAGTCATCCTCCCTATTTCGGGTTCGCTTTGCTTGTCCTCGGATACACAAGTCGTTAAATTTATCCTGCAACACGTCTGTTTTAGTAAATTTATACTATTGTAATACACTTTTTTTTGTGGTCACCCATTCAGGCACAGACCACGCTCGATGTTGATTAACTTTTATGATCCAACAAAAGTTATGGTACACACTTGTTGCACTGAAACAAAACTTGGTGTACTTATTTATTACATAAAAGCTATGCACTTGTACTTAGTTTTAACTCAATTGGATTATTTTCCGATTTGTTTAAAGAAGTATACAAGTTATTTGATAAAAATGAAGTAATGTTGATAATAAGATGATACTTGACGTATATGTTAGTCTTATACATGGCTACATGCGTGCTAAATCTCAAACAGATCGCAACATTTAAGGTTTTAAGGTTAACAGATCCTCATTTTATGGTTTTTATACGAGTTAGTGACTTCATAAAAAAATATTTTTCGGATTACACAAGTTCGCCTTTAGACTGATTTTCGTACAAAGTTTCAACTCTCTAGCATAAATACACTAGGAACTACAATGATAACAGACACACACATACGGACAGACACCTGTATACCTACGGCATAAATAAAAAAAAATATAGGCACCATATACTCGTTGATTTTTAAATTAACTACTAACTTTCCATTTTTATTACATATAATGATATTATATTACATTATACCATTTTTATTACATATAATATTTTATTATATATAATGAGATTTCACTGATAACATGAGTAAAAGCCGTGTTTTCTGGCGCTGAAGTAGTGGTTCCAACCTAGCAACATAAAATTAATTTTGGATTAAAATTTACTAATAGATCACATTTTCGCGATAATACTTCTTTGCCTCTTAAAAAATAAAAGGTAGCTAAGTAGAACTGAGAAACGAGTATGTTATTTAGTTAAAAGAGATCTCTCAAATTTTATATCACCTTCAAAAATCTGTTTTCCGTCACTGAAAAACGACGGAGAACTGCTGCGATAAACTTTGTGAAAACCGTTTTGAAGGCCTTAAAAGCACCTCAAATGGATAATTCAGGTGACCTGCCGTTTTTGGATTTTTTGCAAACACAATACTTTTCCAATATATCTACGGTATAAATAAAGAATAGTAAAAAACAATTAAACATTGTACATGCTTGTATGAAAAAGCTTTTTTCCTCTCAAAATAACCGCTATTGCTTTTGCAAATTGATTGCTTACGCTTGTAGTTACGCCGTATTTCTAGTTACGCACGTGTCACTTAATTTTTTTTTAAAAAACTTTTATTAAGATAACATAGAAGGAATATGACATAAGTAATATGCTCCCCTGTTACCTCTTCGTGTCTCAGGCACTTTTCTTTGCACGAGTTTTTCTACTCGTCTTATTTATTTATTTATTATTTTTTCGGTTAAAGTTTCCCAAGAAAGCTTTTAAGATCTAAAAACGAGATAAAATTCAGAAAACTTGATATTTCTTTTATTTAAGTTTTCTCTTTATATTTTGTAACATTGTTTTCATTATTTTAAAAGTGGTGAGACAAATTTAAATATTTTCCAGTTTTGAGAATTACGTTTACTTTATTGGCTTTCTATTTTTCCTCACTTTGGCCGAATGTATGCAAGAAAAACCGGGTACAGGGTACTTTGGAACTCATCCTTGTCAGAGTCCATTTCGGATCCGCTACGCTCTTCCTAACTACTTCAAATTCACTTCGTTCGTCCTCAGAATATAAAAATCATCGAATGTAATCCAACACGTATTCAGACTTGCTTCGCTCATTCTCAGATAGTGAATACGTTCGTTTTTTCCAGCAGTCACAGCTTAACAGCGAATGATGCTTAACGTTTATGATCCAACAAAAACCGTACGTATACTCTCTCTATTGCAACCGAACTTAGGATAGTTATCTATTACGTATAGGGATATATTTGTGTAGAATTTAAACTTAATTAGATTAATGATGTTGATAATAATAAGATTGGAACATTTAATGTTTTCTGTCTACATGTGCAAAGCTGAAATATATGTCTACATGCGTGCCAAAATATATGTTACATGCGTGCCAAAGCTGAAATATTGTCTACATGCGTGCCAAGCTAAATATATGTCTTACATGCGTGCCAAAAGCTAAAATATGTCTACATGCGTGCCAAGCTGAAATATATGTCTACATGCGTGCCAAGGCTGAAATATATGTCTACATGCGTGCCAAAGCTAAAATATATGTCTACATGCGTGCCAAAGCTGAAATATATGTCTACATGCGTGCCAAAGCTAAAATATATGTCTACATGCGTGCCAAAGCTGAAATATATGTCTACATGCGTGCCAAAAATAGAAGTCTACATGCGTGCCAAAGCTAAAATATATGTCTTCATGCGTGCCAAAGCTGAAATATATATCTACATGCGTGCCAAGGCTGAAATTCAGGAAATATTTTTTTTTATTTGATGAATTTTCGAAATTTGTGTTGAAGTCATTATTACGAGATAATGACGTAACAATTTTTTCCTGAGTCCTCAACTAGACCTAAAAATTGACTTTTTATCAAGTTTTAACTCTTTATCACAAATACACACTCACCCAAAAATACTGACAACTTAGGAGGTCTTATAAACACCTAAGAATAAAATACCTGTTTCGGATTATTTCGCGCAATCACACTATTTTTCTTAAATACTATCACCTCCTTTTCTGGTGGACACTTTATATGAAACACCCTGTATATTGCATATTGTATTTATGTATGTATGAATTGTATATTATATTGTATACAATATACTATACGGCTTCAAAGCTTAGTTATCGCTTTATGTAAAGAAATATGTGTTAAGATATAAATGTGACAGTTCGTCGCCAAATGTAATTTATCACGATAGATTTCTTTATTGGTTCGATGATTTTTTTTAACGTATCCCTTTCCGTAAGAATCTGTTGCTTCAAAATTCTTAAACTCTAAATTGTTGTCCCTGGTCTGGAAAGTAATATTTGATTGAACACGTTTTCAGAACTGAATGAAACTATAAGTATAACTGGATCGTTTGAAACAGCCAAAAGGACAAGTGTTGCTATTTTCCATATTGCTGACGAAGCATAGCTGTGCCACGCTAAAAGTGAGTAATTATTATTGATTAAACCATTCATAATAAAAACTGGTGTCTTTGTTATTTCTTATCATAATACAAATTAATTTTTATTGATTAATGTGTTAAATAATTTCGTGTTTTATATGAAGGTAGCCCGTAGAACTTAAAATTTGAACATGCTCAATAAAAATATCAGGTTTAGTGTAGCTCAAAACTTTTCTAAACAATTTGATGTTGTGAATTTTTTGGACATTTAACAAATGTTATGACTTTAGTTGTAGTTATTCGACTTGTACGAAAAAAAGTCGTTTTAACACCTTTAAAAAAAGTTCTCGTCATGTTTTGCACGCGACCCACTTATTTCGGGGAACCACTTCTTTCGAGAAAACTGAAATTTGGCTGCACTCTAGATAGGCACCCGTTTTCTTTCCAGCGGTAACATATCCAGATACTAGTAGTCCAAGAACCAGGCCTAAGAAATGTGACTTATTTTGTACTACTTGAAACCAAATTTTTTAAAAAATGATTCGAAATTTTTAAAAAGCATGCTCGAAATTGCTTATCCAGAGTCGCACATATAGACAGACAACATGGTAAAAACCACTCAGGAGGTCTTAATAACATCTTAAGCTGATAATTTACTTGAAAGTTCGGTTTCGGATTTTATGTGAGGAAAAGTACAGAAGTAAGCTTGTTATCTACACTACACGATAAAATTAAAAATCGGAGTGAAAGAGATCAATACAGATAAAACTAGTCCGTTTAAAATAAATTGCCTTTAAAGGAAGAGATTCATGACGCATCTGTATCTCTATTAGTTATGACCTGGAACTTGACGTCTACCAAAGCATCAGATATGATCCAACATGGTTATGATACATGAATGAATATGGTATGACGTAGTTATGTATATAATGATATTGTCAGGGTTACCAACCTGGTGATGTAAATATTCCACCGCTTTAAACCTTTGTGATTATTTTAACATGGAGTCTCTAAATGTATTATTACTTTTCCTAATTTATTCTGCAAGTTTAAAGGGAAAATTATAACTTTTGTAAGAAATGTAAATGATTTTCTGCTACGTCTGAGAACTATTTCATTATTCGAATTCGTCATCATTATTCGATGGCTTGGAAGTATCAAATTATGAATGTTTTGCGTGCCGAGCATTAAGAGATGATCTGTAGGAGAGCACCGCTCGTGTCTGTTATATAAGAATCCTAACCTGTAAGAACTAAATTTATCAATAAACTTTCAATACTTATGTCTGTTCGACGATACATACTATTGCGGCTAAGAGTTGATTTTAATGACAAAAATATGAGATTTTTATTTTTCAAAAAGTGTATAGTTTGTCGGTTTTACCTGTACGTTGTATATTATATAGGGTGTTATACATTGTAGTATGTAGCAGTGAATAAGAGGAATAAATTTGTATAATATGACTATGAATCTAATGTGAAAAATAGTATTAGCGAGTAATAAAGCTGAGATATTATAGCTATAATGTGTTTAATCTAGTTATAATGATTTAGATGTTTAATTAGTTTTAAAGGTTTCATAAAGTCATTTGAAACTCAAACATAATTCGAATTCTAAAACACTCTATTATCAAGTAACCTCACCTATTCTATAAATATTAAGGATTATTAGTAAGCATTGCCTGTATTAAATTATCTATTAAAATTACCAGTCAGACAAAGAATTATGCGAATTTCATCAAACAAAACTTATCATAAATTTGTATTTCGCCAAAACCTAAGTCTTATACCTGTCTCTTTGTTTAAATGAAGATTTTTATCATTATTTTAAAACATCGTTTATTTATTTATTTTTACATCTTTTAACCTCTTTTTTTTATCTTTTTTATTTTTAATATCAACATTTGTCGACCGCAATAGGACGATAGAAAAACAACAGTATGAGAAATGAGAATAACAGATGCATTCGAAAAGTCACGAGGGCAGCTTTCTAGAGTATGCACGGATTCAAAAAGTATTTTAAACTCAGAACCAATAGATATTCTTGTTTTTGAAACTACATACAATCAGTTACAATAAAAAGCGATAGAGTAAACTTAACTAGATGCAACATTTATGAATTATCTTGTTTCTTTACCTGATGATAGTAAATACGAGGTTGAATAAAAAGCTTACAGGATCTAAACTAGAATTTAAGTGTTGTACCTGAAAGAAAACTGTTAATAGTAGTAGTTACAGTTGCGAGAGACATAAAGGCTCTAACTCCTAGTATGATTTTAATCGGGTTAAAAACCATAGAGATATTATTACTAGATCGGTCCTACAGGTTAAATTTTGAAACATCGAAAAAATAACCTGAACACCTTCGCTTTTAAATATAATTAAATAATTAGTACAAAATTACTGTAACTTATGGAGGAGACCATAAAAAATACAAATCAAGACGCAAACAATGTGCTGGTGGACAAAAATAATAGATTTATCATAACCTTAATTCACTCTTGGAGAAGGTTTCAATGAGGTTACAAAGAGCCCCTGAGAGCCCTTAAAAGATTTTTCAGGCGACTCAATGAATTGAGATAGGCTATGCCCTCTCTTGTATATATCTGTATATTAAAACCAGCCTAGGACCTTGTCAAGTTGACACAAGTCTTGATAAGCACGGGCTTATCATATAAAAGAGTCTGCGAAAGAGGTTCAGGAATGAGCGCCTCGGTCGGTTGTTAAGAATATAGATTGACTCTTAGCTAAAATATAAAAAGAGCTGCCAAGATAAGATAGACATGGAGAGGTTTAATTAGTTAAACTCAGAGCTGCTACATATATATATATATAATATATATATATATATATATATATATATATATATATATATATATATATATATATATATATATATATATATATATAATATATCTCTCTCAAGTTTTGCTCACGACTAATAGGGAACCACCTATTTTAAAAAACCTAAATTTGTGTGAGTTTCTAGAATTTTAAGCGTGCCCAATCATATGAAGGGCTCCTCTTTGGATAGGCAGACTATGTTTTTCCTTCATCATTTAGTATATATTTAAAAAAATGGTTTTAAGCAGTATCAAATGAGTCACCTTTGTCATGTCTGGCTTCTGTACATATTTACGAAATTTTGTTCCTAGCCGTTTATATGAACTTCTAACTTCTATGAACTTAATAACCTAACTAACTTATAAGCGCTTTTTCAGATTTGAATAAAATCTTATTAATGTTCAGAACACTATTGTTTATGAAACTTGATTGACGTCATTAACTCACGTTAATGGCTTATCAAATATTTCAAAAATTCTCCCTCGAAAAGTTATCGTAATGGGTTGAATGTTTATACGCGTATTAAACTATATACGTTAAATGCAAAAACAAAGATATTTTTTTATCATCAGCATTGGATGCGATTTTATCGTTTATATGTAATGAAATCACGTGTATTGGGAGTTGCCTACATAAATGATAATATCAGTAAATATCACGGCCTGATCCATAGAAATATTTTTACTAGAGAGGCCCTATCGGTTAAATTTTGAAACATCGGGAACTAATCTGACCACCTTCGATTTTTGATGTAATTAAATAAACAGCAGAAATTGCAGTAATATTTATAATACAAAAAATGTATATAAGGCAAAACAAAACTTTAAAAATGTGCCATAAACTGAAAACGATTGATTCTTATAACCTTAAAATAAGCTTACAGCAGGTTAAAATAAGAAAGCACCAAAAAGAATATCAACCCTTTTAAAAAATTAAAAAAGGGCATGCCTTCACTAGTTATGTATCTCTATGCTCTGATCACATCTTAACAACTAAATTTCTATGCATGCTAAGTACAAACAACATCTATAACTCTTGTAGGTCAAAACTGATTTTGTTAAATTACTTAAGATTAAGTCTATTTTTGTAACAAATAAATAGATTCTATGGTAGGTACAAACACGTCTAACTCGTCCAAACTGCAAACAGGGTTATTGTTAAAATTTATTTATTTCTTAAATTTACTTATTGGGCTTTTAAATGAATAAATTATTAATTTTTGTGCATATTGAGTGATCCAATTTTAATAATGTATCATAAGTATATAAACCTTATAATAGAGCTGCTATATTGAACTTTATATACTGGAGATGGTAAGTAGATAGGAGGAGCTTCCGTTAGATAAGTAAGGTATTCAAGTTTAACATAGAAATATCTCCGGTTCTTAACAACAAAAATTGGGACTGAACTGTTCATATTTATCCCAGTCCATTTTAAACTCCGTTGCAAGATAATAGGAGCTTTTGTCTTAAAACTGGGACCATTTATAAACTAAAAAGCTAAATGCTCATCGATAATTTTTTGAGTTTCTCCATTTTGGGTACAAAAATATAGCAGGGCAAACAAAATAGTCAAACTAAAACCATATCGGGTGTTTATTTTGCTTTGATCTTGATTACAATAACAACCTTTATAAAATCAGGGGTGTTATAGCTTGAGACTCTCCTCGCTCGTCCTGAGAATGCCATGGTTATCCAGTGACATTACTTAATCTTGAAGTACTATTACTTCGGTCTGCACTATTATTGTACTACTTTTATATTTGATGACAGTAAATTGTTAAACACGGAATTTTATTGAAATCCGGGAAAATTTGTATCAATCGGGCAGCACTATTAGACCATAAGTCTGGTTTTGGTGTCAAGTTTTAACTGTCTAGCACAAACACAGCGGGAATTATGCGTGACACAAACACACACAGATAGACATGGCTCGATAAAACCCACTTAAAACGTCATAAAAATGCCTGAAACAGATTATTATAAAGAAATCTCGGTTTTAAATTCGGTTTAATGGGCCAAGATAAAAGGTCTAAGTGACTCGGAGTTAATCCCTACCGGTATAAAATACCGGTCACATATGGGCGTATGTGATGAAAAGTAACAAAACAGGACTAGGTATTAAATCTAGCAATTATGTTACATTCTATTTGTTAATAAAATAACATTTGTCGCAGAAACTTTTTACACAGGACTGAAGGTATTTTTATTTCAAGTTCGCCTCTTCTGCTTTTTAGCGGAAATTTCTTTTGAATCACTAACCACCAGATACCCTTCCCCTAACAGTTTCCCTTACTTTCTTTTATAGGTAAATTATGTTAAACGTAAAAATAAATCTAATATAAATTAACCAAACTATTTTAACAAGATTAGAGTTATGACGTGATGATCAGATAAAATAAAAACATAAGTTGAGCTTTCGGTCGTAAATTAGGCCGTCTTCAGAGTAGTTAAATTACAAACTAAATCATATAACACAAAAAAGAAATATTAGTTACAGTAATCGTGCAATAGGTGACTGTGTGTGCCATCAGAGAATGACACCTACTTCTAAACAAAAATCTGGTTAGAAAAAATTTCAACATTAATAAATTTGAGGAAGAGAACATTATAAATATTATATAATATTACAAAATGAACTAAATTTTGAAAAAAATAAACTATTAATGATATTTAACAAATATTAGATTACTGTATTAATTTTTCTTTTTTGTGTAATCTGATTTAGTTTGGACTAAAACTACTTCTGAAGAAGAACTGATTTACGACCGAAAGCTCAAATTTGTGTTTTTATTTTATCTGACCATTACCTCATAACTCTAATCTTGCTCAAAATAAACAATCACCCTATAATTATTAAAGGGGTTAAAGGAATCTATCTCTATTACTACGTTGGACTTTAAAATAAACCACAATTTTAGGTGAAACACTGCAACCAAATACCAAAAATGAGGTAGGGATAGGTTTTTTATGAAAATATATTTACACATGTCATTTTGGGAATTAGTTTTGGAAAATTTTATCTAGTTCTGTTTATTATAATTTTATCTTAGTACTGTGAAATTTATATGGCTACAAAAATCTAAGGAATGAAGGAATATTATGCTGGTTTGGGTTTAGTCTAATTATAAGTTCAAAATTATTATTTTAATGTTAAATTTTTATTGATTTGTTCAAGTTTACTTATGCTCAAAATCATTTTGGCAAGTTTAATAAGAGCCTAAACTTATTTGATCAAAGCTTAATAGGATACCATCTAGGATATTCTATGAACCTACCTACTACGAACTGGTTAATAAAATATTAAACTAGCATTTTTATATTTGACTCGTTAGTGGGTATAATTCAAGGGTATAATCAACTAGTTATTTAAGAAATAAATCTTTAGACAATTTAAACATTCAGTGAACTGGATTGTCTGCTGGAGAACAATTTGAGAACCCACTGGGTACCCATAAAACTATGGGTAATTGATTCAAAGGTTTAAGTCAACGAATAGAAAACTGATTGTGATTGTGACTGCAGGAAAGCAACGTATATAAGATAAACAATTGATTAATGTTTAAAAAAATTGACAAGATTGAATCAGCTGTTCAGCGCGTTTAGGATGGATATCAAAGGAAAGAAATTGTTCAGCGGTTTAGAATGGATACTGAAGGAAAGAGAGGAAGAGAGAGGAATGAGAGGAGTGAGGTACCTCAGTGCTAAGCAGAGAGTGTAAATGTGACTGATGATGTTCAGACCATCCTCCTAGCTCCCATCCCGTGCAGTCAAATCCAGTTCTCTCCACATCACTCACCCAGGGTACTGATCCACTGTAACTTCCACTGTAATTCCCACTCCTAAGAAATATATGAGTCCGCAAATTACTAGAATCGTCTGTATCGCGTCGTTTCGGTTTCGATCTCTGCGCGCGGGGTTTCAAAACTCCGCCGCGATCTTTAGAGCCGCCTCCGCCTTCGGCGAAATTTTTCCTAAAGAGTATGTTCATGACTGAAAGATGTTTTTGGCGAGTATCCCGCGTGCGGTTGGTTTTTATTTTTACACATCTTGTCGCAGAAACTGTCACCCCACTCTACACCAAGGTTTCTAGAACATCCCTCTAGATGTGTTCACAGTTATCTTCGAAACAATCTGAATTTGGTCTCTATAATTTGGTGAAATGAAGCTTATAATAGTAGCAGATTACAGAGGAGTTATTAGTTATTGTGCACCATTAATTAATTTTTGGGGGAGTTTTTTTTTACTTAAAAGTATTTTTTAGGTGAGAGAGGGGATACTAAATGGGGAAAATGTATAATTAGTATCAATTAGCGCTATGGGTTGGTCATAAAGGAATAGCCACCCCTAGTAGATAAATCATAATTTGTTTATTGTAGACTGAATGTATTATTCTTTTTTTAATATTGGGATCCGGGAATTATTATCTTCATATAGATTCTTAGTAATATAAATAAATTGGATACCAAAAAGTAAAAAGGTGATAAGTCAAAAAATGCAACTTTTCAGGAACGGAAAAACAAACTTTGAATGAAGCTCTAAAATCGTTAAAACCGGTTACAGTTTTTATTTTAACATTATCGTATTTATTAAAATGTTCTATATAATGAGAAGTAGTTTGATATTCAATTAATAAATAGTTCTCGAGATATTGGGGAAAATTTAGGAAAACCTACTGACTTATACCTTTTTTATCGGTTCCAATGAGGTTGTTATCCCCTTTTGACTGATTTTCCACTTGTCATTTTTAAGGTTGTTAAACTAAAACTCAAATTATTTTTCTTGGTTAAAGTAAGCTTACTACTATAGTAAATTATCTATGTAGATAGAGTTTCATATTTCTAATTAAAATGTGGATAAACACGAAAGTAAAAATTTACTATTTTACACAGAAAACGAAAATGTTTCCTGAGTTAGCCCGGTGCCCAGTTGAATACTAAAATCAATGTGTTTATATAGGAATATTTTAATTTAAGTTTAATATCGCTGTATTGTGAAATTAAATTAAAATTCTAGCTCAAAATATCTAAAATATTGGCTTTGCGACTTTTTGGTAATGTAGTCAGGACTGAAAAGTATAAAGGAGATAAGTCATACCACGGATACCAAAAAGTAAAAAGGTGATAAGTCGAAAAATGCAACTTTTCAGGAATCTCCAAAATCGTTAAAACCAGTCACAGTTTTTATTTTAACATTATTATATTTATTAATATGTTCTATATAATTTGAAATAATTTGGTATTTAATTTATAAATAGCAGACAAACATTTGCAAAAGGGTATAACTCGACTTACGTCTTTTATATTTATAATTTTTTCAACTTATTGAAGTCCAAATGGGTTAACTTAAGTTATTACGTTTATACTAAATGCTTCTGTTCAAAATAAAAGATATCTCCTTTGCATTGAGTTAATTAATTAAAAAACTAATTATCTTAGATATACATTTATTATACTAATCGAAAGAGCTTTTTTTCCTGATTCCAGTGATAGTAATAACTCAAAATCGACATTTTTCGACTTATCACCTTTTTACTTTTTGGTATCCAATTGTAACTGAATCTAACAGTAATACGGATCTGGAATTAACTTAATGGTAGATTTTATCATCATTTACCCGTCAATTCAAGTAAAGAAAAAATAGGGAAAGAGGTACCGAGGTTTATTTCCTTCAAACAGTTTACTCGAATTGTACGAAAAAAATTCTTTTGGGGTGGTCCGCATGTCGGGCGAATTTCCTTTGGATGCGTGTTTCCGTGCATAACAACAATCCTGGTTGGAATGATAATTTTTATAGTTTTTTACATAATATAAGTTTACAACTACTAAAAATAATTCCGGCGCGGTAGTCCGCTGTCGGGTGAATTTCATTTAGAATGCGTGTTTCCGTGCTTAACAACCCAGTTCTTGCTTAAGGTTCCGATTTATGCTTTAGAACCTAAGCAGTTACACAATTGTCAAGCACTGCTCGTAACTCATTTTGTCTGTATTTTTCAAAGAAAATGCGCATAATTATCCAGTTAGTTGTACAAAACTATGTCTCTAAAATTAGAAGTACGCACTATTATTTGCACTATTTAAAGCTTAGTTACTTATCTTTAAGCTTAGTCAGTTATCTTTAAAGGTTTTAGCGCATTTCCTTTGAAAAAACAGACAAAATGAGTTACGAGGAGTGCTTGACAATTGAGTAAACTGCTTAGGTTCTAAAGCATGAACCGGAACCACGCTATGGGCATGGTTCTTGCATAAGAACCATCTTTTTTCAGGTTTTGCGCATTTCCTTTGAAATGTTTATTAATATATATATATATATATATATATATATAATATATATATATATATATTATATAATATATATATATATATATGCATTTCTAGACACTTTCTTGTAAACACTCTATCTTTCGAACGGATTAATATTTTTTAACCAAACTTTGTACAATAATCATCCTTCGGAAGGAAACAAACCCCAATGAAAACCAGGTTTTTGTGACGTCATTAACCCAGTTTTCTGAGTCAGAACATTTTTCTAAATATCGGCAAAACTCAGGGTTAATATTATTTGCCGCGATAAAAATTGATATTTATGTTTTTTGAGACGCTGAATTAAATAAAACCGGTCCGACCACTCTAAGTGACCAAAAAGTTGAAAAAACCATTGTAAATTACCGAAAACCAAAGTTTAGGTCGATAAAAAATAAATTTTGAGTAGGGTGTCGTTTTCTATGTATTTTAGGACGCTAAATCGAATGAAACCGGTCTGAAGTTTTATGGTTATATTATCTATCTAGTAGGCTGTGACTTTTTACTTTCCTTTTAGTTGTTGCCCGTTGCCCCTTTGTTTTACTATATTTATAATTTTAATTGAAAGTTTAGTTAATTAATATAATTTTTTGTAGTTTTCCACTGATGCATTTTGCTTTTCATTTTAGAGCATGTAATGTAAGTTTACTCCCATTTTTTACTTTTCCTTATTTATACCGTAGGTATGTAGGAAAAGAATTGTGTTTGCGAAAAATCCGAAATCGGGATGTCACCGGAATTATCTGTTTCAGGCGTTTTTAAGTCTCCTGAGTGGTTTTCACAAAGTTTCTGTATGTTTGTGTATGTGTGTGTGTGTGTATGTGTGTGTGTGTGTGTGTGTATGTGTGTGTGTGTGTATGTGTGTATTTGAGTGTGGCGGTTATCATCGTAGCTCCTAGGTTTCAAGTAGTACAAAATGAGTCACATTTTTTAGGTCTGGTTTTTGGACTATTAGTATCTGGATATGTTACCGCGGGGAAGAAAACTAGTACACACACGTTTAAACCCTAACTGTCTAAGGACAAGACAAACGTGTCTCAAGACGTACTGCAATACAATTATGGTGATTTTCATATTCCGAGAACAAGCAAAGCGAGAGGAAAGGTCGAGCAAAGCGAGAGGAAAGGTCGAGCAAAGCGAGAGGAAAGGTCGAGCAAAGCGAATCCAGCATGGTAAGGAAAAGTTCCGAGCTGCACTAAACCTTTTTACTTTTCCTCATTCACACCGTAGGTATAAGAAAAGTATTGTGTTTGCAAAAAAACTCAAAACATGGACGTCACCGGAATTATCCGTTTCAGGTCTTTTTAAAACTTCCTGAATAACTCTCAAAGTTATCTGTCTCTATGTGTGTGTGTCTGTTATCATCGTAGCTCCCAGTGTATGCATGCTAGAATGTTCAAACTTCGTACGAAAATCAAACTACCGCTGTTGTTGTGTTATACGAAAATAATGTATGACGTTATTATTAACCCGCAATAATGACTCATCGAAACTTTAAAAAAATCATAAAACACGGAAAAATAATGCGAAAGTGGCGAATACTTTGCCAACTTTGTTATAAGAAAATATTATATTGTAAGGATGGTAGCATTACTTAAGACAATCAGTGAACTGACTTTGCTGTTATAAGTTATGCTACTTCTATATACAGTATTATTCTATGAATATGAAGGTTTATAGTCCAAAACAAAACACAAGCAATTTGTGAACAGCCGACTACGATTGTTCAACTATGTAACCTTAACTTTTTAGAGGGGATACAATTAAGTTCACAGAACCCCTGAGAGCCTCAAAATTATTTTTATGCCTCCCTATGTATTAAGATAATATATCCCTCTCTAGTAATATATCTCTATGGGAATCAATCACTTGACTAGAAATAGATGAGCCAACCTATTCATACAAGTCAAATTCTCTAGCTATCCCCTCTCACTACAAACCATGTTGACATCTTTCTCTTCCCTCATTATTTCTGACACCTCTAATAAAATACAAAGCTAATTTAATCATATGCATCCTATCACTATCTCAGACAAATACAACGTATGTGTTAGTGTGCGTATTCAATATTTACTGGCTCAATATTTGTCATATAACCTTCACACTTTTTCTTTTTCTTCCTCTATTTCATTTTATTAAAAATATTTATAATCTTCTTCATCTTAACTACATTATATAAACTCTAAATTTTAAATATTTTTACTCTAAAAATAATACATATTATACATAAATATAATATATTTTTAAAATATATATTTTAAGAACAACCCACTCGAAATTTTCCTCAATTGAGGTAGTATCATATAATACAACTGTGACCATTTTATTTATAATTTTGACGTGCTGAGACGTGCCCCATATTTTTCGATCATATGCCAATATTCATTACTGATGAACTGTTAGATGCTTGTCCATCAAAGTTGTCAAATTTGAAATTTTGAGTACCAGTGATTTATTTATGAATTAATTTTTGTAAACACAATGAGTACAAGTAGATTAACTATAGCTTGAGGCAGTTTCTATTTTCATAAAGGCGTCACTCATAATATTAGGTTCGAGTAAATATTTGTTCAATTAGTTCAACGAGTGAGTATTTTATCAAAAATTAATTATCAAAATACTAACATTTCTACGAAGAAACTGTGGTGTTTACTAATAAATGATTACATTCTCGGTATATCATTAACGCAACTGACATTATTATTTACTGCGGTGCTAAGAGTCTTAAAGGGGACCAAAATATGTTTAATATTTTTAAGTATCTTGGTTGACATAGAATTTAGCTTTCATTCCATACTTATTTTAAATTATAATAATAATAACATCGTTATCTGCTTTAAGACATAGTCTCTGCAAAGAGTACATTATTTACAATGGTTTAAACTATAAGATGTACACAGCATGCAAACAGTTAAATATTATAAGTTTGTTAAAAAAATGTGCCTTTACATGAGTAATTAAAATATTAGTATTTTAAATAATAAATTACAAGAACAGATTTAAACTTAATGTTTGTGATAGAGTTTAGTAAATAAATTATGTTAATAAAATTTATTTTTTAACTTTGGTTGAAATAGAACATTACAATATAATGCTTAAAAAATAAATCAAATAAAAATTAAGCACTCTTACAATTAAAAATAAATTAAAACCTATAAGTTTTATTTTGGTAAAAAAGAGAATTAAAGAGAATTGCATTACTTTAATTTTGTGTTATAACTCAAGTCTGCTTAAGTTATTTTTTCTTTGATTTTATTTATTTCTTAATAAATTTAATAATTACAGGCATATACTATAATTCTACCATAATTTTTTCTTAAACATTTTATATTTTTGGTTTATAATGATTCTAAATAGTTTTGTCTAGTTTTTAATGATTTACCAGTTTAATAAAAATCATTAATAATGTGAAATGTTCTTGCCCCTGTCAAAAGAATTTCAATATTTAAGATAAATAAGGTTAAAGGTTGTAGAAATCTTAATCTGTGAGAATCAAAGTATGGATATTCTAGTAGGAAGTGTTGAATCGTTTCTGGAGGTGATTCGGGACACATTGGACAATTGATTGTTGTATCAATAGTGTATTTGTTGCTATTGACATAATCAATTTTAACACATCATCATCAGTGCCGGCGAGCTGCGAAGAATAGTGTCTGGAGACAGTGGTTACAGTTTTGTCTAGAGATTTGTATCTGACTAAGGTTTCTAAGCAACAAACCTCTAGACAAAACTGTTCCCGCTGTCGCCTGACTCTTTATTCTGATGATGAACTGTTAAAATTAAAAGCAGGCTAGGTCAAATATACATTATTAGAGCAA
Organism: Microvelia longipes; assembly: GCA_018340805.1. Taxonomy (NCBI): domain Eukaryota; kingdom Metazoa; phylum Arthropoda; class Insecta; order Hemiptera; family Veliidae; genus Microvelia; species Microvelia longipes. Next base: position 71,994,641 of record JACMZG010000008.1, on the reverse strand, counting down.
ATACTCTTGTTTTATTTCAATACTTAATACTCCACAACTCATTTTTCCCCATTATTTTTTATTGAATTTTCTTTGGAAAATTTCATCAAGCTTAGGAATGACATGTATTGAGATATTTATTAAAATACACTAAAAATTCAAAACTTGTCCTACTAAATATGTATACCCTGCGTACTCTATCTATTCTGTAGCTAATATAAAAGTTAAAATATACTATTTTCTTGGTTGAAAGATATTGAATAAAATAGAGGGCCATATATAAAACCCTGCGGTACGCCTTACGATATAGTCTTCGTCTACAACCTTGTCTACCTCATCGCTTTTATTAACTCTCTCACTTCCCACATATTAACCGTTCAATGTCAGGGCTGCAGTCGTAAAAACTACAACGTTTTTCCAACTGCAAAGTAACCGAATGAATAATTTAGATTTTTAAGAATTTACAAAAAAGAACTAAGGTCAGAATAGTTTTTACATTCTGATTTCGTGAGAAATGTAAATGTTATATAGAAAGCCAGGGGTCTAAGACCTTTAAAATATTATTTTAAATAATGTCTCGCTGTTTTATTTTTAATATTTTATTTATCCATGTATGTAGCTTATTAATATTTGTAAGTTTCATTTGATGTCGAAAGAAATTCTAGAACTATAAAGTCGTAAAAAGATAGTATATACACGTAAAGGGGAGAAGGTTTAATAGCTCTTAATCTAATATCTTTTGTTACATAAAGCTGGTGCTATGCAATAAGCTCGAGGCTATATTAGTTATAAATATTAAATAAGTAGACGAATATAGAAACAATAAACATACATCTAGACCTAGACAAGGTCTAGGTCTAGACCTTGTACAATGGGGGGTTAGTGTAAAGCAAATGATATTTAAGTACTTATAGCTCCGAATCTAATAGATATATCTTGACTAAATTTTAAGCTTAGAAAGCTCATAGGTCTGAGTGTTCATTTAAGTCTCATCGGGATCCGTTCAGAGACATCATTATGTCTGTATGTCACAGACATCATACAATGTTATCAGACAGATAACATTGTAAAAATCACTCCAGACGTCTTAAAACACCTGAAACGGATAGCTTAAGTGGAATCATTGTGTCGGATTTTTTTCGTCCAACTTATTACTTTTACTAATTACCTACAAATACAAATACAAGTACAAATGAGGTGAAGTAAAAACAAGAAATCTCGAACGGTTTTCCTTCCTAAGTTTCATTTGCTACTTATGTTTTATTTTCTCCTAGTATCTCAAGATCAGAGTGTAATCTACATCCTCACCCTAGATTATAGGGTAGAAAGTGATTTTTTTTATTCCTTTTAAAAGAAATTTTATTTAGTTGGGACAAGACTTAACAGTTTTAACGAAAAGGCTAGATGAAAAATATCGCCGCAAAAAATGCAATAATTCAACTCGAGGTCATAAATATAAAGTTATAATATTACACTCTGTATAAATTATTCAATACTTATGTACTTTAATGCATTTTTTATTTTTCATACCTAAGAATAAAAATATAAATATAGAAAACGATTTATGACGTTATTTGACTTCTAAGAAGCATAGAGAAGGAAGCAAAATGCATTAAATAAATAAATAAATTCCTTTAGTTTAGAGTTGTTCGGCATAACTAAGAGTCATAAATTTTCAAATAATTTAATCATTTTTACAGGATGACCCGGCGGAAATCCCTCATCCCTTAATACCCATCTCTTGCTGTAGTGAAGTTTAGAGTTTCTATTTGTCATTTTAATGGTAGGAACAAAGTTTTATTTCGTTACAAACTCGGCAAAGTTTATAATATTATAAAATTTTTGTACTATTCACTTTCTGGTTTCAAAAAATAAGTTACAAATGTTATTAATCTTGAAATAACAAATTAACTTTGAAATAATGATTCTGCTTTGTTGGAATAATACATATAGCGAATTTAGTAAGCCGAAAAAAGCATAGAGATAATATCATTAGATAGACCAGTGGCGCAACTACAGATTTTAGTCCCTCCCGCAAAAATTTAGCTGAACACCTCTCGTCCTGTGTACAAAAACAACAAAGCGCTCTCTTTAATTAAAATTAGTAGACTATAAAATTTTGTATTTATATAGATTGCATACAAAAAATTATACTTTCACAGAATAGGAACATGACAAGAGAAATATGAAATAATTAAAAAGCAAAGTGGTGAAAAAAATGGGAAACACTGGCTTACGTGTACCTAATGATTTTAAGTCAGTTAAAAATATATTGCCTCGCATTAAATTTTTCCAAAGAAGGAATACTATTTTTTATACTACAATAATAACGATAGTACTAACATCAGTCACAGAAGTAAAAAAAATGTATTTAAATCGACCAACACAATACAACATGAAAACATCAATTTATAACTGTTAATGTGACAAAAATACTGCTACTTCAAACCAAAAAGTAGCATTTACTATAAGATAAGAGAAGTGTAAAAGGCTTGAATCAGAGCACTTTAGCAATTAGTTCTAGATACTGCTCTCTTTGTCGGCGTCGATATTCCGAATTTAATTTCCCCTCAACCTTTCCTCTCTTTCTATATTTCTCCTTCCTATTATTATCTCTTATATTTTATCTGTGATAAAAATTATGTACATACTTTTTTACACTATATGCGTACCAAATCTTAAATTGATCGTAACATTTTTCCGCATTTTATGATTTTTTAAAAAATTTGCTGAGTCATTACTGCGGGTCAATGACGTCGTAAAATAATTATCCTCCGAATAGCACAACTACATGTTTAGACTGATTTTTGTACAAAGTTTCAACTCTCTTGCATAAATACACTAGGAGCTACGATGATAACAGACACAAACTCATAAAGACAGACAACTTTGAGAAAACTATTCAGGAAGTTTTAAAAATAATTTTTATTTCATATTGCTTACAAATTAACTTTGCGAATTTTCACAGCCTCATAGTTATTACACAAAAATTCAATATTTCCCCTTTATTCCCTCTTCCTCTAAACAGTAATAATGGAATTTTATAATCTAAGAAGAGAAATTAAAGACAAACTATTGCTACGATTTACATTTTAGCAAACAAAAACTGAACTATTTCTACTTACTGAGAAGCTATAAAGTATGAGAGCGTAGAGCCGATCCTTATCGAGTTAGACGCGCATTTTAAGTTCGCGTTCCTTCCTTTCTTAAGAGGACTTAACATGAACTATCAGTTTAGATGTAATGGTGAGTTTTTCTCAAGTTTATATTAAGAATAACATTGGAAATAAAACTAATGAAATACCATGTTTTGTGTCAAAGAAGTTAAGGGGCCATTAGGACCTGTCCTAGTATATATTATTTTCACTGTCTGTCCCAGATATATAAATAAAGCAAATATTTATGGTAAGATAAAGAATAAAATACTTCTCTTACTAAGTTTCTTATTTATATTATATGAGGTGAAAACGATAATTTTCTCTGATATCTTCTTTAGTATATATTGAAAAAAATAAAGACGAAAGAAAATGAAAGATAATAACTTTCTTTTGGATACAGATGTTGTAATAAATGGAAAAATGCCAGAGGAAATTCTACGAGCTTTTTTTTATTCAGGATAAGTATTTAGGAAAATAGACAACCTGGATAAGTGTTGAAGGTCAACTGGCAACTTTCCAAAACTCATTTTCTAGCAAGGATAACTCACATCGAGTAAAATACCAACTTCTTACTTGTATACACCGTTGCATCTCAACAAAATAGTTTATTTTAAGAAAAGCCTTAAGCTGGTTAACAAAACTATTATGGCTCTATGGATGGCACTTTGAATTAAACCATCAGGCGTATAAAAATATAGAAATACTAGAGTCTGACTTAATGATTTACCAGAACCATTGATGGCATTTTAAATTAAAAGCGGGCGTGTAAATACTACCCGGACTAAAGTCTGACTTGATGATTTGGTAGTAGTGTTGATGACTCTGTAAGTTAAAAGAGGGCGTCTAAATACAAATTAGACTAAATCCTGACTTGATGACTTGCAAGTATTGTTGATGACATGACTATCTAAACCCAGCTCTGCTAATTTATAATGATGTATTTTTTTCCATAAATCAGGACCATCACGTCCGGACGTGATGGCATTGGTTCTGATTAATTACAATTTTGCTGAACAGTGTATATTGTTCGGGTAAAAAATCATAGGAAAAACAGAAATTTGATGTTTTTAGGAACTTTGCTTACATTATAGTATTGCAAATATTATAGTATTACAAACATTATCGTACTGATACAATGATCATATTTTAAATCCCCACAAAAAAAACTCTAGTGTAAAAAAAATCAACTCTAGCGTATAAATTAAGATATTTTTTCGCTGTCTTGTCAGCCTCACTTATTTTATTGAGATCTTTTTATTCCACATAAAAAGAAAGCATAAAAGACCTTGATAATTTCACTTTATGTCTTCGGCAGTGCTATTTAAGCACATCGTGCATTGGAAAATTGCACTTTGAGTGCAATTTTCCAATGCACACAACAAAAACAACTATATTATCAGCTAAAACCAATTTCCCTTATTTATAATCTTCTAATAAAGCTACGAAGGGTTGAAAATAACGTTCAGATATTCTCTGTAAAGGATGGTTCGGCTGTGACTGCTAGACTTAGAGGGGGCACTGCCGTGCCTCCAGATAGTGTACATAATACTGCAGGGCAGTGTGGTACTATACGAATTCTATTGAAGTAGGTAACTAGACACATATCTAAATAGTCTTTTATCTGTTGCATTCCAAGTCATTAAACGAGTGATGGTTATCAGCACGACTTAGTATGTTAAAGTTATGGAATGTAGCAAGTCATGTGAAAATACTCATGACCTGTGCACTTCAAAACTCCAGCTTATCATTCATCATAAAAAAAACCCCTAAAACTTCTTTGAAAAAAGTAAATGAAAAATGATTCAAAGTTTTCTATTCGTAAATGAAAATCTACCAGGTATTTTACAAGTTTATTTGCACGATGCCAAATTGTTGGTTCTTTTAATGTATCGAAACGAGGTTTCTACGCTAATGACTTTGTTTTATCGTAGAATAACATTGTGCCTTTACGGATCATTACCAGCACTAGCGAGAAAAGAACGAATAACTGTGAAAGCTATTTTTAGTTTTAGCTCAATTAGTAAGATCTATTTAAAGGACAATGCTATTACAAGCTAAGCAATTACTGCTAAAGCAGCGCCAGTTCTTGCGGTTCTTATAAAACAATATTCTTGGCCATTAACCAAGTAAGTTGGTTTCGTCTGCCTTATCATATATTAAGTCTCGGAATTTTTGACTTTTTAGCGAATTATAAATAAAGATGAGCTTATGAGATTAGAATCATGAAGGGGGAGAGGGGGGGATGTCCCTCTTTCAAAATCTCATTTTTGAAAGAGGGGGGTTTCCCTGATCAAGAATATTAATAACTTTCAAACGCTTTCTTGGCTCGAAATGAAACTTGGTACAAAAATCAACCATCTTCCTGTCCCGAACCCTAGTGTTTATGAAATATGTGTGACGCAATTGCCCACAAAAATGACCCCACAAACATTTCAAAAATCACACAATTCAAAATGTGTAGGTTAGGCTAAATTTATTAAACATACACTAATACGTATGGTATATAAACATACGAAGTTTCATTGATTTTTTCGAAAGCTTAGCTGAGTCATTATTACGGTTTGGTGACTCCATAAAAAAATATTTTCCGGATAACACAACTATACCTATAGATTGACTTTTGTACAAAGTTTTAACTTTCTAGCATAATTACACTTGGAGCTACGATAATAACAAATTCAACCACACACACATAGACAGATGACTGTGAAAACAACCTAGGAGGTCCTAAAAACACCTGAAACGAATCATTCAGGGAAAATCACAGTTTTGGGTTATAAGTAGAAATACAATACTTTTTCTATGTACCTTCAATATAAATGAGGAAAAGTTAAAATGAAAACAAAAACGTAAAACTAAACTAAAGTAATATGTAAACCAAGTAGGGCAACTTCTTTACTAACCCATATAAAAGACTTGAGGCATGCGTGATCAGCTGATTGTTCGCTCAAAAATAAAAATGTAGCTGACAATTTGAATAACTTATAGAGTTATATACTAGAGGGGGCATAGCTTATTACAATACATTGAGAGGCCTGAAACAAATCTTTTGGGGCTCTCAGAGACTCTGTGTAACCTCATTGAAACCTCCTCAAGAAAAAAAATATATTAATATAATATATATATATATATATATTATATATATATATATATATATATATATATATATATATATATATATATATATATATATATATATATATATTATATATATATATATATATAATATATATATATATATGTAGAATTATATTAAAAATATAGGAATAAGGTTGTCGACCCAGAATTTAAATTGTTACGTTTTGAATACTGGCGGCAAGCTAGATGTTTCTCATTGGTTCTTAGAGGTCACGTGATTCTCGTGAATTTATGATTTGAGACGTGGTGACGCCGATGATAAAAAAACGTGCCTTGAGATGTCTCTGGGGCTCGGCTATTGCCGGGGCCTCAGGCCCTAGTTTCAAGTATATTAATTTAAAATTAGTGAATATTAGCTTCGTAATTTGAGGTTTATTCTTTCACAAAGAGATTTGTTTATATTTGTAAGTTAATTATTAAAAAAATTGAATCAGATGATAGACTATAGGTGGTATAGTTTAATGTAAACGTACGTGCTAATTTAAAAATGTCGCATTGAATTCTGTGAAATAATTGTTACAAATATTTAATTTAGTTAAAGAACAGTAGGAACTAGAGTAAAGGTAAATCACATGTTTTTAAAGAAAGAAACATTGTATATTTTTGGCAAAGATACAGGCAAAAGTTTATTGCCTTAAATATAACTTAAAATACGATTATTATGATTATATTTATATAACTTTGGTTAATGTTGTTACAATACCAATAGAAATTAATATTTAAAGGCAAAAAACCCTTATCACTGCCAAGAATATAAAAGTTTTATTAGCGCACACCAAAAAAGTGAAGAATTCACCAGCCGTACATTTTTAGTTATTTAAAGAAACCTAGTATTTAAAGATTCACTTAAATCTCTATTGAATGTGACAAAACATATTCCTTTTATATAAATCATAAACATTTTCAACTAAAATGTAAAAAGAAATACAATAAAACCAAAACCGTTGAGTACCGCAATTAGTTTGTTTATATTTACAAGGGTAAAACAAGATGGCTGCCCATAGGAAAATTTAAGTTCTAAAAATAAAACAGTGTCGCCAACCCTCTCTTCTGCAACCTCGCGGGCACTCGTAGCACTACTACATCCTTCCTATCTGCAGGCTATGAACATGTCAAGTAAAATTTTAGTTCTTTATTAATGTTTAGTGGTTAATTGTTGTCCTTACAATGTTTGAAATTATTAAGTTATGAACCCTAGGAAAATTAAAAAAATACTAGGATCAAAGTCTGTTGACATTAAGCATGTTAGATCTTAAAAAACATAAACAAATTAAGGCCCGTCTACAATCTTAAGTTAAGTTAGGAAGAATTGAAAAAGTGAAGAATTTTTCAAAATCTCTTTTTCTTCTTAAATAAAAAAAAATTAATTTTTAAACTTCTTTATTTTAGCAATATACAAAGTTAGTACATAATAATATATATTTATAAAGATACCCTGCTCGTGATGGCCCAGGAGCCTGAGATTGAGCAGGGGTGACTATTGACCTTAATATTAAACTTAATTGTACATTTTCTTCTTACTAGTGTTTTTTTTAAATAAAAATATCGAATTTTTCTAATTTCTAGAATTTATTTTAATAAATCATTAAACATTATTTTTATTAGAATAATGTAAATACATATACATATACATATATATGTATGCATACTCACTTACAAACATATACACCTACATACTCACACATACATACATCTACATACACACATACTTACAGATATGCATATACATACATACATACATATACATATAAACATACACACACACACATATATCTATGTACATATATTTTCTTTCTTTTGGCTTTTGTATATTATTAATTAATTATATTTGTATTAATTTAGATTTAAATAGTTTTAATTTTTTATGTTTTATTTATTTTGCACATTTTTTTGACTAATTACATATAAAACAAAATATAAAAAAGTAGGGCAAAGGCCGATCCGAGAACCGCCACTCCTCACTATAACTTACACCTGTAACCTCTCTTATCCACCTATAACCTCCCCTCACTCATAACCTTCCACCTATACCTCCTTATCCACTTATAACCTTCCTTATAACCTCCCTTAGCAACCTATAACCGTTCACCTGTAACATCCAATAACCTTAATACAACTTCCTCCTATCCACTTTCTTCCTTTAACCTCCCTAACAACCTATAACCTTCCACTGTACCTCTCTTATCCACCTATAACCTCCCCGTCACTCATAACCTTCCACCTATAACCTACTTATCCACTTATAACCTTCCCTCCGTATCAACCTATAACCTTCCACCTGTGAACCATACTCCCTTATAACCTTGCACCTGTAACCATCCAACACCTTATCCACTTTAACCTTCCTTATAACCTCCCTTATCAACCTATAACCTTCCACTGCAACCACCTATAACCTACCTTATCCACTTATAACCTCCCTTATCTATTAGCTTTGACCACCCCTAACCGGCGCAATCCCTTTACTTATTTCTAACAGGTGTGACTTGTAATTAATAGCTTAATATAAATAAGGTCCTGATAAGGACCATCCCAATATGAGAACATGCGAGTGTCTTCTTAGTTTAAGCCTTCCCACCGTCAGGTGGAGACACTCGGGAAGGTGTACAGTGCCCCATCCTCGCACTGTACTATGGCGAATCACCTCTTTAAAAAATATCGCCTCTATATATATTTTTTTTTGTATATTTTATATTTTTTAATTTTTTTTTTTGTATTTTTTATATTTTAAATTTTTTTTTTTTTTTAAATTTTTTTTTGGTAATTTTTTTATATTTTTTGTATTTATTTTTTTTTGTATTTTTATATATTTTTTTAACGTATTATACACAAACACTTACATCTTTTTAGCGCCATATAGGTTTACGGGACGCTATGCCACGCCAGTGACCTTAAAAGATGGAATATTGCGGTTTACGGGACGCTATGCCACGCCAGGGACGCTCTGTGGGTTTACGGGTCGCTATGCCACGCCAGGGACCCAATTATGGCACGCTTCGCCATACTAGAGTTCCATCTCGTATTTGCGGCAGCTGTTGAGACGTGAGTGTAAGTGTAACATATGATTAAACTCTAAGAATAAACGCGAAAATAAATCCCCACAAATGAAACTCACGTGGCTACACATGAAACCGGTAGTAAATTTATGGTCAAACCGAGTACAGGTCCGTTTACAAGCTATTAATACAAACTCCACAGCGGCTAAAATAGGCTCCACACCGGCTCTAAATGGCTCCGATATAGCTCTAAATTGCTCAATATAGGCTCCAAAGCGGCTCTAATGGCTCCAAATAGCTCATATTGGCTCCTACTTGGCTCCAACACGGCTCAATCCTGGCTCATATTGGCTCCACTTCGGCTCTAAATGGCTCCGATAGCTCTAAATGCTCATATAGGCCAAAGCTGCTCTAATTGGCTCCACACCGCTCTAGATGGCTCCAAATGGCTCATATAGGCTCTCCAACAACGCTCTAAATGGCTCCGATATAGCTCCAAATGCTCATATAGGGCTCCTCCTACTCGGCTCATATTGGCTCCTACTCGCTATATAGGGTCCAAAGCGCTCTAATTGTCTCCGATATAGGCTCCAACACGGCTCCACACCCGCTCTAGATGGCTCATATAGGCTCCTACTTGGCTCCAAATGGCTCATATAGGCTCCAAAGTGGCTCTAAATGGCTCCACAGCGGCTCAAATAGGCTCCAACCCAGCTCATAATAAGCTCCAACACCGGCCTCTATTAATATTTCTTTTTTTATTTTTTATTTTTTAATATTTTTCTATTTGAATACAATAGTAAATTGGAACCTCTTTAACCAACAAGTACATATATTATAAACTAAAGAAACTTACATAACCTGTAAAAAATAACTTTAAAAATGAACACTTTTTAATTTAACTTACATATTTATAAACTAAATAAAACAACAAAAATGAAATTTCAAACACATAAAATGAACCTAATCTTTATACCCTATAGCCCTAGTACTAATACCGTCCGGCATAATGATTCTTTTATCGTCGAAGGGTGTTAAAGGCTAATTTGTTTAACTTCAATTGACCTAAGAATATGTTCTTTTGGTCCAAATTGAAGTTAACAAATTAGCTTTAACACCCTTCGACGATAAAAGAATCATTATGCCGGACGGTAATTAGTACTAGGCTATAGGGGTATAAAGATTAGGTTCATTTTAATGTGTTTGAAATTTCATTTTTGTTGTTTTATTTAGTTTATAAATATGTAAGTTAAATAAAAAGTGTTCATTTTTAAAAGTATTTTTTACAGACGTTATGTAAGTTTCATTTTAGTTTATAAATATTGTACTTGTTGGGTTAAAGAGGTTCCAATTTACTATTGTATCAAATAGAAAAAAATATTAAAAAAAAAAAAAAATAAAAAAAAAGAAATATAATAGAGCCGTGTTTGGAGCTTATATGAGCTGGGTTGGAGCCATTGAGCCGCTGTGGAGCCATTTAGAGCCACTTTGGAGCCTATATGAGCCATTTGGAGCCAATAGGAGCCTATATGAGCCATCTAGAGCGGGTGTGGAGCCGTTGTGAGCCTATATTCGGAGACAATTAGAGCCGCTTTGGACCCTATATGAGCCGAGTAGGAGCCAATATGAGCCGAGTAGGAGCATATGAGCCATTTGGAGCCTATATGAGCCATTTGAGCTATATCGGAGGCCATTTAGAGCCGTGTTGGAGCCTATATGAGCCATTTGGAGCCATTAGAGCCGGTGTGGAGCCAATTAGAGCAGCTTTGGAGCCTATATGAAGCCATTTAGAGCTATATCGGAGCCATTTTAGAGCCGAAGTGGAGCCAATATGAGCCAGGATTGAGCCGTGTTGGAGCCAAGTAGGAGCCAATGATGAGCTATTTGGAGCCATTTAGAGCCGCTTTGGAGCCTTATGAAGCAATTAGACTATATCGGAGCCATTTAGTGCCGGTGTGGAGCCTATTTTAGCCGCTGTGGAGTTTGTATTAATAGCTTGTAAACGGACCTGTCTCGGTTGACATAAATTTACTACCGGTTTCATGTGTAGCTACGTGAGTTTCATTTGTGGGAATTATTTTCGCGTTTATTCTTAGAGTTTATCATATGTTACACTTACACTCATGTCTCAGCAGCTGCCGCAAATACGAGATGGAACTCTAGTATGGCGAAGCGTGCCATAATTGGGTCCCTGGCGTGGCATAGCGACCCGTAACCCACAGAGCGGTCCCTGCGTGCATAGCGTCCCGTAAACCGCAATATTCCCATCTTTTAAGGTCACTGGCGTGGATAGCGTCCCGTAAACCTATATGGCGCTAAAAAGATGTAAGTGTTTGTGTATAATACGTTAAAAAAATAAATAAAAAAAAAATAAAAAAATACAAAAATAAAAAAATACAAAAAAAAATATTAAAAAAATACAAAAAAAAATTAAAATATAAAAAATACAAAAAAAAAAATTAAAAATATAAAAATACAAAAAAAAATATATATAGAGGCGAATTTTTTTAAAGAGGATGATCGCCATCAGTACAGTGCGAGGAGGATGGGGCACTGTCACCTTCCCGATGTGTCCCACCTTGACGTGGTGGGAAGGCTTTAAACTAAGAGAGGCACACTCGCATGTTCTCATATTGAGATGGTCCTTATCAGGACCCTTATTATATTAAGCTATTAATTACAAGTCACAACCTGTTAGAAATAAGTAAAGGGATTGCGCCGGTTAGGGTGGTCAAAGCTAATAGATAAGGGAGTTATAAGTGGATAAAGGTTAGGTGAAGGTTAAGGTTGATAAGGGAGGTTATAAGGAAGGTATAAGTGGATANGGGTTAACGGGGTCGCTATGCCACGCCAGGACCCAATTATGGCACGCTTCGCCATACTAGAGTTCCATCTCGTATTTGCGGCAGCTGTTGAGACGTGAAGTGTAAGTGTAACATATGATTAAACTCTAAGAATAAACGCGAAAATAAATCCCACAATGAAACTCACGTGGCTACACATGAAACCGGTAGTAAATTTATGGTCAAACCGAGTACAGGTCCGTTTACAAGCTATTAATACAAACTCCACAGCGGCTAAAATAGGCTCACACCGGCTCTAAATGGTCCGATATAGCTCTAAAATTGCTCAAATAGGCTCCAAAGCGGCTCTAAATGGCTCCAAATAGCTCATATTTGGCTCCTACTTGGCTCCAACACGGCTCAATCCTGGCTCATATTGGCTCCACTTCGGCTCTAAATGGCTTCCGATATAGCTCTAAATGGCTCATATAGGCCAAAGCTGCTCTTAATTGGCTCCACACCGCCTAGATGGCTCCAAATGGCTCATATAGGCTCCAAAACACGGCTCTAAATGGCTCCGATATAGCTCCAAATGGCTCATATAGGCTCCAAATGGCTCATATAGGCTCCTACTCGGCTCATATTGGCTCCTACTCGGCTCATATAGGGTCCAAAGCGGCTCTAATTGTCTCCGATATAGGCTCCAACACGGCTCCACACCCGCTCTAGATGGCTCATATAGGCTCCTACTTGGCTCCAAATGGCTCATATAGGCTCCAAAGTGGCTCTAAATGGCTCCACAGCGGCTCAAATAGGCTCCAACCCAGCTCATATAAGCTCCAACACCGGCTCTATTATATTTCTTTTTTTTTATTTTTTATTTTTTTTTTTAATATTTTTTTCTATTTGAATACAATAGTAAATTGGAACCTCTTTAACCCAACAAGTACATATTTATAAACTAAATGAAACTTACATAACGTCTGTAAAAATAACTTTAAAAATGAACACTTTTTAATTTAACTTACATATTTATAAACTAATAAAACAACAAAAATGAAATTCAAACACATAAAATGAACCTAATCTTTATACCCTATAGCCCTAGTACTAATACCGTCCGGCATAATGATTCTTTTATCGTCGAAGGGTGTTAAAGCTAATTTGTTAACTTCAATTGACCTAAGAATATGTTTTTGGTCAATTGAAGTTAACAAATTAGCTTTAACACCCTTCGACGATAAAAAGAATCATTATGCCGGACGGTATTAGTACTAGGGCTATAGGGTATAAAGATTAGGTTCATTTTTATGTGTTTGAAATTTCATTTTTGTTGTTTTATTTAGTTTATAAATATGTAAGTTAAATTAAAAAGTGTTCATTTTTAAAGTTATTTTTTACAGACGTTATGTAAGTTCATTTAGTTTATAAATATGTACTTGTTGGGTTAAAGAGGTTCCAATTTACTATTGTATTCAAATAGAAAAAAATATTAAAAAAAAAATAAAAAAAAAAAAAAATATAATAGAGCCGGTGTTGGAGCTTATATGAGCTGGGTTGGAGCCTATTTGAGCCGCTGTGGAGCCATTTAGAGCCACTTTGGAGCCTATATGAGCCATTTGGAGCCAAGTAGGAGCCTATATGAGCCATCTAGAGCGGGTGTGGAGCCGTGTTGGAGCCTATATCGGAGACAATTAGAGCCGCTTTGGACCCTATATGAGCCGAGTAGGAGCCAATATGAGCCGAGTAGGAGCCTATATGAGCCATTTGAGCCTATATGACCATTTGAGCATATATCGGAGCATTTAGAGCCTTTGTTGAGAATATGAGCCTTTGGAGCCATCTAGAGCCGGTGTGGAGCCAATTAGAGCAGCTTTGGAGCCTATATGAGCCATTTAGAGCTATATCGGAGCCATTTAGAGCCGAAGTGGAGCCAATATGAGCCAGGATTGAGCCGTGTTGGAGCCAAGTAGGAGCCAATATGAGCTATTTGGAGCCATTTAGAGCCGCTTTGGAGCCTATATGAGCAATTTAGAGCTATATCGGAGCCATTTAGTGCCGGTGTGGAGCCTATTTTAGCCGCTGTGGAGTTTGTATTAATAGCTTGTAAACGGACCTGTACTCGGTTTGACCATAAATTTACTACCGGTTTCATGTGTAGCTACGTGAGTTTCATTTGTGGGAATTTATTTTCGCGTTTATTCTTAGAGTTTAATCATATGTTACACTTACACTCATGTCTCAGCAGCTGCCGCAAATACGAGATGGAACTCTAGTATGGCGAAGCGTGCCATAATTGGGTCCCTGGCGTGGCATAGCGACCCGTAAACCCACAGAGCGGTCCCTGGCGTGGCATAGCGTCCCGTAAACCGCAATATTCCATCTTTTAAGGTCACTGGCGTGGCATAGCGTCCCGTAAACCTATATGGCGCTAAAAAGATGTAAGTGTTTGTGTATAATACGTTAAAAAAATATATAAAAATACAAAAAAAAAAAAAATAAAAAAAAAATATAAAAAATACAAAAAAAAAATTAAAAAAATACAAAAAAAAATTTAAATATAAAAAATACAAAAAAAAAATTGTAAAAATATAAATATACAAAAAAAAAATTATATATAGAGGCGATATTTTTTAAAGAGGATGATCGCCATAGTACAGTGCGAGGATGGGGCACTGTACACCTTCCCGATGTGTCTCCACCTTGACGTGGTGGGAAGGCTTTAAACTAAGAGAGGCACACTCGCATGTTCTCATATTGAGGATGGTCCTTATCAGGACCCTTATTTATATTAAGCTATTAATTACAAGTCACAACCTGTTAGAAATAAGTAAAGGGATTGCGCCGGTTAGGGGTGGTCAAAGCTAATAGATAAGGGAGGTTATAAGTGGATAAGGTAGGTTATAGGTGGTTGCAGGTGGAAGGTTATAGGTTGATAAGGGAGGTTATAAGGAAGGTTATAAGTGGATAAGGTAGGTTGTAGATGGTTACAGGTGGAAGTTATAGGTTGATAAGGGAAGTTATAAGGAAGGTTATAAGTGATATGGAGGTTACAGGTGGAAGGTTATAGGTTGATAAGAGGTTATAAGGAAGGTTATAAGTGGATAAGGTAGGTTATAGGTGGAAGGTTATGAGTGAGGGGAGGTTATAGGTGGATAAGAGAGGTTACAGGTGGAAGGTTATAGGTTGATAAGGGAGGTTATAAGGAAGGTTATAAGTGGATAAGGTAGGTTATAGGTGGAAGGTTATGAGTGAGGGGAGGTTATAGGTGGATAAGAGAGGTTACAGGTGGAAGGTTATAGGTTGATAAGGGAGGTTATAAGGAAGGTTATAAGTGGATAAGGTAGGTTATAGGAAGGTTATGAGTGAGGGAGGTTATAGGTGGATAAGAGAGGTTACAGGTGTAAGGTTATGAGTGAGGAGGTGGCGGTTCTCGGATCGGCCTTTTGCCCCTACTTAAAAACAATATAGATTTTGAACTTTATTTATCCTTCTTCTCATCATTGGTGATTTGTTGAAGTAAATACGCTTTGATGTGCTTTTTAAAAGTATCATATTTTTCTTGAGTTTTTATGCTTAGTGGTAAGTTATTAAACCAAATGATTGCTCGGTAATACCACTGTCTTTGGCCAGTACTTGTGCGACAAAAAGGAACAGATAATAACTGAGCTGCTGAGCTGTCTTGTGAAATAATTCTTTTTCCCGCTCTTTTGACTTAAGAAAATCATAAGAATGGTTTTTTATAAGTTACTTAAAGAAGAATGTACTACGTTATCTGTTTTTGAATGATTACAATATTTTGTAAACGATGTGATGTGATTGTTTTGATTGTTGTTGTTTGAATATGTGATTATTTGAATATGTGATTGTTGTTGTTTGAATATTTTTTTATATAATATATATTTTTTTTTTATTTTGAATTATATAGTTTTTGAAATGGATGAGGTTCCTACGTCTGTAGACATACTAGAGATAAGAAATAACGCTCCCAACAATTACCTCATCCATTTTGATTTTATTATAATTAAAATAAATAAACACGGTCGATTTTAGAAGTAAATTAAAAAAATATTTGCAAAAGTCTTTAAAAAATGGAAGGAAAGATCATTGAAAAAGCAATGGTTATTTAAATTGTATTAAAATTGTTATTGAGCTCTGCTCGTTGTTACAATAAGTAAATAAATAAAATGTGTGTAGACGGTAGGAAGAAAAGTAGTCTAAATACAGCTATATGTGTAATTGTAACTTTAAAACTTGACTTAACAACTCAGAAGTTGTAGACGTGTTTACGGATCTCTTAAGTCTAAAGAGCGGGAATTTCAAAATAGTTTGTTCTAAGTGAAAAATTCTTCACTTCTTCGATTCTTCCTGAGGAATTCTTCACTTCTTCGATTCTTCCTAACTTAACTTAAGATTGTAGAGGGCTTAACTCTTCTCCTATACTTCTAAACTCTATATTGAACAAGTTGTCCCATGCACATCGCTCATCTATTTTTATTGAAAACGGTAGCGACACTTTTTTATGCTCCCCCTGTGGGGAAATTTGTATCAACTCAAACCTGGTGGACAAAATGTCAACTACATGCCTAACAAAAATCGCATTTGTTTCCCTACTTGGTTTATACATTACTTTAACTTAAACGTATTCTTGAATATTTTTATTATCTACTGTTATAATAGGTAAGTAGTGATAGTAGTTACATATTTTAAATTTTTATTTATCACTTATCACTCTACACCAAAAGCTCATGTCATTTATCAGTTTATGAAAATTGTATTGATTTGGCTCTGCTACTAATTATTTTTCTAAGACTAACACAAATAATTGCAGCTGGACTGAGTCTATGAGGGCTCAACAGAGATGCAAACCCTGCAAATTTTGGTCTTGTGCCCAAAAAGATATTAAGGAACTAGTGATTTAGAGCCCCTGGTCCTGTTATAAACAGTTAATCGATTTGGCCCGTGTTTCCTCTTAGAAAAAAACTTCATTGATTCTCTTGCCAAAAAATTATTTTTTCTTTGTTAATAATAAAGATGTCATGATACTATTATATTATTTTGACTAAGCGTCAAGACCGGGGAAATTTCTGTAGTGCATGAATTATATTTTTTTAAGGGAAAGTTGTTTTGGTTCATATTGAGCTTAGATAACAGATACTATGAATCGCATTTACCGAATGCATTATTATATAACAAGTGCAATAAAAAGTACGTTTATCTCCAGATAATGTGAAGTTTATTGACTAGTTTTTATATAATTGGCTCTAACCCCATTAATAGGAAACACTTTTTATTCCCAAGGGAGAAAAGTTACTTTCACTCCCGTGGATAAAAAGTAACTTTTTCTCCCTTGGGAATAAAAAGCAACTTTTTCTCCCTTGGGAATAAAAAGCAACTTTTTCTACCTTGGGAATAAAAAGTGTTTCCTATTAGTAGGGTTGGAACCAATTATATCAATTTTTTAGGGGTAGTATCCTCTAACAGGGGACCATTCAATTTTGTAACTCTTTTTGGGGTGGCTCCCCCAAAATTTATGAGGGGGAACCGATGACTAATTAAGCCCATTTCCTTTGAAAAATACTGACAAAATGAGTTGCGAGCAGTTCTTGAAAATTGAGATACTGCTTAAGTTCTAAAGCATAAACCGGAACTTTAAGCAAGAAATTGGGTTGTTAAACACGCAAACACGCATTCTAAATTAAATTCCCCTGACATGCGGACCACCGCGCCAGAATTTTTACTTTTCCTCATTTATACCGTAGTAAATGGGGAATTATCATGATAAAACCGAAATTATCCGTTTCAGGCGTTACCATTTCGTTACCATTTAAACCACTCATTAAAAATGAGTGGTTTCCGCAAAGTAGTGTGTCTGTAAGTGTGTGTGTGGGTGTGTGTGTGTTATCATCGTAGCACCCAGTGTATTTATACTAAAAAGTTAAAATTTTGAATAAAAATCAGTCAACTGCTGTAGTAGTGCTATTTGGTAAAGAATTGTTTTATGACGTTATTAACATGACAGCAATTAATTAATTAATTTGATAATAATTAATTAATTAATAATTAATTTTACAGTTATTAAAATGACAGCAAAAGTTTTGAAAAATCATAAAACCCGAAAAAATGATGTGATGGATTGAGATTTGGCACGCATGTGAGTATGTATAAGACTAACTTATGTCAAAAGTTTCATCTCATTATCAGCATTAGTTATTTTTTATTGAATGACTTGTGTACGTTTTTTAAAAAAATTTTAATAAATCAGAAATTATTTAATTAATTTGAAATTTTAGTACAAGTGTATACCATTACCTAATAAATAAGAGCACTTAGTTTCGTTTTAATGCGACAAATATATCCATAATTTTTGTTGGATCATAAAAACGAAGGAGCATTGAGCGTGGTAAGTGCTGTATCGGTGACCGCTGAGAATGATACGGATGCATTTACTATCTGAGGACAAGCGAAGCGAGTCTGAAGACATGCTGCAGTATAAATTTGGTGAACTGTATTTTTGAGGACAAGCGAATCGAGTCCGAAGACAGCGAGGATGAGCGTAGCAAATCCAATGTAACAGGAAAAGTTCAGAGGTACCCTGTACCCGTTTTTATTAATTTTTTTAAATTTCACTTACACATATTTAATTGAACATATTTGTTTCAGCGAATATTATCAAGTATATTTTATTTAAATAATATATTACTATAATATAATATATTAATCTAAAATAAAGTATAGATAAAATAGGTCTGTATTACATATATTATCTACATTTATTTAAAAATATTAATAATTCAGTGAATGAATATTATAGTCGTCACTTAAAATAATATCAACACATTGATATGCTGGTACAAAGGTATTAGCTTTAATTTTGAAATTATTATAATATATTAAAATAATACGGCAGTTCTGGTTATCTCGAACCACTTTACTTGTATTTATTAACGAGTTTGTTATTATTTTAATGTTGTATTTTTTACTTTTCTTCATAGGTATATAGAATATGTAGAGTTTGCAAAAAAATCCGAAACCGGGATTTCACCGGAACTATCCGTTTTAGATAATATAAATAACTGCTCTGTGGAGTAATCCAAGAATAGATAAATAAATAGTCTCTCCACTAAAAAGTATATTAATAGGTTTATTCGAGAGTTAACTTTCTGCCGCATCCGGCCATCATCAGTCTATAAAAAGCCAAGAAAATACAAGAAACTTAAAATAACTAAAAATACAAAAAGTCTAACATAAAGCTAAAAGAAAATACAAAACAATAACAAAAGTAAAATAAATTAATCGGCGAGAAGACAGAAACACGTACCATTCTCTGGAGTGCTAAGAACGATCGTTAGTAACGATCTCTTTCCAATCTTCATAGCGCACTGACAAACGAGGGATACCTACACAGTTAGGGCGTACTCCCCTCTCTTGAAGCCAATATCTCAGTGCTACAGCCTTCGAACCTTCTTCTTTAACATTAATGGAGGTACCATTCTCAATATCTTTCAGAATTTCGTATGCCTCGAGAACGTCAAGCCTCAGTCCTTTTCCGTATTTTCTTTTAGCTTTATGTTAGACTTTTTGTATTTTTAGTTATTTTAAGTTTCTTGTATTTTCTTGGCTTTTTATAGACTGATGATGGCCGGATGCGGCAGAAAGTTAACTCTCGAATAAACCTATTAATATACTTTTTAGTGGAGAGACTATTTATTTATCTATTCTTGGATTACTCCACAGAGCAGTTATTTATATTATCTAAAACGGATAGTTCCGGTGAAATCCCGGTTTCGGATTTTTTTGCAAACTCTACATATTCTATATACCTATGAAGAAAAGTAAAAAATACAACATTAAAATAATAACAAACTCGTTAATAAATACAAGTAAAGTGGTTCGAGATAACCAGAACTGCCGTATTATTTTAATATATTATAATAATTTCAAAATTAAAGCTAATACCTTTGTACCAGCATATCAATGTGTTGATATTATTTTAAGTGACGACTATAATATTCATTCACTGAATTATTAATATTTTTAAATAAATGTAGATAATATATGTAATACAGACCTATTTTATCTATACTTTATTTTAGATTAATATATTATATTATAGTAATATATTATTTAAATAAAATATACTTGATAATATTCGCTGAAACAAATATGTTCAATTAAATATGTGTAAGTGAAATTTAAAAAAATTAATAAAAACGGGTACAGGGTACCTCTGAACTTTTCCTGTTACATTGGATTTGCTACGCTCATCCTCGCTGTCTTCGGACTCGATTCGCTTGTCCTCAAAAATACAGTTCACCAAATTTATACTGCAGCATGTCTTCAGACTCGCTTCGCTTGTCCTCAGATAGTAAATGCATCCGTATCATTCTCAGCGGTCACCGATACAGCACTTACCACGCTCAATGCTCCTTCGTTTTTATGATCCAACAAAAATTATGGATATATTTGTCGCATTAAAACGAAACTAAGTGCTCTTATTTATTAGGTAATGGTATACACTTGTACTAAAATTTCAAATTAATTAAATAATTTTCTGATTTATTACAATTTTTTTTAAAAACGTACACAAGTCATTCAATAAAAAAATAACTAATGCTGATAATGAGATGAAACTTTTGACATAAGTTAGTCTTATACATACTCACATGCGTGCCAAATCTCAATCCATCACATCATTTTTTCGGGTTTTATGATTTTTCAAAACTTTTGCTGTCATTTTAATAACTGTAAAATTAATTATTAATTAATTAATTATTATCAAATTAATTAATTAATTGCTGTCATGTTAATAACGTCATAAAACAATTCTTTACCAAATAGCACTACTACAGCAGTTGACTGATTTTTATTCAAAATTTTAACTTTTTAGTATAAATACACTGGGTGCTACGATGATAACACACACACACCCACACACACACTTACAGACACACTACTTTGCGGAAACCACTCATTTTTAATGAGTGGTTTAAATGGTAACGAAATGGTAACGCCTGAAACGGATAATTTCGGTTTTATCATGATAATTCCCCATTTACTACGGTATAAATGAGGAAAAGTAAAAATTCTGGCGCGGTGGTCCGCATGTCAGGGGAATTTAATTTAGAATGCGTGTTTGCGTGTTTAACAACCCAATTTCTTGCTTAAAGTTCCGGTTTATGCTTTAGAACTTAAGCAGTATCTCAATTTTCAAGAACTGCTCGCAACTCATTTTGTCAGTATTTTTCAAAGGAAATGGGCTTAATTAGTCATCGGTTCCCCCTCATAAATTTTGGGGGAGCCACCCCCAAAAAGAGTTACAAAATTGAATGGTCCCCTGTTAGAGGATACTACCCCTAAAAAATTGATATAATTGGTTCCAACCCTACTAATAGGAAACACTTTTTATTCCCAAGGTAGAAAAAGTTGCTTTTTATTCCCAAGGGAGAAAAAGTTGCTTTTTATTCCCAAGGGAGAAAAAGTTACTTTTTATCCCACGGGAGTGAAAAGTAACTTTTTCTCCCTTGGGAATAAAAAGTGTTTCCTATTAATGGGGTTAGAGCCAATTATATAAAAACTAGTCAATAAACTTCACATTATCTGGAGATAAACGTACTTTTTATTGCACTTGTTATATAATAATGCATTCGGTAAATGCGATTCATAGTATCTGTTATCTAAGCTCAATATGAACCAAAACAACTTTCCCTTAAAAAAATATAATTCATGCACTACAGAAATTTCCCCGGTCTTGACGCTTAGTCAAAATAATATAATAGTATCATGACATCTTTATTATTAACAAAGAAAAAATAATTTTATTTGGCAAGAGAATCAATGAAGTTTTTTCTAAGAGGAAACACGGGCCAAATATCGATTAACTGTTTATAACAGGACCAGGGGCTCTAAATCACTAGTTCCTTAATATCCTTTTGGGCACAAGACCAAAATTTGCAGGGTTTGCATCTCTGTTGAGCCCTCATAGACTCAGTCCAGCTGCAATTATTTGTGTTAGTCTTAGAAAAATAATTAGTAGCAGAGCCAAATCAATACAATTTTCATAAACTGATAAATGACATGAGCTTTTGGTGTAGAGTGATAAGTGATAAATAAAAATTTAAAACATGTAACATCACTACTCACCTATTTTAACAGTATATCATAACAAAATTCATGTATACGTTTAAGTTAAAGTAATGTATCAACCAAGTAGGGAAACAAATGCGATTTTTGTTAGGTTTGTAGTTGACATTTTGTCCACCAGGTTTGAGTTGATACAAATTTCCCCACAGGGGGAGCATAAAAAAGTGTCGCCACCGTTTTCAATAAAAATAGATGAGCGATGTGCATGGGACAACATGTTCAATATAGAGTTTAGAAGTATAGGAGAAGAGTTATTTGTTTATGTTTTTTAAGATCTAACATGCTTACTGTCAACAGACTTTGATCCTAGTATTTTTTTAATTTTCCTAGGGTTCATAACTTAATAATCTCAAACATTGTAAGGACAACAATTAACCACTAAACAATAATAAAGAACTAAAATTTTACTTGACATGTTCATAGCCTGAAGATAGGAAGGATGTAGTAGTGCTACGAGTGCCCGCGAGGTTGCAGAAGAGAGGGTTGGCGACACTGTTTTATTTTTAGAACTTAAATTTTCCGGACGGATTCGTTGAGCGCGACTGGTCGACAACGCGACCGTACATTTCACCTAAAAAAATGGTTTTAACGCGACTGGACGTTTGCGCTACATTAGCTAAGATGTACAGTCGCGTAGACGTCCATTTCTGTAAAAAGCCTATAATCATGTCGAATCAAATATGGTCGACTCCGCTAAATTGAAATCTCGGAAACACGGAAAAATGATGCAATCAGATTGAGATTTGGCATGTATGTAGCCATGTATAAGACTTACATTTGCACCAAGTTTCATCTCATTATCAGCATTAGTTTAATTTTTATCAGATGACTTGGGTACGTTTTTTAAAAAATTTGAAAATCTAATTATGTTAAAATTTGGTACTTGTGTATCTTTACTTAAATAAAAAGTACAATAAGTTTCGTTTCAATACGACAAGTATACCACAATTATCAGTGCTTGGATGGATGACCGCTGGAATGACACTTTCCAGGCGTACTGGTCACTAAAGGCGAGGGCGGCAGCCTTTCTTGGGCCTTAGGCTCCTCAGCCAAAAATAAACTTTAAAAAACAAAAAAAAATATATTAAAATATTTAAACTTAAAATATATTATACTATAATATATTTATAGTATAATATATTATATTTTATAGTATATATATATTTATTTTATATATTATATTTATTTATATTTATTTTATTTATATATATTATATTTAAAATGTTTAAAATATTTTTAAACATATATACATATAATATATTATAAACTTATAATATATACATATATTTATTTAGTATAATTATATAGTATATTCATAACAACGGAGGATAAGGGAACCAATACTCTAAGGCAGCCCTTCCCAACCCTTGGGTCGCTTGGGTTTCTATTATTAACAATCCAAATAAATACCAAGATTTATGTAAAAAGATTATTATAAGCAAATAACAGATTTGCTTAAACAGATATTATTTTTAGTAATTGATAATACTTTAAACATGCGATAACAAAAGAAGCCGCGGCCAAAACATTTCTTAGAAGTCCTTTACCGACAGAGGCACCCGCCTTTATCTAATTCTTGCTAACTTTGATGAATTGTTATATATAACAATTCATCAACTTATTATATAACAATTCATATGAGGTGGTCGAGCCTCGAACCACGACACAAATCCGTTTCAGAGGTCCCTAATGACGAAAACATACTTTTCGCAAGACTTTATATATGTATAAGACACTTTCTTGTAAACACTTTATCTTTCGAACTGATTAATATTTTTTAATCAAACTTAGTACAAAACTCAACCTTCGGGAAGACAGGTTTTCAACCATATTGAAAACCAGGTTTTTGTGACGTCATTAACCCGTTTGCTTAGTCAACGAAATTTTCAAAAATTGGCAAAATTCAGGGTTAATATTTTTCACCGCAAAAATCTCAATAGTTCATTTTTTGAGACGCTGAATCAACTTAAACCGGTCCGAAGTCGATACGACCACTCTAAGTTACCAAAAAGTCGAAAAACCCCCAACAAATTATCGAAAACCAAACTTACGGTCCATGAAAATAAAAAAATTTCGAGTAGGGTGTCGTTTTCCATGTTTTTTGGGCCTCTGAGTTGAATGGCAGTGGTCCGGGGTCAATACGAGCACTCAAACTCAGGGTACCTGGGATCAAATCCTGGTAAGGACGAAAATTTTTTATCGTTTTTTTACTTAATATAAGTTTACAACTACAAAACAATTCTGGCGTGGTGGTCCGCATGTCAGGCGAATTTCCTTTGGAAGCGTATTTCCGCGTGCTTAACAACAATCCTGGTTGGAATGATAATTTTTTATAGTTTTTTACATTATATAAATTCATAACTACAGAATAATTCTAGCGCGGTGGTCCGCATGTCTAGCGAATTTCATTTAGAATAAGTGTTTCCGTGGTTAACAACCCGTTTCATGCTTAAGGTTCCGGTTCATGCTTTAGAACCTAAGCAATTACTCAATTGTCAAGAACTGCTCGTAACTCATTTTGTCTCTATTTTTTAAAGGAAATGCGGAAGGACTAAGCTTAAAGATAACTGACTAAGCTTAAAGATAAGTAACTAAGCTTTAAACTAGTGCAAATAATAGTGCGTTCTTCTAATTTTAGAGGCATACTTTTGTACAACCAACTGCATAATTATGCGCATTTCCTTTGAAAAATACAGACAAAATGAGTTACGAGCAGTGCTAATTTTTATATTTAATTTAAGTTTTTAGTTTTTATATTTTATTGCTATTATATAATTACATAATATACTTCTTTTGAACTCCAATTAGTGTGTAGCTTTCTATTGAAGTATAAAAACCTCATGAAAATTAGGATTTGACGATGTATGTAGGGTCATAACTAGTTCAGCAATAAATAAAAACGCCTGCAATTTTCAGGTTATGCAAAATAAATTCATTTGGGTCGCCAAACTTTAGAAAAGCAAATTATTGGGTCACGTTACTGAAAAGGTTGGGAAACGCTGCTCTAAGGTAAGGCCCATGCCTACCCTAAAGTTTATTTTAAATTATTTAAATGAAATAATTTTAATTCATATAATTTTATTAAATAATAATAATAATAATAATAATATCCATTTATTTGCTTAATATACATTACAGTTTTTTTAAAACAATAACAATAATAGGGTATTACAATATTTAAATAATATGTTTAGTATTTAGTTTTATTAATATACATATATATACACATTACACATACACATATATACAAATATATACTTACATATATATATACATACATACACCCATTACATATGCTCATACACACACAAATATACATAAATATGCATTACACGCATATACAAAGATACCCCTATACTCATATTAAACTATTATTTATTCACATTTGTTGTGATTACAATTCTTTAATTCTTTTTATTTTATCACTTATTAAGCAATTCGGCTGTAAGCCGTGGAGCCTTGAAGTCAAGGAATAGATTGGTATCCTGCAATCACTTATTTCATTTCTATGTTTTTCTTTTTATTTTGTCTATTTTTATTTACTATTTATAAATAATTTTATACTTTTTGTCTTATTTTCACATACTACTAATGATATACATTTTTTTAGATTACTTTAAAATAGAATAAATAAGATAAATGCTTAAGTTAAAAATACAAATACAATACAATACAATACAGTAAAAATAAAAACTAAAATCTAAAACACACATACACACAATTTTACATGCAAAAAACAACATTTTTTTTTTAAAAAATTAACAATTCATTATAATAACAGTACCTAATGAGCTATTTTAAGCCTCATTAATTAAACAATTCATAATTTAAAACTAACTTATGATTAAAATACTTATTTATACTTAAAATAATGAAAGATCTAATTACTGTAAAAAGTATATAATTACTTAAACTAATATTAAACTTATTATGATTACACTTTTCTTTTCTTTTTTTTTATACTTATTTCAAACCAATGTTAACTTAAAATTAATATATTCTTATCATAATTTTGGAAACCTAAATAATGCAGTTAATTTAAACTTAAATAACAAACGTATTTTGGAAAAATTATCAATTATATAATTTATTCTCATTTTTCATTATTTCCTTCCTTTTCTAACTATATCTAATTTTTTATCTATTTTAATTTCTGTATTTCTATTTATTTTATTAAATATTAAATTAAAAAAATAAATTAAGCTTGTCATAATCATTAATACTACTCTAGTTAAAAGTAGACCCCTTTACTTGGAAAGCCATATACGTTCGCCCCCCTTATCAAGCCCCTTGAGCCTTTTTGGCTTAGTGCGCCACTGTTATTTACAATCTGAAACTAGCTAAGCGAGTCCGAAGCAGGGAGGATGAGCGTAACGAATCCGATGTGATGAGGAAAAGTTCCGAGATACCCCGTACCCGATTTTTTATTAACTTTCATAAATATTTATATTTACTATGACAATCACTTGAAACAGTTTCATCATGGTTTTTACTTAAAGAGAAACGTTATCAGCATTTTTATACTAATTTAAATAATAATATAGTTTTCTTTAATCCAAACTACTGATAATGAATGTGTTTATTAAGTAGCGTATAAGACTAGAATGTGTTTTGCGTGGCCAGACTACTCATTCTACATGGCAGATTCACATGGAAAATTAGTACTTAAAAAGCTATTATTTTTTTTATAAGTTCGATTCTTTTTCCGAACCTGTATTGACAACGAGTAGTTATTGAATAGTTAACTAAGAATTAAGTTTTTTATTATTTTTAACTGTATTTTATTTGTTTTTTTTTTTAAATTGATATTAGGCAATCTAAAATAATATTGCAAAACACAAGGTGCCAAAACAGCAATAGAGATCTAACCATCTCTATAAAAATACCATCTATACGTACGTAATACCACAACTTTTTACATCCATGTGAGCATTTTTACTTTTTCTATCTAAAGTAACCCTTTTGGTAAAGTCTAAGTTTTCGACATTAAGTCCTGCTACAGACAATGCCGTTTATCATTTTGTGAACCATCAGTGAATGTCACTCGAGCCTGTAGATTAAATTTAACCTCACTTCGAGTGTTCCAATTTTTCTTTAGAAGGGCTATTTACTTGAAACATCTTGCTTAGCTTGAGTTTGGGCTTGTTAAACTTTACAAGGATTGTTGGTAGGGGTATTATACGCTGTGCCAAACTGCCATATGACCTACATTAAGACTTTTTCCTTTCCACCATCCACTCTTAAGTAAGAGAATATTGCTTCTCCTTTAATCTATACCTGCAGTAGAGGTAGCTCTCATCGCTCCTGCAAGCCAACCTCTAAACTTTATCAAGTTTCCTGATAGTTTCTTTGACATTAACGTCGGCAACCAAGACAAAGATCCGTAATGAAATCTTGACCTTATAACTGTGGTGTAATGGTAAGGAATAAATTCTACAATTACTCTACAAACACATTAACTCTTTATATATATTTTGAAAGGCCTATGTTTTGGATAGAGAAATATATTACTAGAGGGTAATGTATCATATCCTTTGTTAATACATTGGGAGGGTTAAACATCCTTTGGGGCTCTCAGATGTTCTGTGTATCCATACCGTATACCCTTGATTAAATATACCTTTAAAAAAATATTTTAATTACCCTCAATTAATATTAATTTTTATTTGTTAGAAAATTTGAGAAATTACAAAGTGTTGCGATTTTATCTACACTGAGGATATTTGTGAATGAGAATTGTACCCTATATGTGTAGAAGCTCATCGAGGATCATATTAATTACGATCATCGCAATCCATTACATGTAAGTATCCCTTTTTTAAATAATATAATTTTTTATTACATCTCTAAAATACTTGTAATAATACTCTAATAATATTCTTGAGAATTGATATGATATTCCCCAAAATATAACACACACACACACACACACACACACACACACACACACACACACACACACACACACACACCACACACATATATAATATATAATATATATATATATATATATATATATATATATATTAATATCTATATATTATATCCCCTAAATATATAAAAAGTCGACCCTAACTAACTTTTAACCGATATAACCAATATCTACTTATAGGTTATAGGTTCCTATTAAAAACCGGCTTTACAGTTTTTGTGGGCTTAGTATTTTTAGGAATTTGAATTATTATTATTTTTTTATTTTTTGAATTATTAATAAACAAATCAAGTGCTGACAAACTTCTTTATTACTTTAGTAGCATGGTCAATTATTGTTTCCTCATAACATTTTATATAACTGTCTGCAGTTGATTATTGTGTCGGAGCACGTAAAAAAAATAAAATAGGCTAGCGGAGCGAGCCAGACTTTTTTAGTATTAGGATTTTTTCTTTCTATTTGAGCTATTACTTGAATGTCGATCTTTGACAGCCTGACACAAGACTAGAATTTTAGTTTTACTTTTATTCTAATATTATTTTCAAATCGGGCAACAAAACCTCTGGGACGACCAATGCCCCATGACCTTTTCTTTAAATACAGCTTAGAATATTAACAATTTAATTGACAAACAAAATGTGTAAGTCACAGAAATGAACGTAAATAAAGCCGTATGTATTTAATGAATAACGGAAGGCAACTGTCAAACACAAGTGGGATAGCCAACCTGATTTTCAATGTTTACACAAGTTTAAACATAATTTAGGTCTTCCGGTTGTGATCGCGTCAAAGTAGATGAAGAATCCGACGTTTCGCTTCTGCTGTGGAAGGTATGTTCAAGGGTTTAGGACATGAAAAAACAATTCTCTACAAAACTGAACTTTTTAGTTTTGTAGAACGGTAACGAGTTCGTTTTTTGGTTTCCATCCTTTCATCCATGATGTCCTTCATCCCTGAAGATGCCTCCCAAAGTGGAAGCGAAACGTCAGATTCTTCATCTACATTACGCAGGCACCACCGGAAGACCTAAATATTCATGAAAACAGCTGCGGAAGTCTACGCAGTTTACTATAGTTAAACTAGAAAATAAAGTAAATAAAATATTTTTGTCTTATACATTTTCTTTCAAACGTATATTACCTTCATACTTTTAAATTATATTTAAAAAATTATACTTTTACCAATAATTTCTCGTGATCCAACAACAATTTTCTGCTCCCAAGAATTAAATTTGTTGGTCTACTATACTACATTAAGGTTGTACTGGCACTATGAGAAAAACACTACGACACAAATTGAATTTATCTTAAGATGTTTAATAAATTTTATTCTTTTAATTGGCTTTAGACTATACAATTTGTAATCTTATTATGTTTTGTACTTTATATTGGTTAGCTGTTACACTGCTTAATATTTAGAACGCAATAATTTTTATTTGATAATTTTATTCTGTTTTGTTTCCTAACCAATGGCCTCATAAATAGAATAATAATAATCATGATTAACAAGTGAGTTTCTAAGCAAAACAAAAATTAAATGATGTGAGAATTATTAGAATGATTTGCTGGGTATTTATACAAAGTTTTAATGCTTTATTTATCTCTACAACAAATAGAGACGAAGTAAGAAGAGTACAAAGAAAAGAGTCTTTCCACAAAACAATAATTTGTTTACACAGCGCTTTCGACCTATTGAGACTATCCACAGTGAGCCTACAAAACAGCAGAAAACAAACAAATTATAGGCGGATTTAAGTTAAAGCATATACAGATGTCACTATAATAAGCAATTATATAAGCTAGACAAGTTTAAACTCTTTAACGAGAGATAGAGAGCGGGAGTTATGCGTGACAGAGACATAGATAAACGCACACACACAGACAGACAGACAGCATGATAAAAACCTCTCAGAACATCATAAGAATGCCTATAACGAATTATTACGATGCACACAATACTTTTCCTGTATACCCACGGTAACAGGTAAGGAAAAGTAAAAAAATGAAATAAAGAACAAAGAATGACATAAACAAGACAAAAGACACGAGCACATACAACAAAATAATTATTTAACTACTTTTCTTCTTTCTCTTCTTCTTCGGATTGACGATGATGGTGAGTCTTGATAGATTGTTGGAGGTTGGGGGGCTGTGCCTTTAGAAGAGCTTGAAGCAGGGATGATTTATCCTCTTGAACGTTCAATTTGAGTTCTCCCACAGTTAATTTACTTTTTGAGAATTCAAGTTTCTCTAGAAAGTGTTCGGCCATATTAGCGAAATGCAGGGATACAACCTGATGAGGATTATCTTGATGAACCTTCAAGTCAATGTTGTTATAGAACTTGCTACCTGTATTCTTGGTAAGTTAAGAACTACGGGTACTTATACTCTTTATTCATAGTGAAGGAAGTATTTCGGCGAAATCACCCTTAAGATAAATTCTGTTTACAGAATACTCTCCAGAACTAATTAGGAATATTTTTTTTTCTAGAACAATGAATGAGCTATTTTCTGGACTATCACCTTGGCTTTTAGCTGTATTTGCAAGCCTCGCAACGTTCATTTTTAAGCAAGATAATTCACAATATTTAAACTCGTTTGAATTTCCTGATCCAGTACTTAACGAGTCTTACGATTTTATAATTATAGGAGCTGGTTCGGCAGGTAATTCTCGTTATCATATAGATATTATTTCTTAACGATTCTTACTACTTTACAATTAAGAGGTCAGGTTTGCCAGGCTATTCTCTTTCTAATACAGACATTACTTGGGTTGTTAAGCCATAGATGTGTTATAATAAATTAATTTATTAATTTATAAATTAATTTAGACTAACGAGTCTTACTACTTTACAATTAAGAGGTCAGGTTTGCCAGGCAATTCTCTTTCTAATACAGACATTACTTGGGTTGTTAAGCCATAGACGTATTATAATAAATTAATTTATTAATTTATAAATTAATGTAACCATTTGGTCACAACAAGCCCTCAAACTAACAAACCAAGCCATTTTGATGTCTTAATAATTAATAGTAATATATAGATAAAGTATAGTACGAACACGCAGGTAGGACTAACTGCTAGAGCTAGGAATTATCTGGAAAGGGTGGGGAGTCATGGACGACGGTGGTAAGGTAGATTAGTGCATGGAAGTATAGAGGAAGGGAATGGGGGTCTGTGATGCATGGTCACATTTAAATTTAACTAACGAGTCTTACTACTTTACAATTAAGAGGTCCGGTTTGGCCAGGCAATTCTCTTCTAATACACACATATTTGGGTTGTTAAGCAGTATTATAATAAATTAATTTATTAATTTATAAATTAATTTAGACTAACGAGTCTTACTACTTTACAATTAAGAGGTCCGGTTTGCCAGGCAATTCTCTTTCTAATACACACATTATTTGGGTTGTTAAGCCAGTATTATAATAAAATAATTTAGTGGTATTACACCTATATAAGCACTTAAATACATCGAAGCTAGTATCAATTGTATCTACATTGAAGCTAGTGATAACGCGGTCTTAAACACCTAACACTCTGTCTATAGATACAAACTACATCACAGGTTATTTAACTAAGTTAGCTTCATAAGGCAATTCTCATCGATGGCTCTTAAAAGCAGCCGATAAAATAACCATTAATGTAACTTATTGCTACTGCATAACATGAGTTAAACAGGCGAAGGTTTAGCAGGCAATTCTCTTTACCATGAAGACATTTCTTGGTTTGTAAGCTAAATAGTTAAGTAAAGAATTAAGTGATATTACATTTATATCACGCATAAATTTTAAAATAAATAAAAGAAGACGTACCTAATTTAACTGCACGTTTTGAATAATTCAACAAATAAAGGATATAACTTTATAATAATATTTAAATACTTTTTGTAAATAAAAAAGAAGCATAAGCTGAGCTTGAAATGAGTGCAGATAATGCTGTGCTGTGTATAATCTATAAATAAATAAATAAAATAAATAATTTATTTCTCACTAATTTACAGTTATAGAATAAAGTTGTATCTTTTGACAATATTATATAATAAATTATTTGAGTAAAATTAACATTTCTAATAATTTACGATTTTTGATTTATATAAATATTACAATTTTTGACAGAGGTGAGCGCCCCAAAAAGCATAAGGCTTTGAACTAGGGGCGGCCGCTATGTTTGACATTGTTATATATAATATATTATATATGTTTCAGTACCATGCATTTTTAATATAGGTTGGTTATTTTTAATGTTTTATAAATGAATAAAGTTAAACTAAAGATTAGATAGTAAATAAGATATTGCAATATGTCATATAAAAATAATAGCCAGTTATTCTAGATTTGATTATCTATATTATTTAATAATACACATATGTTATTAATTCTTACTCTTTTTTAAATCTAAGCTCATTATTTAAATTACTTATTATACATTTATACCTACTAACATACATACATATAAATACATACATATACATGTATACACATACATACACACAACACACATATATACATACACATACAATCTTTGTGATAAATATTCGCAATTTCTTTGAAAAATTCGAAAAAAATTAAATAACAAGTTGTGACGCTTCTGCTCAGATTATTAAATATATACCGAAAAATGAAGCATAAATTGGATTGATAAGCAAGAAAGCGCGCATTTCAAAGAAAATTTTCCCGGCTTGCGGACCTCTGCGCCAGAATTACTTTAATATACAGAAATACTTAAATATGAACTTAAAGGCCGATAAAATAACGTTAAATTTATTAAAACGAATCGCTTGTTTTACGTCAACCTTATACGTGAAATGCCTTTGTCTAGGAAGCGTGATAGCTAACAGGCTGTCTGAAGTAAAAGATTGGAATATCTTGCTGGTGGAAGCTGGTGGAGAAGAGGACATTATCAGTGACACTCCTTTGTTAGCTCCTACTCTTTGGCAGACTGATAAAGACTGGAATTATACCACTGTTCAGCAGAAATACTCTTGCAGAGGTCTGTAATTACCTTCCCTAAAGTTAAAGTCCTACTATAGTTTAATTAACACACTTAAAAATGCGAGCATTTTCCATTAGATAGAAGAACCCCCCCCCCCTTCCCACTCGCCATTAGGTGTGAGTTCAAAATTTTTATATTCAAATATACTAGATATTTCGAAATTAAATAGTTGTAATTAATTTTTGTACTATGTAAGTTAATATGTCCCACAGCTCATGTTTTTCCTTAATTTGATAAAAAGCGCTCCTAATTCGGTGCTCAAATTTTAGTTTCCAAATTAAGATTAAGGCCCGTATTCAAAGACATTACCCTTTTCTAAATCTAACCTATTCCTTATAGAGACTAAATGAATCTTTAAGATCTCCTTAAGGTAACTGAAATAACACGTTGCGCTTAATTTTTTTTTTTTTTTGAATAATAAAAAGGAATTGTAATTAAATATGATATTGAAGATCGGAAGACACAAGACATATTGACATTAATTCTTTTCCCCATTCATGCCGTAGGTGTATATTTTTTTTTTAACTTTATTGATTATTGTCTACAATAAATGTATTTGACATAGTGCTAATGCTGGTTAAAGTGACTTGGCAGTCTTGAGAGGAGGAATCACCCAGTGGTGATACTCCTGTATCACCACTGTATCAGTAGGTGAATAGAAAAATTATTGCGTTTGTAAAAAGAATCTAAAACAACGGGAGGGGGTCATTAAGAGTCCCTGAGTGGATTTTGAAAAGTTGTCTGTCATACATCTATGTGTGTGTGTGTCTGTTAGCTCCTAGTGTATTTACGTTAGAGTGTTGAAACTTTGAACAAAAATCAGTCAATAGGTGCTATGAGAAAATATTTTTTATAACGTCATTTATCCGCAATAATGACTCAGCGAAAATTTCAAACAATCATAATATGCTGAAAAATATTGAGATCGGTTCGAGATTTAGTGTGCATGTAGCCATGTATAAGACTAACATACGTGTCAAGTTTCATTACATTATCAGCATTAGTTCAATTTTCAAAATGTCTTGTGTGTGTTTTTAAAAAAATCGGATAGTGTCAATAAGTACACAAAGTTTTGTTTCAATACAAGTATACCCATGATTTTACTTTCATAAAAGTTAATTTGCATCAAACGTGGTCAGTGCCTGAATGGGTAACGGCTGGGGATAAAACGGATGTATTTACTACCTGAGGGCGAGTAAAGCGTGTCTAAAGACGTGTTATAGTACAAATTTAACGACTTGTATATTCAGAGGACGAGTGAAGCGAGTTAAAAGCAGAGAGGATGAGCGTAGCGAATCCGTGTGACAAGGAAAAGTTCTGAGGTACCCTTTAACCGATTATGTTTACTTTTCTTCATTTATACCGTAGGTTTATAGGAAAAGTATTGTGTTTGCAAAAAAATCCGAAACAGGGATGTCATCGGAATTATCCATCTCAGGGTTTTTTAATGTTTCCTAAGTTGTTTTTACAAAGTTGTCTGTCTGTATGAGTGTGTGTCTGTTATGCTCATAGCTATTTATGCTAGAGAGTTAAAACTTTGTACAAAAATATTGATTTTTGTACAAAGTTTTAACTCTCTAGCATAGATTGCTATGAGTGTAGTTGTGCAAATCCGGAAAATATTTATGGCGCCATTAATCCGCAATAATGACTCAGCGAAAATTTCGATTCGTTTCAATACGACAAGACTCATAAATCGAGGAAAAATGTTGCAATCAATTTAAGATTTAGCACGCATGTAGCCATGTATAAAAATAACATATGTGCCTAGTTTCAGCATCTCATTATCAGCATTAGTTCAATTTTTATCAATTAACTTTTTTCCATTTTTAAAAAAAATCGGATAATGATCCAATTAAGTTGAAATTTGGAACAACTTTTACGTAATAAATAAGCATAATGTTTCGTTTCAATATGACAGGTACATCAATGTTTTTGTTGGAGCATAAAAATAAAGCAGCATCGAGTTAGTCACCGCCTGGGTAGGTGGACGAGCGAAGCGAGTCCACATATGTGTTGCAGTATTAATTTGACTATTTGTATATTCTGAGGACAAGTAAAGTGAGTTCGATGTAGGAAGGGTGAGCGTAGCGAATCCGATGTGATAAAGTACCCAGGAGCCGAAGATTTTTATTAACGAATTTACAATGTTATAAATATTTTCTCTACGACAAGAAGGGTGCTTAGGCATTACAGCCTTAATAAAAAACCTAGGAAAATAGAATAGACTCACAGTTTCTTGATAGATGCATTGTATTCTTACGGCTGAATTTCTATTTGATTCTAGCTAACAAAAGGATTTGTGATTACCCACAAGGTCATGTTCTAGGAGGCACTAGTACACTAAATTATATATATGTAAGAGGGAACAAATGGGATTTTGATAACTGGAAGAACCTCGGTAACGATGGATGGGGCTACCAGGATGTTTTGCCTTACTTTTTAAAATCTGAGGATATGAAGATTACAAATCTTGCTAAAGATGAGAAGTACCATTCAACTGGTGGTTATCTCACGATAGAAAAAAGCAGGTACGTTTCGAGTCTACAAAATGACTTCATAAAAGCAGGAATGGAATTGGGCTATGAGGTCAGAGATTATAACGGAGAATCACAGACCAGCATTGCTTATCCTCAATTTACGATGAGGAATGGCTCTAGATGCAGCACTTCCAAAGCATTTTTGACAATCATCAAAGTCAGACAAAACGTACATATTTCCAAAAGAACATTGGCATTAAATATTACATTGAATAATAAAAATAATTTAGCAACAGAAGTAACATTGCTGGAAAATGGAAAGCGATTGAAAGTAAAAGCACGTAAAGAAATCATTATCTCAGCAGGAGCTATCGATTCTCCAAAATTACTTATGCTTTCAGGAATTGGTCCTAAAGAACATTTAAACGAAGTTGGAATAAAAACTAGAGTTGATTTGCCTGTGGGCAAAAATTTAGTTGATCATGTAAGTCTTCCTACTTTATTTACCATAAATGAAAACTTAACTTTGACTAAGAAAACAGTAGAAACGATTGAAACCATTCAACAATATGCGCTTAACAAAACAGGTCCCTTTTCGAGTATGGTTGGGATTGATGCAGTAGGATACTTCGCATCAAACAGAAGTGAAATAAGTTTGCCGGATTTTCAATATTTTTTTATGTCACTGGCTGCATTCGATTTTGTTGATCCTGTTATAATGGTGATGTTGACTAAGCTAAGACCTGAAAGCGTGGGTGAGGTTCGTTTAAACTCTTCTAACCCTATGAACAAACCTATAATTGATCCACGTTATTTGGATCACCCTTCTGATGTCACAGATACTGTAAATGCGTGCTTGATTGTATTAGATTACATGAAAACAGAATCAATGGCTAAATATAATCCAGAAATATTAGCTGAAGGAACACCATGTGAAGGAAAGAAGAACGTAGAATATTGTGAATGCGCTGTACAAAATCTTACTCAATCACTACGTCATCCTACAGGTACTGCAAGAATGTCAAAGACAGGTGTTGTCAGTCCTAATCTAAATGTTTGGGGAATCAAAAATTTGCGTGTAGCGGACGCATCCATCATGCCTAGTATTACATCAGGTAATACGAACGCACCAGCTATCATGATCGGAGAAAAAGCTGCTGATATTATTAAAAAGCAATGGAATGTTGTTTAACTCTGATATTTCTGCTGTGCAGGGTTTAAATGTATTACTAGGTTCATATCGAGGAGAATCTTTCGCACTAGGTGAGGGAGGGAAGATTGATTTCACCAAACGGATATGATTCCCACATTTCGTTTAATAAAAAAAATTGTTTCTTAGCCTATAATGATGTTCCTAATATAAGTAAGTCGTATCACCTTAAACTTATAACCCCTCAACAAATTCGAATCTTTGTGAAGCCCCCTTACCAAGGTAAAAGAAGATTCACAAATATTTGGTTGACGTTTGAATCCTATCATATCAGAACAACTAAGTCATTAGGAAAAGAGCAAATAAAAAAAATTATGAGCAAATCAATTATTTGTAATAATTTATTTACGAATACCCAAAAAGAGAGAATTTTAATTTTAAAATGCATAGTACTTTCCTTCAAATATGGAATGAAGTCTTCCTAATGTTTATAATTTTATTACTTAAGTAATTAAGATATTTTTATTTACTTACCTAATAGCTGACTTACTTTGAGTTTTAGGGGGGGGGGGGGGGTTTATATATTAGTTTAACTTCATTTGTAGTTATGTTCATCATGTAGTATTTTATTAAATAAAACTTTAAAGAAATGTGCTATATTTATTTATTTATAATTTTTAAGTTTATGCATTTTTAATTTTCTTTTATATTCCCGAGGTATATAGGAAAGGTTCGTGTTGTGAAAAAATCGAAACCAGGATTTCACTCTCTATTTTTCGTTTTCAAGTGTTTTTTAGAAGACCTCAGAATAGTATGATTGATTTACTATGGTTTCTGTTTTTTGTATGTGTTGTGTCGTGTAATCATCGTAGGTTCCCAGTCTGTAGTTACTAGAGGTTTGAAGCTGCGGTACAGAAAGTCAACCTGAGATTCTAGTTCTGGTATCTTCGTAAATAGATTTTAAGCAATTAACATATACCCGGCATTAAATGACAGCAAACATACAACAAGATCATGTATTTGGATCGATTTGAACTTCAGTCAGTCGCATTTAGTCGCTTTAAAATGGAAGAACAACATGTGCCGCAATGATTTCGATTTTAAGTATTGAAGCATTATTTTTGATTTTTCTTGAGATGATATGTATAAACGTATAAAAAAAGTTAAAATCGCTAAAAATTAATCTGAATTGATTTAAAGTGCGGTATAAGTTGGTATTAGTGTAATTTAATTAAGTATGGCTTGAGTTATAATTTAATTGGGCTAGTGTATATTGTCTCAAACAATATCTTATACTTGATCGTTTTTTCGTTTTTCTCACTAATATTAACGCGTTGGGCAAAGTCGGTACCAGGATGGTGTACGCAAGGATAAAGCAGATATTTGTACTGTTTAGATGAG
>JACMZG010000008.1:71919213-71951774 GCA_018340805.1 Microvelia longipes | reverse complement strand
GTTATTGAATAGGATTC
The DNA here is from genome assembly GCA_018340805.1 of Microvelia longipes. Lineage (NCBI taxonomy): Eukaryota > Metazoa > Arthropoda > Insecta > Hemiptera > Veliidae > Microvelia > Microvelia longipes. The sequence goes on along the minus strand of JACMZG010000008.1, from coordinate 71,951,757 downwards.
ATGGGTGTTGTTGTGGGTATAACAACTTTAACTTTAAATCAGATTCAGTAAATAATTTATGGCCTTTGGAAACGTATACTTAAATATGAACTCTTAAAATAAACGTTACAGTTTTAAAACAAAATCGCTTGTTTTACTGTCAACCTTATATGTAAAATGCCTTTGTCTAGGAAGCGTGATAGCTAACAGGCTGTCTGAAGTAAAAGATTGGAAATTATCTTGCTGGTGGAAGCTTGGTGGAGAAGAGGACATTATCAGTGACACTCCTTTGTTAGCTCCTACTCTTTGGCAGACGGATAAAGACTGGAATTATACCCTGTTCAGCAGAAATACTCTTGCAGAGGTCTTAATTACCTTTTCTATTAAAGTAATGTAAACATTTATACGATAGGGGGTGAGCAGGGGACACAGTGTTCCAACTCAACCAGAATAAGTTCTTTTAGATGGGCCTGGTTTTTTTAGTTCGCCTTTTCTCTAATGTAATACTGATTCAATTAATTTTTTCATGTAAGTTTGTGACATCACTAATCACAATATTTTCCTCAATTTTATAAACAAAACGCTCCCCATTTGGTGTGCCAATTTTAGTTTTCCAAATTAAAATAAAGATCTGTTAAATATGGTCAGAGTTATTATTTTCAAAGACTAAAATGCTACTATCTTTAAATATGATATCGAAGATACCATATTTAAATGTATCATACTAAATTTTATTAGCAAATTTACAATATCTTAAATATTGCCTCCAGGAAAAAATGTGGGCAAAGGCAGAACACCTCCAAGACGATATAAAAACGTTGGGAAAACGAATCGACTCATATTTTCTCGATTGATGCATTGTATTCTTATGTATGGATATCTATTTGATTCTAGCTAACAAAAGAATTTGTGATTATCCAAGAGGCCATGTTCTAGGAGGCACTAGTACACTAAATTATATGGTATATGTAAGAGGGAACAAATGGGATTTTGATAACTGGAAGAACCTAGGTAACGATGGATGGGGCTACCAGGATGTTTTGCCTTACTTTTTAAAATCTGAGGATATGAAGATTACAAATCTTGCTAAAGATGAGAAGTACCATTCAACTGGTGGTTATCTAACGGTAGAAAAAAGCAGGTACGTTTCGAGCCTACAAAATGACTTCATAAAAGCAGGAATGGAATTGGGCTATGAGGTCAGAGATTATAACGGAGAATCACAGACCAGCATTGCTTATCCTCAATTTACGATGAGGAATGGTTCTAGATGCAGCACTTCCAAAGCATTTTTGACAATCATCAAAAACAGACAAAACGTTCATATTTCAAAAAGAACATTGGCATTAAATATTAAATTAAATAATAAAAATAATTTAGCGACAGAAGTAACATTGCTGAGAAATGGAAAGCAATTGAAAGTAAAAGCACGTAAAGAAATCATTATCGCAGCAGGAGCTATCGATTCTCCAAAATTACTTATGCTTTCAGGAATTGGTCCTAAAGAACATTTGAACGAAGTTGGAATAAGAACTAGAGTTAATTTGCCCGTTGGCAAAAATTTAGTTGATCATGTAGGTCTTCCTACTTTATTTACCATCAATAAAAACGTAACTTTGACTAGAAAAACAGTAGAAACGATTGAAACCATTCAACAATATGCTCTTAACAAAACAGGGCCGTTATCGAGTATGGTAGGGATTGATGCAATAGGATATTTCGCTTCAAACGGCAGTGAAATAAGTTTGCCAGATTTTCAATATTTCTTTACGTCATTGGCTTCTTTCGATTTTGTTGATCCTGTTGTACTTGTGACAGCGACTAAGCTAAGACCTGAAAGCGTGGGTGAGGTTCGTTTAAACTCTTCTAACCCTATGAACAAACCTATAATTGATCCACGTTATTTGGATCACCCTTCTGATGTCGAAGATACTGTAAATGCGTGCATGATTGTATTAGATTACATGAAAACAGAATCAATGGCTAAATATAATCCAGAAATATTAGCTAAAGGAACACCATGTGAAGGAAAAAAGAACGTAGAATATTGTGAATGCGCTGTACAAAATCTTACTCAATCATTACTCCATCCAACAGGTACTGCGAGAATGTCAAAGACAGGTGTTGTCAGTCCTAATCTAAATGTTTGGAGAATCAAAAATTTGCGTGTAGCGGACGCATCCATCATGCCTAGTATTACATCAGGCAATACGAACGCACCAGCTATTATGATTGGAGAAAAAGCTGCTGATATAATTAAAAAGCAATGGAATGCTGTTTAACTCTGATATTTTTGGTGTGGGGTTCAATGAATTACTAGGTTCATTTCAGAGAGAGAAGGGGTTGATTCCGCTAAGCGGAAACGATTCCCTCATTCACGCCCACCTTAGTTCTTCATCCCCTCATTCCTGTTTCCCTTATCTTTCGTAATTCGAAGAATAAGAGTTTTTATGGTGAATATTCGCAAAAGGATGATTTTCTGAATCTTATAATATGCTATTCCAAATATTAGTAAATAATTTCATCTTAAACTTGTATACTCTTATTTTATTCGCATCATTGTGAATCCTCCTTACCAAGGTAAAAGAAATTAATTTTAGAAATATTGTGTTGACGTTTGAATTTATCAATACAGTACACTGATCAATCCATTAGTAAGAGAGAGTAAATAAAATTTATCATTAATTATTTGTAACAATTTATAGAGTTATACCCAAAAAAGAGAACAAATTTTAATTTATATCATTTGAAACTACCGAGTTTCGTAAAACATGAATAGTTGGCACAATATAGTTTAATTTTAGTTTAGTTTCCCATCGGTGCGAAAGACACCTAGGAAATGAAAAAAGCAAAATTCAATGATGGCGGTAAGACAGCACCACTCATCTCAGGTGCAGCAGATGTGTAATGCAGGTAAGTAATACCTCAAAAGCAGTTTGAAAATGGGATTTTTGACAACTTCTTATTTATATTCTTATTCTCCCTGCATTTTTTGTTGACGCACCTACAGCGTAAACTATTGAACGGATTTTGATGTGTGAGGACTTAATAGATTCGTCTTATGCTTGTGTGCATTCCTATTGATAAAATATAAAATTCGACATTGCTACGCTAAACGCGAAAAGCTAAGTTAGCGAACGATAGTTTTATATGTTTACGCACCCACAGGCTAAACTACTGAACATATTTTGATATGTGAGAACTTTTTGAATTTGTCTTATGTCTGTGTGTAGTCCTACCTGATAAAATCTTAAATTCCTATGCTAAACACAGAGCTAGAAACTAAGCTAGTGAACGCTACTGTTATATAAATTGACCCACCTGCACTCTTTACTAATTGAATGTATTTTGGTGTTTTTCACCAAAACACATTAGGGTTTATCTGATGATTTTTAACATTCTTGTTAAAAAGTAAGAAACATCTCAAATTCATAATTTCTATGCTATACGCGCCGCAAAAAACAGAGCTTAAGAGTAGTGTAGAGAATACCTTGACACCCTTTACAGCTTTATCTACAATATGTATCTTGTTTACTTTTGTTTTTACATAAAAAAGGAGCCGTGCAAAAAGCCACGAAAAACCACTTACGTGGTAAAAAAAAACTCCCCGCCAAGTCTTTGGTACAAAAAATTAGGAAAATCAACTTTTCTATCCCGCCAAGTCATGTCCGTATTGCGTTTTAAAGTGAAGTTGCTAGGTTGGCAATACTAGGGTCTTATTCAAACTGTAAGGCAATCATCAGCTTCTTCTCCTTGGCGGCGTGCCAGAAAAGTGAATCAACTCAAAAGGTAGTGTTGGCAATGGTATATAGGGTGTAGTGCCTGATTATACTGCTGCAATTATGACAACTGCTAAAATCAGTTATGATTAATCTCCACGAACACCTGACTTGTTTGGTATCTCAAAATATAGTAAAAGAAGCTATACAATTTGTTCACACTGCTGGCCTGTCGCCATGGAGAAGAAGGTGATGATTGCCTCACAGTTTGAATAAGACACTTTAGTATTGCCAACCTAGCAACTTCACTTTGAAACGCCAATGATCGTCTCCACCTAATACTGACATGACTTGGTCTCCTAAGTAGTTTTTACCAAATACTCTGCCTGTATGTGTGTGTCTGCGTTATCGTCGTACTCCCCAGTCTGTTTATGCTAGAGCGTTCAAGCTTGATACCAGAATCAATCTTTAGGTCTGCTTGTGTTATCTTGAAAATATGTTTTAAGATATCAAATACCGGTATTGATGATTGCAAACATTTTAAAAATATTTAGATCGATTTGAAACTTGGCACGCATGTAGTCATATAAGAAAGAACAAATGTGACAATGTCATTTCATTATGAGCATTAGTTTAAATTTTATCAAATGACACATATACACGTATTAAAAACTTTAAACATCGTAAAATACTTCAATTTAGTTAAATTTGGTATGGAAGCAATAATGTAAACATTAAGTATGCTAAGTCATAATTAAAGACGGATAGTGTATCTTCGATTTTTTTGGGGATCACTAATGTTAAACAGCATTAAGCCAGATTAGTACCTAGATGGGTGAACGCTGGGAAAAAGCAGATATTTTTACTGTCTGAGGACGAGTGAAGCGAGCCCAAAGACGAGTTGCCGTATAAATTTGATAATATTGATATCCCAAGGCTGTACAAAGCGAGTCCGAAGTAATGAGAATGAGTGTAGCGAATCCGATATGACTAAAAAAAAATTCCGAGGTACCTCGTACCCGTTTTTTTACAATTTTGATTTTGCTAATTATAGCAACTAATCTTATGAAATAATAACTTGTTAAATATTTCTGCACATATTTTGCAAATATTATTTTACTCAGAAGCAAGATAGCAATAGATTAGATGATAAAATAAATCTTTCCTTCAATTTGACCCTGACCAAGAAAATGTGTTTGTTTTAGTCCCCCCTCCTGAGGGAAGGGTAAACATTTTTACAGGGAGGAGGATCAACCTTACAGGGCTGGGGAACAAATTTTCCAGCCATTTTCTTATGCCACTCTGATATAACAATATTTTCACATAGAATTCTTATCTTTATTGGCTAAAGACTCCTTACAAAGAATACCAGCAATAAAATAACCGGTATAAATACATTACTTTAAGAAATATATATTTTTCTTAAAGTAATGTATTTATACCGGTTATTTTATTGCTGGTATTCTTTGTAAGGAGTCTTTAGCCAATAAAGATAAGAATTCTATGTGAAAATATTGTTATATCAGAGTGGCATAAGAAAATGGCTGGAAAATTTGTTCCCCAGCCCTGTAAGGTTGATCCTCCTCCCTGTAAAAATGTTTACCCTTCCCTCAGGAGGGGGGACTAAAACAAACACATTTTCTTGTCAGGGTCAAATTGAAGGAAAGATTTATTTTATCATCTAATCTATTGCTATCTTGCTTCTGAGTAAAATAATATTTGCAAAATATGTGCAGAAATATTTAACAAGTTATTTATTTCATAAGATTAGTTGCTATAATTAGCAAAATCAAATTGTAAAAAAACGGGTACGAGGTACCTCGGAATTTTTTTTTAGTCATATCGGATTCGCTACACTCATTCTCATTACTTCGGACTCGCTTTGTACAGCCTTGGGATATCAATATTATCAAATTTATACGGCAACTCGTCTTTGGGCTCGCTCTCACTCGTCCTCAGACAGGTAAAAATATCTGCTTTTTCCCAGCGTTCACCCATCTAGGTACTAATCTGGCTTAATGCTGTTTAACATTAGTGATCCCCAAAAAAATCGAAGATACACTATCCGTCTTTAATTATGACTTAGCATACTTAATGTTTACATTATTGCTTCCATACCAAATTTAACTAAATTGAAGTATTTTACGATGTTTAAAGTTTTTAATACGTGTATATGTGTCATTTGATAAAATTTAAACTAATGCTCATAATGAAATGACATTGTCACATTTGTTCTTTCTTATATGACTACATGCGTGCCAAGTTTCAAATCGATCTAAATATTTTTAAAATGTTTGCAATCATCAATACCGGTATTTGATATCTTAAAACATATTTTCAAGATAACACAAGCAGACCTAAGATTGATTCTGGTATCAAGCTTGAACGCTCTAGCATAAACAGACTGGGAGTACGACGATAACGCAGACACACACATACAGGCAGAGTATTTGGTAAAAACTACTTAGGAGACCAAGTCATGTCAGTATTAGGTGGAGACGATCATTGGCGTTTCAAAGTGAAGTTGCTAGGTTGGCAATACTAAAGTGTCTTATTCAAACTGTGAGGCAATCATCACCTTCTTCTCCATGGCGACAGGCCAGCAGTGTGAACAAATTGTATAGCTTCTTTTACTATATTTTGAGATACCAAACAAGTCAGGTGTTCGTGGAGATTAATCATAACTGATTTTAGCAGTTGTCATAATTGCAGCAGTATAATCAGGCACTACACCCTATATACCATTGCCAACACTACCTTTTGAGTTGATTCACTTTTCTGGCACGCCGCCAAGGAGAAGAAGCTGATGATTGCCTTACAGTTTGAATAAGACCCTAGTATTGCCAACCTAGCAACTTCACTTTAAAACGCAATACGGACATGACTTGGCAATAAAATAACCGGTATAAATACATTACTTTAAGAAATATATATTTTTCTTTTTCATATATTGTCTCTAAGATGTTTAGTTTGTTAGTTTATTTATACAATGTATTGTATTTTAGATGAGTATTTTATTCTTTTTTTTTCATCTCCATGTATTTTATGTTTCAATACTTCTACATATGGATTGTTATAAATCGCATTTATTACTACCTTTGGTGTTATTATTTTTATATTAAGTCTTACCTTCACAACGCCTTTTTTGTGAATATTTTAGTAAAGAAAAACTAATATCTTTCAAACCTGTTTCTGTATAGCCACCATTTACAAAATTATTTTTCTACCTAATGGTTTTTGTATCTTATTTAACTATATCTGTCTATATACATTTCATTGAAGCATCTTCAGTGGCATAAACGTGGATGAAAACATATTGCACTGAGTTTTCATATGGCAGAGAAATATGTTTTCATATACGATATGCCTTACACACCTCGAATTTACCTTCCCTCTTGAGATGGTTATTATCAGAAATCCTAAGTCTTCATTCAATCCTCCAAATTCTTATAAGCTTTTATTCTTATAACATTTTGGCATACAGCGAAACGAGTGTTTGGGAAGTTACAAACCTTATTAAAAAACCGGAAAATATAATTGTGTAAGCTTTAAATATAATTGTGCGAGAGACACCTAGAGAATGTAACAAGCAAAATACAATGCTACATCTGGGAACTGTTCTATCATTTAACATTCGTCATCATTGATGGTTCGACACACGAGAGACATCATTAATGTCATGTCCCATTCTGTTTCGTTACGTCTAACTCATCAGGGCCCCTGAACTCACTCTGACCTTCATTAATTTCGAAGAATTTACCAGAGACGAGCGGTGCTCTTATACCGCCATCATGCATGGCAAGCAAAACATATATCATTTGATACTACCTAACTATAAGTTTTTGCAAAACATGAATAGTTGACACAATATAATTGTGCGAGAGACACCTAGGAAATGTAACAAGCAAAATGCAATGCTACATCTGGGAACTTTTCCATCACTCGACATTCGTCATCAAGCAGGGAGGATGAGCGTAGCGAATCCGAAGTGATGAGAAAAAGTTCCAAGGTACCCTGTATCCGATGTATTGTCCTTTTTCTCTTTTCGAGACGAAAAATAATAACCTTACATTTTTACAGAATTTTGAAATTTTAGCTGACATAGCAAGCCAGGTAAATGACGTCACACCAAAGGTTGATATTTGTACCGAGTTTGATTAAAAGATATGTATCCGTTCGAATAGTGTGTTTACAAGAAAGTGTTTATTTTTTTAAAAATTTAATAAATGATATATATATATATATATATTATATATATATATATATATATATATATATAATATATATATATATATATATATATATATATATATATATTTTGTGTGTGTGTGTACAAAGTTTAGCAAAACGTATTTCTTTGTGGTTAAGGACTTTCCATGAAAAACCTCTGAACGAATTTTAGTCATATTCCGATGTTCAATATTTATTATTATTATGGTTATAGCCCAGCAAACTATTATGTATATTATCATTATTAGGTTTTTACTAACTTTTGAAATATATTTGTGTTATTAATTTACCCATGTGTAAACTGGGTAAACTAACACGAAATGGTGTGAAAGTAAACACATATACATATACATATATAAATATACATACACATATATACATATGCATCTAAGTGAACATATACATATATAAATATACATACACATATATACATATGTATCTAAGTTAAAATATACATAGAATCTAAATGACTTTACCATTTATGTTATCTTAGCATGACAATATCATATATCATTTTAGATTCAATAAAAAAAGGTCACGAAAGAAAGGAGAAGAAAGTCAAATTCTTTTATATATTTTATTCATAAAAATTGTCGTGTAGGAAAAAACTGTTTGAATAAATCGGAGAAATCTACCAATAACTGAGATCTGTAAACAGGTGAGAAATATTGAAACCCTAAGATACCTTTTGCTTTGTGTACGACCAATAAAAGAAAATAAATCTCTGCTGTCATTAAACTTTCTCACCGTATAAATTCGTTCAAACGTGAACAGGTGTCATAATTGCAGATCGTTCGTTTGGCATGCTAAACCTTCTTTAGCAATCCTGCAAATTCCCTAACAATATCAACCTATTTAAAATATCATTAAAAATATGATCTTTCGACGAACCTAAAAAGAATATAAATAAAATTAAACACCCACACCAAAATACTTAAAATCCTTAAACCGAATAAACCCTCCCTCGCCCTAAAAAATAAACGAAATTCGGCACAAATTACCGTCAAACTAATAAATAATATAAGGCTCCAGTTTGAACACAGTTAAGTTTGTTTACTTTCACCAATAAAGAACTTTGGTAAAAAGGTTTAATGGATTGTTGATAATAATTACACACAATTTCTTGAAGACTGCGGAACGTTTAGTTGTAAATGTTTTATATAATAAATGATTTTTTTTATGAACCGCAGTCTTCAACTAATTGTGTATAAATAAAGAACTTGATTAAAAATGTATTAAGTATTGAATTACCCTGATCGATTAGTTACTTATGTGTTCAATAGCAACTTAGTTCAGTTGCACGTCGATGGATTCTGTGGGCTATATCGCAAATATTGAAAATGATAGTAGAGACCATTGAATATTATAGCAAGAATACCAAGTATAAGAGAGATAAAATATATAAGCTATAAATCCAAGGATTTCTATAGTACGTATAAGGAATCTTTCTATGATAAGCTTTATCCAATTCATAGACTTCAGTCGCATCTATCAATATATATTTTTTCTGATTTATGAAGTTACTTAAACAGTGAGAAACTTGGTGAAAGAAAACCTCTTAAGTTGAGAAAATCTTAGGAAAGAAATGAGGCGTGAAGTCAGTGTTTCCTTCCTCTTCAAGACCCAAACCTAGCTTTGCCCCCTTAGCCAATAACTTGGCCCTACAATCTTAATCTAGTGCCTTGCCATATATTCTACATCGGTTTTAATATTTTTTCATTTTAGAAGATTTTCATTTTTATTTTTTTAAGTTTTAAGAAACAATAACACTCCCTATCAAAGCTAACAACAATGATTTTTTCTGAGGTAGGGAGTTCAACAGAACTTCACTTTATTTTCCCTTGTACAGAACATGAAATGCAAAATTTTGCATAACTGTAAAAAATAGTTTTCTTTTTGAGGTAGTACGTAATTGAGCACTTTATTGGACCGTTTTTAGGATGAGAAGCCAATAATTATTGTTATAGGAGGTTATTTAGTACTTTTCACCTCCGAGGACAATAATGAATGTGAAAAAAAGCTCCTAGGACGTAAAAGTAGTTCATATATTACCGCCATTACTGTAATGTAGTGTGTTCAAAAAACAATCTGTGTAAAAGCTTTATGTGGTTTCTTTAAAAACGTTCATTTTGTTTCTGTTTTTGTTCGTAGACTATTTTTTTCGTATTTAAAAGATGTTCTAATTGTCAATTTTTGTGTGTTTATTTGTAAAGCTTTTACATTTTTGAGTAAAAGTGTGAAGCTACGAATGAATTCAATGACGACGATAATATGGAGTTAAATGGTCGTTTGTTTTTTTTCAATTAAGTATATAGCGCAGTTTATTTAATGAGTGCTACCTACAAAAAAATAGTGTATGCCATCCAGCTGAAAATGTCTTTATGTCTTGGCAATTTTTCCCGTCCGGCAATTAAATTTGGTAAATCTAATTGCCGTGACATAAAGACACACTTCTCAGCCTTCGAACCCAGGTACCCTAAGTTTGAGTCCTCGTATCGACTCAGGACTACTGCATTCAACTCACATCCCCAAAAAACATAAAGAACTACTCCCCAGTTGAAATGTGTTGTTTAAGGGCCAAATTTTAGATTTTCTTGTATCAACCACCGTTTGTTTACTCTTTGTTCACTAAGAGTGGCCGTATTGAATTCGGCACCCAAAAATACATAGAAAACTACACCCTACTCGAAATTTAATTTTCAACGACCGTAGTTTTGGCGATGGGTGATCGCTGGGCGAGTGCAAATCCTATTTGTTTAAGAAAAGTTTCGATGTACCCCGTACCCGCTTTTTTATAAAAAACGATAAATTGCTTCGTTTTTATTTTAAAAACTTGATCGTTATCTTGATCCACAAGGTATAGGTTAATCAAATTATTTTATTAATTAATAGAAGAAATGAATTCCTGTGTTAGGGTTCCAACTAACTAATTACTGCTTTACTGTTTAACTTTTCAAGTTAATGATTATAACAAAAGAAAGAAAATTATAATGCTCTAAGAAAAATTTAAAAGAGTTTCTGCGGTGAAACTGCAATGCGACAGTTTTGCACGGTATTTTTCTTTTTGATAAAACTAAAAATGGAATGTCAAAGTAATACAACGTGACTAGAGTAGGTCATTTGGACTGATATCGGCAGTCAGCATAGCTTAGTGAATTTACCCTCTCTCGGATTGAAATGAAACTTGCTACAAAAATCAACATTGTTAATGTCCAGAATCCTATTGTTTATAAAACAGATGTTTCATAAACATGTAGTATGTAAAATTCTAAACAAACGCAATCCAGCGAGCGAAGCGAGCCTTTTTAGTATGTACAATTTTAAAGATACTTTAGCAAGTGAAGCTAGCCCTTTTTTAAATTTGTACTTTAGAATAGTTTTGTGCGAATGTTTCTCTTTAAGTACGACTTAGTACTATTGCTGTTATGCATGCTTTACAAAGGGAACGAAACATTCCTAATGTACAAAAGTGACCCCCAAGAAGTTAGAGAGTTTGTATTTACGTATGTAAGTTGAAGAAGCAATTCAAGAATCAGCCTTCGTCGATACTAGCTGTTGTTTATATGCAGCTGTTATCTAGTTAGTATACCAGAAGGGGCATAGCCTATTTTAATCCACTGAGAGGCCTGAAACATCTTTTGGGGCTCTATGTAACCTTATTGAAACCTCCTCCTAGAGTGATGAAAGGTTATAATAAATTCATTTTTTTCGGTTTTCAGCACATTGTTTCTGTTATGATTTGTATGTTTAACGTTCTCCTATATAAGATACTGTAAATTTAAAATTAAAGAGGTTGTACTTACAGCAAGTTGAAGAAGCAATTGAAGGATTAGCTTCCGTCGATACTTGCTGTTGGACATGAATATCCCAGGACCGGTTTCGGCTTAACACCATCAACTAATAAAGGTATATCTGTGAATAACTTCTAGTCTCAATGAGTACGACGATCCCTCTGACAATTTGAGATGATCTTCAGAGGGCTCGTCGTGCTTATTGAGATTAACAGTTTTTCACTGATCTAGAAGTTATCACTTCTTTACTAGTTGAGAGCACGAGAGTTGCCCCGTTTGCTAATGATGGCGTTAAGCCGAAACCGGTCAACAAGGATATTCATATCCATCATGAAGTATCAATGGTAGCTGATTCTTCAATTGCCCTAAAAAGTCATGGCAACTCGCTAAGCGTTCTTCTTTAAGTGGCAGAGATTTTGAAACGATAAAATCAAGTTATAGCTCAATTGGAGTTTCCTAAAAGTGACGCAGTTGGCAAATATCTTAATTATGATGTCATCACCCATTAGTGCTTAAAAGGTATTTTACAATACAGGGGGTGTAAGTGTAGAGATGTAAACAAATTTTTAAAGGTTAACTATGGGCCGAAGTGTCGTATTCTTTTAGAGGTTGACTACGAGGTAATTTTTCCCTATCTATGGTAGAAAATCCAGGGAGTAGTTCATAAAAATAGTTTGAATTTATATAAAAATATAAAACATAAAATACAATAATAAAATAATAAATAAATATCCAATAATAAGTACATATCCTATAATAATTAAAATATACAATAATAAGTAGATATACTATAATAAGTAAAATATACAAGATATTATAACTATACAATATATAGAAAACTTCTGATTTGTTGGAACATATTCCAAACTTTTTGGGCAACAGGAGTGATTAACATCTTTATCCCTCCGTATTTTTGACACTTGAGTATTTTTATCAATTGAAAGAATAAAAACTTTCTAACAATAAGGGGAGTTTTAAACCATTCACTCACTTTACCCAATGATGCAAAAAATTCAGCGTTAAATATTCATTAGAATTGTTACGAATTTATTTTATACAAAATCTCTTAAGTATTCTCTCGAGACGGGAAATATTTTTGAAAGGGAAATGATGTCGAATCTCTAGCTTTAATTATCTGTATAATTTTTACATTAAATGAAAAACTTCTCTAATGGTAATATTGGGTCGGAAACTTTGCCAATACATGGCCCAAGGTTGGGTCACTCCCACCGAGCCCTTAATCCCAAATGACAAAATCCTCCCCAAACTTTACATCCAATTTGCATTAACAACATTTTAGTTTACTCCCGGCTGGATTCTCATTAATAATACTAATAGCATTAATATTTGATATAATTTAATGAAGTTAATCAGAATAAATAGGTTCTTTAAGATTGACCAAAAGGATTAAAATTAGTAAAGTTATATAATATCATGAAGATAATTGTAAAACTTTTCTAAATTCCTTAATTCAGTTTTACACTAATTCTCATTAAGCTTATTAGTCTTATTAATTCTTCTAAGAGTTAATTTTAAAACTCTTAAATTAACCTGTTCTACAAGTAACTGTAGAACAGGTGGAAATATTTATGTAATAAATATATTTATGCCATATATTTATGGCAAGCAGTACTTATGTTATATTTGCATTGAATAATAATGTCATTGACTAATATGAAAATAATTGCCTATCCAAAATATAAGAGGGTTCTTCGACTTATGGCCGTCATCCGATAAACCTTATTTGTGTTATTTTCTTATGAAAATTTGTTTTAGCTACCGCACACCAAGGAACATTAAAGGAAATTGTACCAAGAATTATTGGTTCCTGGGACAAAAGCCAAAGGTACCATAACAATTAAATACCAAGGCGTTGACGAGGGAGTAACATATTTGGTTGTCGAAGCAAAGCTAAGGAAAATTAAACTTTCTCAAGATTATTCCCCTTTAATTTAGAAATATAAAAAATTGCAAACATTAATACCTCACTCCAACTCTTTACTTTCGTCATCTGAACAGCATTATGAGCGTCATCCGCTGAAATTAATAAAATTTCCCAATGGGGTGGAGGACATGACCGAAGTTGTTTACATTTAACATCTACACACACTATTAGTAACTTTACTGGTGGTTATAAGGGAAATATGTTTTGTTTATAAAATACTTCTGTCATAATGCCGGTTGAGTTTTAAGTAAGTTTTACTTCCGAGCCGCAGAAAGCTTTTTGCACGAAATTGTATTAAAATATTTACGGAATAACCAAGTAGATGGTTTGTTATGTTAAGGGTGTCATTTAACAAAGTATGTAGCAAGCTCGGTTGTAAGAATGATGGAGCATAAGTAATAGCTTCACATATGGAGTATACAAGATAAATTTCTTGTATTATTTAACTTGGCACTTTCGAGATTCTTTCAAATTAATCTTAGCTTATTTTAGAAATTTAGCTCTAAATCTATACTTTGCTAGTTGGATCCCCTTTTTACATTCGTAACCAAACAACCTTATAAGTGTAATTTTTTAATGAAAAATCGCCAAAACTATTTGATATCAAAACAGCTAAAGCTTAAAAGGTAATAACTTTTCTGAGGAAACGTTGTAGCCACAGCTTTCTGACAAAACCTGGACCATCCACGAGATTAACGTTGAGCCGGCCGTCGTGAAAAATGTTACTAGAAGCTGGTGTACTCGCGGCATTTGCCACTATCATCTTACACTCGTAGCAAATAATAGTAGTAACATGCGCGATCATAGCAAATGCCACTAGACTAGTAGCTTGGCACTTGAGATATATTCCATGAAGATAGTGTGTGCTGATGCTACTAAATACGATATCAAATAAAAACAAATAATAAAATTCAAAACATAACCTGACTTACAGTGTTGGCAGAGTAGAGATTTTTTTTGTTACTTAAAAGAAGGGATTTTTTTTGTTAAAAAAAGAGGGTTGAAAGCATTGACATTTTGGCGTGCTGTCAATTGACTTTAGCTGTGTGTTATATTATAGATCATGCAATCGTGGTAAATGTCACCAATGTGCACTTGATTATTGGAACATGTGCACAAGGTACTGTTATTTAACAGTAGCAGTTGGGTAAGTTTAACAAAATACATTATAACATAAAATTAATTTAGACACAAAAATGTATGCATGAAATATTAAATTAGCTTGAAAAAAACTTAAAAGAAATATTAATTTTGTATTCCTTGCATGCAGTACAGATCATGATTGATGCATGTATGCTAATTTGTAATCATTGTCAATGAAACGGCTATTGTAAAGGAGGAATAAACTTAACCCCTTGTTCGTCAAGTCTACACGTAATTGCTGTTGTAAATTCATGAAGATAATATTTAACCTACTTTTTATGACTTGAGTGCAATATACACTAAATAAATTAAATTCTCGTCATTAATTATTCTCTAACTTTTTTGACCGAAAATAATTTACTCTTTAATTTTTTGGTTGTAGGTGCACGGTCTATCACAGTTATTTTAATAGGGAAATATTCATGTGAGAATTGGCATGTTCATGTATAAATAATACCATTAAACTCAATATTTCTGGCTCGAATTACAATGCATAACTCATCGCATCTATGCAATTCACAAAACATCATTCTGTGTTGCTGTGTGACAAATGGTACTCAAGCAAAAACCAGCTGTCGAACCCACCAAGAGATGAAAAATTGAGGACCTCGATATTACGAATTTAGTTTTCGGTTAGTACAATTCTACTCACCGGACAAATTTATATAATTTTTCCTGATCACATTGATTAGACTCTAGTATGTTTTGGTAGAAATAGAAATGTAGGTTATTATACCACTGGTTTAATTACACCAAATGTTAGTTCATATAAAAATTTTTTTCTAAAAACTCCTGTATAACTAATACTCACATTTATGAAACATTTGTTTTGAAATTTAAATTGTATTTGATCTTATGATTCATTTAGGAGCTTTCCTGCTGAGGATGACTATAGTACTAAAAGTTATGTTATGACAGAAATAGCAAAATAAGTCCTGATTAGGTTAAAAAATATCTCATTTTACATTAACAAAATACCTTATTTAACATGGCTCTCTAGTTATCTGATTAGTGTATAAATTTCATTTTTTCAGATAAATATTTCAACCTTTAACAGTTTTATCTTGCATAATTAGGTGAAGACGAGGGGCTTTCTAAGGATCTTAGAGGTGACAGTGCTGGGTTTTGTCCATATGATGAAGCACAGTGGCTTTTCAAATCTTGGGAGTAATCTTAATAGATTTTGCTATGATCATATCACTATGAGACTTTTAATGCCTCGAGTGCGCAGGTAGCAAAACTGTTTCATGTTTGGTATTCGAAAGACCACTTAGATGGTAGTATTAGCTTCGCGCTCTCTGTCCCAAGTCGCCAAACAATAACGATATTCCTATATTGAATTACCTTATTATGATGACCCAGAACATTCCATATATCTAGGGTTTTCTGTGTTTTTAGTGGTTTGTTGTTATATAAATAGTAGTGTAAGAACAAAGATTGTGGTAGTGCAAGCGACATTTCATGCATCAAATTTAAATTAGACGACTTTCATAATAAAACTATTGGATAGATATGTTCATTAAAATGCACTAGAGACCAGTGAATCAGACTAGCTGTCTAGGTTTTTATTTGCTATAGTTTATAGAGTTGATATTATGTTCATTTATTCTTATTCGAGATTATATGTAATTACAAATATAATAGGTTAGTTTAAATTCATTGGTTGGGTGTTATAAAAACGTATTTAAATTGTCAGCCTGAAAAATATTAAAGATTATTAGTTTAAACTATTACTAGCTCATTTACTGCCCTATTCTGTATAAGGAATAGTATTGTGTTCTACTCTTTAAAAAATTCATGATACCGAGGTTATACTCTAAATATTTAATCATAGTGTTTTGTGTATAAATAATAGTATAAATGGTCAATATAAGAAGGCCTTATCTAGATAGCTCTATTTTCATTGCATGTATTGTCTGAATATAGTGGTGATCTATGGCTATGTCACACTAAAACTCTCCTTTATATTAAATTTTAACAGCTATTAAAACAGGTTGAATCTGGTACATCTAAAAAAGCAGTACTTATTAAGGCCTTAATTTGAGTTGTTCGAGAAGATGAATAATATTATATTGTAATAGATATATATATTTCAAAGTCGCTTATATATAAAACCACTGATTTGCTTGTAGATAAAAAATATTGTATATATATATAAATATTCGAAAATTTTTGACTGATTTCGAATTGAACTATTGTTGTACAAAACAATTTACATCTAAGACTAATCGATCCATTTTCGTGTTTAATATTGGTCTCCAATTTAACATTTTTTGTGATATATTTTAATAATATGTAGTATCTAATACAAACAAGATTTTTATAATTGTTTGTGTTATACACCTTTAACCCTGACTACTATTTATTGATCACATGTCTGAATCATACACAGATAGTCGTGTTACGACTAGCTTCATAGAGAGCTATTTTTCGCGAGAGTGTTTAAACTGTTGATACAGTTATTGGGTGAAAAACATGAAGTTATTGTGTTGGAGACAGAAGGCTCGAAGACTTAAAAATCTATCCCGTGAAAGAGTTGTGTTCAGCCACATACCTTGTCATCGAATCATCATAGTTTATTCTACATGGGACATAAATATATCATGAAGGTTAAACAAAATGACTATTTTTAGAGCTGATAAACATAGATGTTAGCAATGGCTTGAACTTAAGCTTTCGTCATTAAGGAACCTCGTATCATGTCAAGAGAAGAGGAAATCATAGCAGTTGCTCTAAGGCTCAGGTAGAATAGAGTGAAGGTTCTTATAGCGAATTCAGGGTCTGTGCTTTTTATTCTTGATAATTGCATACAGGCCAGTCAACCAAATTTGTGGAGTAATAAATATATGAGTTGAAAATGTTGTGTAAAACCAGATAGTTGTTTTTTAGGGCTTTAATTAAAGCCTATGAAGATCATTATAACCATAGTTATACACGGCTAAATCAATTTAGATGCGACGGGCAGGACAATCCATAAATGCTTATGTTTTCCTCCTCTCTTTTATATGTTTTACAATAACATCCTTTTTTTTATAAAATACTAAAAATAATATTTCAGGCGGCTCCTTACATAATAGCGCTGTGGGTAACCACTTATAATAAAGGCTTTCTTTGTTCTTGGAGTGGAGTCTTAAGATGACTTTATTTGTTTATATATTTTCGATTTCAGTATTTTATATGTCTTTTCCTTGTTTATTAATAAGATTTGAGTTTTACTTAACTTTTTATATGGTAGAATATTGTTTAAGTCTTTCTCTTCTATGATTAAAAGTTTATTTATCATCGAGATAAGTTTTTTGTAATCTGCTTTCATTTGTCATTCGTTAAGTAAGTACTTTTTAGTGGATTTAAAGTAGTTTAGATTACGTGTAATGAGAGGTCAGATGGATGATTGACATTTAGTTTCGGTTCTCGCTGTATGCTTTTCAGAATTTTACAAAAAACAATTGCTTTTAGTTGGACCTCTCTTGTCAAAGAGTTAGGATAGATATTCATTTCGTATGAAGGATAACTTCGTGTTACTAATTATTATTAGTAAAACATATTATAGTTATTTCGGGACGATATCTAATGTGCGTGTACATGACTACAAGAGTACTATAGAACTGTCTTTAAGAATGTCATGCGCTTCAATATACTGACACTCCAAAGTAATGCTTAATTAGATTGAGCGAAAATAAAATAATATTGGATTATTGATCTCGAAACGGCGAATTAGATATGATTAACGAAGACACAAGAACAATAGGTTCATATTATTAAATCTTGCACATAATGAAGGAAATAAAACGACGCGAGGGTAAAATATTTAACCTCTGATGTTGCCTTTATATGAATAATGCATTATTACTTGTGAAAAAATAAGCTTGCAGTGCTTTTGGCCCTGAGACTATACCTATATGAGATAAAAGCAAATTGAAAATGGTTTGAGGCTAATGCATAGGGTGATTAAAAGAGGGAGGGGTGATTAGTAGCTAGCTTGGTGGCAACACTGAAAGGAGTACTTCGTGATTTGTAACTCCATACGAAATATGTCATGCTTCTCCTCTCAAGAATTTATTGGTCGGCTCCATGTGTTTTAAAACACATCGTTAAACCTAAACAAGTGATTCAGATACCGGGCTGCCAAGCTTAGGATTTTCAGATTATCTCTAGTACAAGATTATGATAGTCGATTATACATTATCATAGAGCAAACAAAAGAACCAACGAAATAGGTTTTAAAATTCAACAACATCTTCTACACATAAGTAGTGATATATTATATCACGCATGAAATAGACTGATAAATATATATTAAACAAACGATGATTATCAACTAAACCTGAGTGGCATTGTTAGTTAATCATAGGTGACAGGGTTATACTGTTCCATATATTTAAACCCTCGAGCAGTGTGGACTTATTATAATTTTTTTATGTTCTCTCACGTTGGAGGTATTTGACATACCAGTCTAAGTCTATACTATAATTTACATTGAAGATATATCTGTTAATTATAAAAGATACAATAACTCTACGTTAAGAACTAAAAAATTAGTGAGAAGAACATCAAGTATTTATAAATTATATTATAACTTCAGTACTTTTGTTGACTTTATTACTTTTTGACTTATATAACTCTAGATGACTATGCGCAAATGTTTTTAACAAGTTCTATATTTTAATGATCAATCCTATTGAATCGAAATATAACTCGAAATCGCACTCTTCCTTGAGGTTCTCAAATTTGACCCTTTCTAACTCGGTGAGAAAGGATTTCGGGCGTTATTTTTGGAGTCTAGGTAAGTCGCTACTGTTTATATTTCTCTCTCTCGGGAAAAATCTAAATGCCATGGACACAACACAATGGTTTCTCCATATTTATAGACATGAATGAATATGCTAAGTGAATAATAGCAAAATTTAGTTATTTAAATTAGTTGAATCTATCTAATCTTCAAAATTAATTAGTTAAATCAGTTTTAATTGTTTATAAACATCCCATCAAGTGTCTTTATCATAATCACTAATATAAAATTTTAATTTAAGAGAATAATTTCCATATTTGCTAATGCTAATAATTAGCTGAAACTTGGCACCTTTGCATGGTCTTATATAGGACTCGATGCGTGAAAAATTTCAACATAATCCGATCATACCCCGTCAGTAATTGATCTAATCATAACGACTCAGTAATTAATAAATGATTCTTAATCATAAAATTGTAAGATAGTAATAAAGACCTTAAGTTCTATTTAGCAAGTTACTATTCCTTTTGAAGTTGTTTCCTATTGGCCCTATGGCCAATAGGGTTCTGTTATCTATGATCTTGCCGTATAGGGTTATATTATCTGTGATCTTACCGTATAGGGTGTTATCTGTCATCTTGCCGTATAGGGTTATGTTATCTGTGATCTTGCCGTATAGGGTTATGTTACTATGATCTAATGTATAGGGTTTGTTATCTGTCATTCTTGCCCGTATAGGGTTCTGTTATCTATGATCTTACCGTATAGGGTGTTATCTGTCATCTTGCCGTATAGGGTTATGTTATCTGTGATCTTGACGGTCATTTATTTCTCAGCAAAAATTTCAAAAAAGCATAATACCCAAAACATTAAAGAGATATATTTGAAATTTAGGACACATATATTATGATACAATACCAAGAATTATACTAAGTTTTATCTCACTATAAGTATTAGACCTTTGTATATTGTTCTGGTTTACAAGTTATGCCAGGTAGAGCTCAATCTTCAAAAGATCGGTTTCGTGAATCGTGAACCCTTGCTATTTCTAAATAGCTATATGGATATACTTGTTTTGACAGTATTATAGCTAAGTATTATTTCAACAATATTATCGATAAGTAATTTTATAAATTAATTAATCGGAAAATGTTTTAGAAACTGCAACACGGCTCGTAAATATCTTGTCTCCACTGTAAGATAAAATTTTAGAAAGCAGTGGGTTAAAAACATTTTATAGAGCAGAAATAACAAATGTCTTGACAATTTATTGTTTCTCTAATTGCATAACGAGGGTTGTATCCGAATTTTCAAACAAATAAAATGCTTGTTAGAGTATACAATTTTTATTCGTTTTTCTTCATCTATTATTTTTACTTTTCCTCTTTTAGACGGTAGGTATATAGGAAAAGTATTGTGTTAGCAAAAATCTAACTCCGGAATGTCACTGGAATTACCCCTAGGGAGTATGAGCATAGCAAATCCGTTTTAATGAGGAAAAGTTCCGAGGCACCCCGTACCCGATTTTTTTTATTCTGATAAAGGCATATAGAAAAGTAGTTTTGTGTTCTCCCGGAATGTAGAAAGCTAAGTTTTAACACAATTGTGTTATAAATAATCTGGGTAAGATTCTACAATTATTATTATAATAATGAATCCTTGAATAATGAATGAATCCGAAAGGTCTTCCTGTGGCGTCCGCATCACTGTGATTATGAATCCGTCACTTTCACTGTGAGCGAGTTTCAGAGATTTAGGACGTCATGAATGAAAACACGATACTCATAGACCATTAACTACAAGAGGGAGGACCACATCGGTGCCTGACCAGCGACTAATCTAATTGCATCTTTTGAGGGCCAATATAGGGGAGGATGTTAGGAGGAGGGGATACTCTGAGAGAGGACTTAGGTAGAATAACAAAGTAATAAGGAGTCAGGAAGAGAGACAGTTTCCATAAGGAGTCAGGAAGAGAGACAAGGTGGTTTCCATAAGGTGCCATAATGGTACTTACTTCTACTAGACCCTCTCTAGAGAGACTCTAGAGACATATCACTCCTCAACAACTCCTATCGGAGCACATTTTTCAGTGACGTCACATTAAATCACTTTATACAACTCTGATAATTGTAGAGCATATGCGATAGATAATAATTGCATTTTATTTTAAACTCATTTTACTTGATTTAAGAAAAAATAGGCGAAAAATAATGTCATTTTTACGTGAAATCGTAATTATTATGAAATACGGGCCTTCGGCCCGTTGCCGCTACGCGGCCTCGGCGCTTCGCGCCTCGTCCGCTCCACGGCGTCGCCACCGGCCGCTCGCGGCCCGGGCCTCCCTGGGCCGCTTCGCGGCCACATTGTTGTTGTTTGTATTATGTGTTGTTTCTTGTTACATGGCATTTTGCCATGTATCTAGCGAATTTTCACAGCCTTCCACACAGGCCCGCTTCGCGGGCCTGAGAGGCTTTCTCACAAATTTGATTTTGCTAATTGAGATTTTATTCATACTCTATTATTAATAGTATGCTATAGTATTAAAATTAAGAAGCATTATTGTGCCGGCAATCGCGCAACAATCGTCACGAAATTCATTCTAGCTACACAAATTTAAAGTCAGACAGCTTTAACTTTCACAGAGTTTTATTGATATAAGTATCGATACGAAGAAGGAACAACTGTAACATAAAACGTCCCGTTTTCGCGAACAATAATCAAACAAGAACCCGTAAAAAACCCATTTGAACCCTGGTTAGAACCCGTAAAAGAATTTACCGTCTAAACTAATAAATCTTGAAACGAATCGAAAAACTAGAATAAAATACGTCAAACATAATTCTTTCCTGACAGTGTTGTCCAAAACAAAAACATTACAAAAAAACAAATATAGATAAAAATAAACCTAGCGGCGGCCGCGACAATTATAAACAAAAATATATTCATGATTTTTAGTTTTAAATAAAAATGCCGTTTCCGTCACTTAAGATTGCCTGACTGAGCTGAAACCGGTCGCAATCGTTTAGAATGACTTCGACCATATAAAACTACTTCGAGGTTCTTCCCTTTACGGGCCTGCTTAGCTTGGCGTGGTTTAGTGGAAGCCATTTTTGTCCTGTCTCTCTGGGACAGTAGGCTTACCAGGATGGAGCTAGAGGTAGAGGCCCTCTTTTATACTATATCACCACCCTCTAACACTACTGAACCCAAAAGATATCGTACGAGTCTTTGACCTAGACGTATACATATATACAAGATTATATATATATGTATACCGTTTGCGCCATTTGTGATGGTTCGATTGAGATGAAATCGGTCTTAATCGATTCAGCTAGCCGTCTACCTAAACACGAAAATACCTTGTTTTATAGCCATTTCAAGTTTCAAAAAAAATTTTTCATGACGTCATAACTTTAGTTGATGACGTCATAATGTTTTTATAAACAATAGCCTCGTAACCTCCTCGACATCTCGCGATTTGCAAAGTTTCGTTTCAATTGAGAACGCCTTCGAGAGTTATCGTTCGCCATACGAAAGGGTAGAAACTCTTACACATATATTATATATATATATACATATATATAATATACATATATATATAAACTTTTTTCGGACATATATTTTTGTTATCAGGAAGTCAATAGGAACCGATTCCGCTCACTCCCACCCTCAACTTCCGTCATCCGAACAACCTCATAAGCGTCATTTTCATAATGAAAATTCGCTAAAATAAAGAAATGGCGTCCCTAATGTACAGTTATGCAACTAAGCTACCCAGGGAGTGATAAAAGATCCGTTATATCCGTCCTCTAAGTGTTAGTTTCTTTTAACGAATTTTCATAATGAAAATGACGCTTATGAGGTTGTTCGGATGACGGAAGTTGAGGGTGGGAGTGAGTGGAATCGGTTCCTAAAAGCTTCCTGATAACAAAAATATATGTCCGAAAAAAGTTTATATATATATGTATATATATATATATATATATGTATATATGTAAGAGTTTCTACCCTTTCGTATGGCGAGCGATAACTCTCGAAGGCGTTCTCAAATTGAAACGAAAGTTTGCAAATCGCGAGATGTTGAGGAGGTTACGAGGCCTATTGTTTATAAAAACATTATGACGTCATCAACCAAAGTTATGACGTCATGAAAAAAAAATTTTTTTGAAACTTAAAATGGCTTTAAAACAAGGTATCTAGTATTTAGGTAGACGGCTAGCTAAATCGATTAAGACCAATTTCAGCTCAATCGAACCATCACAAATGGCGCAATTGGTATACATATATATATAATCTTGTATATATGTATACGTCTAGGTCAAAGACTCGTACGATATCTGTTGGGTTCAGTAGTGTTAGAGGGTGGGGATATAGTATAAAAGAGAGACCTCTACCTCTTGCTCCATCATGGTAAGCCTACTGTCCCAGAGAGACAGGGCAAAAATGGCTTCCACTGAACCACGCCGAGTTAAGCAGACCCGTAAAGAGGAAGAACATCGAAGTAGTCTTTATATGGTCGAAGTTATTCTAAAACGAATGCGACTAGTTTTAGCTCAATCGGACAATCCTAAGTGACGCAAACGGTATTTTTATTTTAAATAATCATGAATATATTTTTTTCAACCTTAAGATTTTACTCAAATTAACAATTTGTTTACAAAAAAAAATTTGACATTTTTCTTTAAATTTTATAAACAATCATAAATGTAAGTAAGAGTTGAAGTTGTCTTTATATGGTCGAAGTCATTCTAAAACTCAGGCCCGCTTCGCGGGCCTGTGTGGAGAGGCTGTGAAAATTCGCTAGATACATGGCAAAATGCCATGTAACAAGAACAATAATGAAACAACACATAATACAAAACAACAACAATGTGGCCGCAAAGCGGCCACAGGGAGGTCCCCGGGCCGCGAAGCGGCCCGGTGGGCCGACGCCGCGGAGCGGACGAGGTGCGAAGCGCCGAGGCCGCGTAGCGGCTACGGGCCGAAGGCCCGTATTATTGTACTTGAAGGATATTAAATAGTGGAATTAAGTTGCAAGATTAGAAATTATTTAATTGTCATACATTTTAACAATAATTAACAAATAATGTCATTGATGACATTAAATAATATTACAAAGGATTAGCTGTTACGGACCGATTGGAAATAGCTTCGCTACCGGACTTCTTATAACTGAGCTTTACGACCCGAGTCCTCCCTTTAGAGTAGTAAGTCTATGATAATAAACAAAAAAAATTGACAATAGAAGAAAAGGTTGCTCTGTTTGTACCTGTCTCTGATCTTGCCTTTGAGGACGAAGATTGTAGCCATGGAATCGAAGGGCCAGGTTTCTTTCTGGTACGACATAATCGATGAATAACATTGGCTTGAGAAAATATTTGAGATACGCATATAAGAGAAATACGGCGTACAAGTATAGCAAATCTTCAGCGCCACGAGTATATTTTGAAATAGAGAAAAAACCTCTACTTTATCTATTTTCTAAAATTATATATCATATTATTCAACATACTACAAGTATCATGTGAATGGGATCGTAGACAGTTAACCTGATAGATACGTCTAATGGACAAAGTTTAAATTGAAGTCTACCTGTCTCTTCGATGTAAACCTCTTCTTGTCTAGTACTGAGGTATATGTATTTGACATTCTATTTTATTATAATTTATTTAAAATTATTAAGCGTATTAATAATAGTAATAAACAGACTCATAAGATATGAATGCGTAAGAAAACACATTTCTTCTTTACCACAAAAATATAATTTCTAAAATATATAATCCTAGTTTAATTAATCTGTACACAATGTAAAGGGAGGCTGTAAAGACAATGAGTAGGAAAATACCTACATCAAGTAAAGTTCTTTGGAACCAATAGAGGTGTTGAGAACCACTTTTCAGATAACTCAAACCCGAATTATTCCTCAGAACGAAATCGATCCAGTAGTTAAACTTTTCTTCGGCGGAGTGCAGTTCGTCTCTAAATGCTGATGACAGTTCTTTCATATTAGATTGATAGCTGCAATCAGAATGTAAATTAGCGATTTTTTATAAATATTCGTCAATAAGATATATAACGCAGATAAATTCAATAGTTTTCAACTTTGAATTAAAAAATCTTGAAAAAACTCATTTTCAAACTTGTTTTAAAATCATTTTACTTAATTCAGGACAAAATAGTCGAAAAATTATGCTATATTTGCGTGAAATCAAAATAAATATACGAAAAATCAAAACATGACGTTACCAATGTACCCCTATGTTACCAAGCCACACAGGCAATTATAAGAGCCCTTGTATTCTCCCTCTACCATGAAAGGTCCTAATGTTCGCTTAAACACAGGTTCATTTTGGTTTAGGGATCTTTTACGAGTACCTGACATCGTACAGGCTCAGAACTACCGGTCAAGAGTCCTTTTCAAAGGACGGAACGTGAAAAGATTTCCCTTCTTTTCATGAAAATCATAGATGCCCCGATTTAACTGAGACTGTCTTATTAGCATCAGGCAGACGTTCAACAGCTGACCATATAACACTACCAGGATCCCCTTGAGCAATGATTAAAGAACTACTATGTCTTTGTACCATATCTTTGATAGAAGAGCAAAAATCACTTGAATATAGATAGTAGAATGAAACATGATATACTGAGTTACACAAACTAGTTACCTATTATCATTCAATATTGTTTCAATAACACCTCGGAACGATTCTTTATCTAATTTGGTGTAGTCCAACTTGATGGCCACTCCCATGTTCTCTAATCTGATGATATTATTTTCTTGATCGAACATAATTGGTATTCCAATTAGTGGAACTCCATAGTGAACAGCTTCTTGTATGCCATTATGCCCACCGTGACTTATAAACAAAACTACATTTCGATGAGCTATAAAAGTAAAGAAAACGCATTGGATAATAATAGTTATATGTAATCAAGTCAAACCAATAAAAATAATGTAATAGTAATTTAGGCACCAAAGGAGTAAAGAATTCTGTTATTTCCCTGAGCAGTAAGTTAACTGCCGAGACTAAGCCGAGGTATTTATGTGTTTAACTCTCGAGGCAGAGCCGAGAGTTCATTATCAGCATTAGTTCATTTTTTTCATATTACTTGTGTACGTTTATCTTTAAAGTGTAAAGAATCGAAAAATAATTAAATAATTAAAAAGTTTAAATTTAGAACAAGTGTACCTTTACTTAAAAAATAAGTTCACTAGGTTTCGTTTTAATACAACAAGTATATCCATGATTTTTGTTTGACCATAAAAGTTAGACAGCATCTAGCGGGATCAGTTCCTAGATGGGTGACCGCTGGTACGAAACAGATGTATTTACCATTTGAGGACGAGCGAAGTGAGTCCAAAGATGTGTTGCAGTATAAATTTAACGACTTGTATATCTTAAGGACGAGCGAAGCGAGTCCGGAGCTGTGAGGATGGGTGTAGCGAATCCGATTAAATGAGGTAAAGTTCTGAGGTGCTCCGTACCCCATCATTTTAGAAGCTATATTGATGCTATGAAATGTAAGGATCAAACCACAAGTATTTTTGGAACCCGAGAGAAAAATATCTGGTTTAAACAGAAAATATGCAGCTTCTGTATGTATAGAAGCTAATGTAAGGTCAGTATAAGCTACTTCCTACTTTCATTACTTTAAGGAAAGTAATGTAACCTAAACTAATTTATATACAAATGGATTATTATATTATATTATATCATACTATATTATATTATATCATACTATATTATATTATATTATTAACCACATTGTTCTCCATAAAAAATAATCCAGAGGAGAGTTTGGGAGGTGGTTTTTTCATAGATATTATATATTATCACCGCTTTTTTACATAATTCTTGTTTAATACATGTTTGTTGTATAGTACATTTTTGGGGGTGGGGCATACATTCTGTTTTTAAATCACTAAGCTTCGTATTAACCAGAGATTTTGGAATAAGAGGTCTCCATTACTCAATCAAATTTACCACTCATATATTCTCACATCTAGCCTATAAATATGGGCGAAGTATTTTTCAACACGTTTTTGTTAAAAAATCCAGCCCCCCCCCCCCCCCCATGAACCTAACCGCATAAGCTCAGTTTTTCTTCGAAAATTCTCTAAAAAGTTAAATTTAATTCCAGTCAAATTATATAAATTATAATTCATCTAGTCAATAAAAGTTAAAGGTAATACCTAATATGTCACTTTGAGGAATCCAAGACTTGATCATAACATTATCAGGAACACCAGACATATTCTCTTCCAATTTCCATATAATTTTTTTATCTAGTTCACGAAATACATCCAATATTATACGCTTCTTAACTTCTGACATCAAACTACTTTTGAAATTAGAACCTAAACTAAATAATATTGCACCTTTCTCAGCACTGTCTAAAAAGGTCTGGATATCCTAAAATAAAATCTTGATTAATATATAAGTAAGATTATTACAAAGTTACGATTTTGAAACACTTAGAGACAGGTAGGTAAGTTATGTTACGACATTTGTTTACTCTCCATGATAGGTTAGGTTAACCCAGCTCCGACAGCTAAACACTCGAGGAAAGGATAGTTTAACCCAGCTATGACAGCTAAACACTCAAGGAAAGAATAGGTCAACCCAGCTACGACAGCTAAACACTCGAGGATAGGTGAGGTTAACCCAGCTACGACAGCTAAACACTCGAGGATAGGTTAGGTTAACCCAGCTACGACAGCTAAACACTCGAGGAAAGAATAGTTTAACCCAGCTATGACAGCTAAACACTGAAGGAAAGAATAGGTTAACCCAGCTACGACAGCTAAACACTCGAGGATAGGTTAGGTTAACACAGCTACGACAGCTAAACACTGAAGGAAAGAATAGGTTAACCCTGCTACGACAGCTAAACACTCATGGAAAAGTTAGGTGCAACTACAAAGCTACAAAAAAAACATCGCCTAGAAAATACGGGTAAAATAACCTGATTTGTTTACATAGTTATTTCCCGCTCCCTTCTTGCAGGGATTTTTTTTCTTAAGAATCAGTGGTGTCTAAACGGACCTGTCAAGTTTTTTAAACTAAACGATAGACTGTAGTTATGTTATGACAGCTAAAATTTGAGATTAGGTAAGGTTAAACCTATAAGATTTAAGTCTGTATAAAGCCATAGAATAAATATGAGGGGTTACGAACTCATTTTTGTAGCTCACTACATTTGCGTTCATATACTTATTACAAAAGTTGCTTAGGGTCAACAATTAAAAGTAAATACAAAATAATACAAAATAAAAGCTAACTTTTTTAAATTACCTTTGGTAATGGTTTTGGTTTATTTATGTGAAGCCCTGGGATCGGTATTACGGATGGAGGCATCGGTCTAAAGCCATGGAGCACTTGACTATGACCAATCATTGCTAAGACAGCACTATTACTGACTATATCGCTGACAGACGGTATAGCCCCAAAGTATTCCTGACTCACCCTATCTATTTCAGGATAATAATAAAAATCCATCAAAAAACGTCCCAGTAAATACAGTACGGTGTTATACACTCGACCCATAAAGTTTAATTTTAAATATTTAAACAATAAATAATTATTAACATAAGAGGGATTGTTGTACATTCCCAATGTATTTAAATAATCGAAATCAGTATAAGGTGTAGCAAAGACTAAAGGCGGATAGTTAAAATAATGTATGTAACCATAAAAACTTTCACAATATACATCCGATAATATTAAATCAAAATTATAATTTTTATAATTATTTTTAAACTGAACACTGTTGGGAGAGTTAAGGGTCTTATCGCATCCGAACACTGAGGGATCTGTCAGGTAAGATATGTAATCAATGATATTGTCCTGATGAATCAATTTTTCCAAATAATCAGGTTGTGATTGGATGATATTATCAATGTCATCGTTCCATACTTTTGCTTTGAAGTGGTGCACTGTTATGTTCGAGTGAGTTTTGTATGAAACATCCGTCGTGACCACGAGTGTCACCTGAAAAATATTATGAAAACATTAGGTAGAGTACCTTAAAATTTTGCCTCACAACTTTAGACTCGCTACGCTCTTCCTTAGAATTACGTCGGTCTTGTTAAGCTCGACCACATTCGCTCCACTGCTCCAGAATTTATTATTTTATAACTCAATTACGTTAAGGTAATTATTATGCTAAGTTAAAAGTATCCTACTTTAGGTAAAGAATATGTTGGTAATTATTTAAAAACTTAGGTAAGGGGTAGCCTCGGAACTTTCACTCATCCTCCCAGTCTTTGCAACAGTCATCCTCAATACTTCGGACTCGCTTCGTTCGTCCTGAGAATGTACAAATTACAAATTGTACACATAGCACATATTTTTTTTTAATTTTAAAATTAAACTTAGCACATTTATTGGTTTTATATAAGACTGCCTAATCTCAAACAAACCCATATATTTTCCCGCGTTTTAGGAATTTTTTCTGAGTCAATATTGTAGGTTAATGTCGTTATAAAAAAACATATTTTTTGGATGGTACTACTAGACTTAAATATTGGTTTTTTCAAGTCTACCATAAATAAACTAGGAGGTACCATGATATCAGTCACAATACACACACACAAATAAAACACCTGACATAAAAAATATTACACAATAGTTATGCATTGCAACATGAATTATTTATGTTTGTTGATACATTAAGAATATGCTTTCATTGGCACTAATCGAAGTAAAAAAAATTAAATATTACTGGCTCTATAAATTTCATATACGCCTAATCTAAAATTGCTTATAGCCTTTGTTAATCCTTAAATTTATAATAGTATTGATACATTACTTTACTTACATTATGTCCTTTATCAGCCAGTAAATGAGATATAATATGATAGTATCTAGTATGACTTTTAGATGCTACTGAAGATAATAGTAGTATATCAGCTGATTTAATTAAATCAAGCAGTGATATCAAAGTAAAAACAAATAAGTGTTTCATTGTTAACTATATGGAAGACGTTGTAAAAAAAAGAACTATAACGATTAAGTTTTTCGCGATAAATCGATGAATTTCGTGTATCTTCGAGAACGCAATATATTAGATTAATATATTATAATTAACATATTATATCATTATTAGGTTTTACTCAACCTCCGTAGTTTATAGGCTCAACTTAAATTTAAACTTTACAGGTTTCTTAATATTCAACACTGTATTTTTATTTATTACTTTTGAACTTATTATTTAAATAATTTCTATATTTTAATATATAAAAGAAAATCTTATGGTTACAATTAACAATAAATTTTCATACTCGATGCAAAAGCCCTTTTAACTCCATTTACATGCGAGGTAAATTGAATTCGATTTTAGATTTTATAAATAATACATGTTTTAATTAAAATATTTTAATTAAGCTAGACAATTTTTAATTTGCTGTAGTTAAAAAGCAGTCGCTATTTATTTACTATATTTTACTTAGCACTCCCTTCAACAATTCATACAGTTATGCAACTGACCACTCTAGCGGCTACGGTATAATATCAAACAACCTATTTATTTGCTAGCTCACTTGTTATAGCTAAAATTGAGTCAAACATACAATCAAGGTCTTTCTAGTTAATAATACTGTAACATTGTCATGTCCACTATAGCACAGTCAATATTTAATATCGAAAGGATCCTCCTTCTCAGTTTTAGCTCACTATAAGTTGTCTTAAATTAAAACCATTAGTAAACTATATATATATATATATATAATATATATATATATATATATATATATATATATATATATATATATATATATATATATATATATAATATATATATATGTATATATGTATATATATATATATATATATATATATATATATATATATATATATATATATATATATATATATGTATATATGTATATATAATATATATATATATATATATATATATATATATATATATATATATATATATATATATATATGTATATATAATAATACAATAAAATGTAATAATTTAAACATTTACATTTAATTCGTTTTTAATATTTTCTTTTATTTTAGCATTAATGAAAACAATTAATAAAAAAACTAACGTAATTTAATACTATTCAACAATTAATAATGTTAAATAAAACTATAATATAATATAAAAGATCTCTCACATAAGAGACGAGTCTGCTTTAAGGAAACCCTTGCGCTACAGACTCTCTCCACAAATATTATAATTATAATTATTATTATTATAATTTAATTATAATTAAATCTAATCAATATAATTATTTATAAATAAAATTTGGAAATTTTTATGAACATCATGTCTAATTCATTGTGATATCATTAAAACTATACAGATAAACATCAATGCACAATTAAACAAATACAAGTTTGCATAACCTCGCATACATATACCTACACATTCACTTATCATGTATATGTCTATAAAATTTTTTTATTTTGTAGGTTCATTTAGTTATTATTTATTTTTCTTGAATCCTTGATGACTTAATAATGGAAATTAGGAGGTATTTGCCTACAGATAAGTTGTATTTTTCCTTACCCATTTCCAACAATATTAATGAAAACATTAATGGTACAACTACAATGTGGTTGCGAATCGGCCACAAGGAAGCCCCCGGGAATCCCCGTACGTTTTCATTGACTTCAATACGTTTTTTAAAAAATTGTAAAAATACAAACAATAATCTAATCTAATTTGTTGGAATTCAACAAAAAATGTATACTTAGTCTCGTTTCAATTCGGTAAGTATCTTTAAAATTTAAGCAGCATTGAGCGAGGTCAGTGCCTGGATGGGAGACCACTGACAATCAAAGGAGTCACTGAGGACAAGCGAAGTGAGTCCGAAGTAGTAGGATGAGCGTAGCGACTCCGATTTGGCAGGATTTAAAACATCTTCTTATGAGATGCTTTCATTGGCACTAATCGATTGGACACGGATTTTCCTCTTTAAGGATGGTGAAAAACAATTTATTGAGCAAAGCCTCTTTGAATATACTTAATTTTTACTTCTTTTAA
>JACMZG010000008.1:71889213-71914213 GCA_018340805.1 Microvelia longipes | reverse complement strand
TATATATATATATATATATATATATATAAAGTCTCGCGAAATTTTTTTTTTTCGTCATTAGTGACCTCTGAAACGGATTTGTGTCGTGGTCCGAGGTTCGAATTCCGCCATGACGCCTATCCCATTAGCGAATTTTTTCCCAAAGGAAATTCGCTAAAATCGAACGTTTCCGTTAGTTTCAGAATGTAAGTTATTAATTATTTATTATCTAGTGTTGAAGTAATCATGGATAGTAATTCAAATATTTTCAGTGGGCGTATCTTGATATCAAGGTGTCTATGTTAACCAAACTGCATTCAGATGAACCATCAAATTTAGCACGGTTTGATTAAAACAAGGATTTTTGTCAATAAGTCTATAATGACGACTTATTTACTTTGTATTGACTTCCCGTAAATTCTCAATCAGGCCTTCGTTTTCTGGTTATGTTAACCAAACTGCATTCAGATGAACCATCAAATTTAGCACGGTTTAATTAAAACAAGGATTTTTGTCAATAAGTCTATAATGACGACTTATTTACTTTGTATTGACTTCCCGTAAATTCTCAATCAGGCCTTCGTTTTCTGGTTATGTTAACCAAACTGCATTCAGATGAACCATCAAATTTTGCACGGTTTGATTAAAACAAGGATTTTTGTCAATAAGTCTATAATGACGACTTATTTACTTTGTATTGACTTCCCGTAAATTCTCAATCAGGCCTTCGTTTTCTGAAACTGATATAAAGAGATAGACAAAAAGCCTGGAGTTTTGGACTTGTTGCACCAGTATGATTAATAAACACAAGAAATAAACAATATTTTAAATTAATGTAAAGATGAATATATCAAAACTTTAGCAAAAGTCGAGCACACTGTTGTCAAAGTTATTCCGGAAACCGTTAAGTTACCTATTTATTGATTTATTTATTTATTTATTTATTTATTTATTTATTTATATATAATACACAAGCTTGCGCTTTTTTACAAAAAGTATACAATAATGTAAGTGCAAATAATTAGTACAAAAAAAAAGGAATTTAAAGTGTAACTACAATTACAATAAAAAAAAACATTTAAAATAATAAAAAGAATAATTAAAGGATTTGAAGTTGTAAAAATAAAAAGAAAAAAATAAGTATTCTATAAAAATAAATAAAATGAGAATATACTAAAATAAATGTAATATGTCAGTAGAGAAAAGTTGGAAAGAATAATATCATAAAAAAAGGTCAAGATAATGAAAATGTATGCAGTATTTATGCAAATTATCAAGTAAATAAATGTAATTATAAACAGCAAAAGAAAAATAAATATAATAGGAATGAATTCAAATAGGAGATATTTTTATTTATTTATTTAAGAAAGTAAAATCAACAATATGAATAAAAAATAAATAAATAAAAATAATAAATAAATAAAATTAAAAAAAATGGGAAGTTACAAAAGAATAAGAATCGTGCATTATGAAAAGAAGTAAATAATAAAACTAACAAATAATAAAAATTAAAACATAGCATAAAGTGAACTATAAAAAATAAAAATTTAACAATTACAATATCAATTTAACAAATAATTTGCTTATTCATCATAATTATTATTATTTATTTTTTCTTAATTCTAAATCATGTTTTGGCACATTAATGACCAGTCTAGAGAGATCACATATAAAAATTAACATTAAATAGTAAACATTTTAGGGGTTATAAACAAAAGTTAAACTAAAGAAACATAACATTAGGTATATAATTTAGTCACAAGCCTTGAGAAAGTAGTTTGACTTTGGATATAGAAAATATCTAACTCAGGAGGAAGATTATTAATCAGTCTTTGCATCCTTATGAGGGGAGAGTTAAACATATAATTTGTACAATTTATACTATGGGGAATAAAAAATGTATTGTGAGATCTAGTATGATGGGTAGGAATTCGAAATGTTAATTTAGAGACAAGTTCAGGGGAATCTATGGTATTATGTAGTAGTTTAAATATTATATTAATGTCAGCAATTTCTCTTCTATGATTAAGAGGTAATAAAGTTAACATTTTTAATACTTCTTGTTTATAAGGATGGTCAACAGTGGGTATATTACTTTTAAATGCTACAAGTTTTAGGAATTTATTTTGAACTCTTTCTAAAGAGGAGGAATATTTTAGATAATAAGGATTCCAAATGGGGGAGGCATATTCTAAATAAGGCCGGACTAGTGTGGTAAAAAGAGTTTTCAGTGATGAGATAGATGTGAAAGATTTGGTATTGCGATTTATGAAACCTAGCATTTGAAAACCTTTGTTGACTATTTTATCAATATGGGTGGAGAAAGTTAAATGAGGATCAAGTAAGACACCTAGGTCTTTAATAGAATTAACAATTTTAATATTTTCTCCTCCAATGGAGTATTGATAAGTTATAGGATTAGTCATTCTAAAAAACTGCATTAAATGGCATTTACTAATATTTAATAGCATACCATTGGTTTTGCACCAATGGTAGAGAGTATTTAAAGCCAGTTGAAGGAGAAAACAATCATTCAAATTTTTTATACAGAGGTAAATTTTAAGGTCATCTGCAAAACATATATATTGCACACAGGAAGGTAAGTTTAAATCAAGTAGAAAAATAATAAATAAAAGGAGGTCCAAGGTGAGAGCCCTGGGGCACCCCACTCTCAGCGATAAAACTTTTAGATCGGGTAGAATTGAGTTTAACAGCAAGGACACGATTAGTGAGGTAGGTACGAAGCCAAGATAATATTGGATCTCTAACACCTAGAGCTTCAAGTTTTTTAATCAATAGCTCAATAATGACACGGTCGAAGGCTTTAGAAAAGTCAGTATACACAGCATCTACCTGGTAGCCATTATCAAAACATTCAAGAATATAATTTTGGTAAATAAGAAGATTTGTAATAGTTGACCGGCCGTGTAGAAACCCATGTTGGGGGCAGGACTAATGACTTGTTTAAAAGATGGTAGAATTTTATCAAGTACAATTGATTCAAAAACCTTTGGTATGGTAGAGAGTATGGCAATTGGTCTATAGCATGTGACATCATTACGCGAGCCACTTTTAAAAACAGGAGTGATAAAACTTTCTTTCCATCTTTCAGGAAAAATACCCATGGACAAAGATTTCTTAAATAAAATATAAAGAGGTAAAGTAAGAGAGGTACTACAGGCTTTAATAAGAGCTGGAGGAAGGTCATCAGGACCAGGTCCCTTATTCGGATTGAGGTTATTGAGAGATTTAGAAATGTCTTCAGATGTTATCAATACAGCAGATAAGTCAATTTGATGAGTAAAATTAAAATTAATATTAGTAGGGGTTTTGGGATTAGATGAGTAGACAGATGAGAAAAATTTTGCAAATAAATTTGCTACATCATATGGATCACTTTTAACCTCATTATTTAATTTCATATTAGTAGGGATTTTATTTGACTTGCGTAATGAATTCACATAAGACCAAAATGTTTTAATATTATTAGAGGTAACATCAGATTCTATAGACTTAATATATTTTTTAAAGCAATTTTTTAACTTGATTCTGCATTGCCTCCTCAAATCTGAAAAAACATTATAATCATTTATCGCCCTTGTGACTTTATAACGCAAATGGGCAGCTTTTTTGAAAATATTAATTTTTTGGTGTCTGAGTCAACCCAAATAGGGAAGGTGGTTTTATATCTTTTAAATTAGGAACAAAGTGATCTATTGCCTTTTTAACAATGTCATAAAATAGATTAACTGCTGACTCTATGTCCAAGTGATCTAATATACACCAGTTATAGGAACTAAGATATTCATTAATAAGGCGATAATCAGCTTTTTTAAAATTATAAACATAGGGTTCATAAGATATGAATTTTGGAATAATTAAATCAGTAATAGTACAATCAAGGGGAGGATGATGAATATCAGGTTCAACAAGATAATCTTGAGAACGGGAAACAGAGAGAGAGTTCATGTTAGATAATATTAAATCGAGAATGTGACCATTTCCGTTAATGACATGATTATATTGCCGGAGATCAAGAAAAGCAAGCATATCAAGAGCAAGTGTAGCCTGTTGACTAGATGGGGTAGATTGTTGAGGGACGTCCAGGTTCCAGAGTATAGATGGCAGGTTATAGTCACCAAAAAAAGTAGAGAAGCATTGTTATAGATGTTGGTAAGATTTTCAATTTCTTCAAAATTGATTTCATATTTGTTAAGTTGAGAGTCAGGGGGAAGATAAACACATCCAGTTATTATTTCAACAGATCCAATTTTTAACAATAAAAATATTTGTTCAATAGATTCGGATTTTAATTGAATACGGCTTGAAGAAATATCGTTTTTGACAGCTATTAAGGTACCACCACCAGATAATTTAGTGCTAGTATTAGAGTTTCTATCAGATCGATAAATAGTATAATCAGTTAAGCCAAGTTCAGTTGATGAAATAGTCTCATTAAGGTTAGTTTCAGTTAGAATGATCAGGTCATAATCAATTACGGTGACTGCGGTACGAAACTGATCAAGTTTGGAACGAAGTCCATTTACGTTTTGGTAGTAGCACTTGAGTGGCCTACCAAGTTTTTTGAACTTGGGTAGCCTTTTACAATTTTATATGAACCATATCTTGCTTTAATAGTTAAATTAGGTTCAGATTTTTGTCGTATAGCCAATTCCTCATTAAGGTAATTCAAATAAGGTCTCTCCGCCACCGTCTTATCAGGACCCAAAGATAATTTTGAATCCTTCGGAAATTTATTTTTATTCGCCAAAAGATTCACAGCAGTATTTTTACTATCAAGAAAGATTTTGAGAGGGCGAATTTTGCCGGGAATTATAGTACCAAGTCTGCGAGTGTGAACAGTAGCAGGTAAGGTAATGTCAGGAATAAGTTTCAACGTATCAAGGGCTCTTTGATTGTCGCAAAGCGCAGGATCAGTAGAGGTGTCCAATTCAGGAAGTCCATACAAAATAACATTGCAGGCTTTGCTATTTCTCTCATTCATTTCAGAAATCGCAGTCTCAACCAAGACAGGCACTGGAATATTGTGAATATTTGTAGAGACGTTGACATTAATTTCGTTGATTTTATCTTCAAGTGCTTTGAATTTGTCATTAAAGAAAGTTTTGAGATCGTCGTCTTTTGAGGTATTTCTAACTGAAGGTATATTATTACCCTTACAGTTTTTGCAAATAAATTTTAATATATCACGATTTTGCAATAATGATGTCGTGGTAGATCTATTCAAACCTGTACATTGTGGATGAACATAATGGTGGCATCCGTCACAGGACAACGCACGTGTTGTGTCTTTGATAACTAAACCACAAGATGAAATTACGCACTGATCATGGGTCATTTTGAAAAATGGTTTAAAAACTAACTAAAATTAATAAAATTAACTAGAAAATTTTCAATTAAACGGTGGAAAACTAAAAAAATAAAACAAGTAAAAGAAGAGAGATGTTTACCGCACGATTCTTCTTCTTCTTCTGATCTTTTGATCTTATCTTATCTTATCTTTTGATCTTTATCTTCTTCTTTTGATCTTAATAAGAGATTAAAAAGAGTTCGCCAACATAACTCTGGTCACTTTGGTGGTAGGGGTAAAAAGGCCGCTCTGACAACACTGACCAAGTCAGATCGATCGGTTCACTCTCGCAAACACACCCTTAATCAAACAGATCGGTTCACTCTCGCAAACACACCCTTAATCAAACAGATCGGTTCACCCCGCAAACACACCCTTAATCAAACAGATCGGTTCACTCTCGCAAACACATCCTTAATCAAACAGATCGGTTCACTCTCGCAAACACACCCTTAATCAAACAGATCGGTTCACCTCGCAAACACACCCTTAATCACCTCTTGCAAACACACCCTTAATCAACAGGTTCACCTTGCAAACACCCTTAATCAAACAGATCGGTTCACCCTCGCAAACACACTCTTAATCAAACAGATCGGTTCACTCTCGCAAACACACCCTTAATCAAACAGATCGGTTCACTCTCGCAAACACACCCTTAATCAAACAGATTATAATTTATAATCAATAACAGGTTAGCTAGTTTTTTAATATGCCTTATTTAACTTTTAATTGTTTTCTGATAAAACCCTATATTTACAACAGGGTGGATTTTGCTTTTTCTTTTTAAGGCATGATTATGGCCAGCTTGGCCGAAACGTCGCCACATTAATTCATTTTTTTTATAATCCCATTCTTGGACTATCAACATTAAAAATAAGTTAAAAGTGATACAGCTCAACGTCTTGATCAAATTTATAATCTTGGAATCAATATATTGCTAATATTCTTATAAAGAGTTAAAACCAATAAAAAATGTGCTGCCAAGTATGACAAGAGGTTTTAAATGCATTCGTTAAATGCATGCATTAAAAATATTTGCTGTATTAGTTATTTAAATGCCTACAAATGCCGCTTTACTTTTCTAACCGAGAGATTTGGTTACCTAATCATTTTGTGTTCGAGCGTAGCTAGACCGATTTTATTGTGACATTCTAAGGACGAGCGAAGTGAGTCCTAAGTATCGATTTACCCTATCCAATTTTTGAATTTATTTCCTTCTGTTTTGTTATTTCTTTTGTTTCTTATTATTTATATCTTTTATTTTTAAAGTTTCGTCTTTTAATAAGAGATTTACTGTACATAGTTTTGTCTACAAGTACTTATAAGAAAAAAAATAATCGAAAGTTTTCTCAAATACTTTAGATTGTTTTTATAGTTTAGGAAGGAAAGTTAAAATGACTCCTGTGAGGTTTTCCAATTACTTAAGAAATTGGGTGAAATTGATGTTTTCATTTCTTCTTCTAAATGGTTTATGTTTCTATTGTGAATGTGTTGCAAAATGAGCTACATTTTATCTTAGAAGTAATATCAAGAAAACTTAGGGCTAAATTAAATACAGGGAATAGTAGAATAGAACCCTAAATACAATGCATTTTCCTGACTGTTCTCTATTCATTTCTAATTACCGATAAGATTTTTATTATATACGTGTTCTATAATAGTATACTATTTTACTAGGCGGTAAAGAAGCATTTAATTGCAAAGATTATTTTATTGTCGAGTGATAGGGAATCATAAAAATTTTCAAAGCTATAAAATCTCTTTACCACCATGTAAGATTTACTAGTTTTTCTTGAGAGCACATTAAACCTGACTATGCATTCTCATTTTGAACTGAACAAATCAAATAAAAACATTCGCTTCAAGAAAAATCAAATAATTATTATAATAACAGACAAATGGTGTTAAAATACTTCTTCTTCTTCTTTCACTTTTTGGTCTTATAAATTAATATGACAGACAATACTATCGTTTTTTTAACTATCTTTATTATTTATATTTTTCGACCTCTTCTATCAAATATTAAATTACCCAATATGTATTCAATTACATGATCTTTCAAATTAAAGATGTGTAGGTAAAAGTTTTTAATGATAATAATAATACTTTACTTAAAATACTTAATACTTATACTTAATACTTTAGTTAAAATACTTAAAGTTACAACTTTCAATCTTCTTTATCTTCCTAGATTATAGGTTAAACTTGATATGTCCTACAATAATTTATCTTTAATAACTGCTTCAATGCCATGGTAATAAAATCGTACTGACTTTTTTGAGTCAGTAAAGTACCTACTTTGCTACCGTTTTAAAAAATCTAATTTTAACAGCTAAAACTATAGTTTTTTCCTGACTGGCAAAATGCTTTACTTGTGATTTTTTCTTGAATGATTTCTATTTTGGGTAAACAATATTCAACTAAACAGAAAATAACAATTCTTAAAATCTCGTGATAACAGACATGATAAAAAAGTTGACGAGATGATATCAAGTTATGGCAATACAGTACCGTCTCTGGGTCTCTGTAGCACGCGATGAACTAGTAACCTTTCAAATCTAGAGATATTTTAATTTTTTTTGTAAAACAATTTGATACTTTATTTTACATTTATTGTAATCATCTCTGTTATTTACTTATTTATTTTTATGTCTATATAAATCAATTTTTATCTTTTGATTTGTCACGTTATGAAATCATAACTTTTTTAATAGGTGTCTTTTTATGTGCGACTTTTATAATAATATTATTTTTTCCTACGTCTAACCGAGCGGTTAAGCTTTACATTATATTATATATGTCAATGAAATAACCGGAAATAACGCTGATTATAAAATTTACTTTCGTACTTGTGTTAATCATACAAAGTACAACGTGCGTATAAAATTTCAGTCCGATCTAATTTCTTTATGAAGTTTTGTGTTTTTTAATGCTTAAGGGGTCATTATTGTGGGTTAATGACGTCTCACATATTTCATAAACGATAGGGTTTGGGATATTAATAAGGTTTATCTTATATAGAAGGCGCTGAAAGTTATCGTGTCCCATAGAAACTAAACTGTACGTCTTTCTTGCATTGCCTAGTTATCATTGTTATCGGGTAAAGGAGCATTCGTCTTAGGATTTGGAAAAAGGACCTAATGGTTTTAGAAATACTTGATTTGTGATAATTACATTTACCTAGTTATCGATTAAATAATCAAAGCATTTAGCTTGAATCTGTTAAAACTCTAATTTAAGGTTTTTTCCCCAAATGTAATTGGAATTGCATAATGGTAATGAATTTAGTTGACTTTCTAATTACGTGAAATTCATGTTAAATAAAAGCCAACACGCTTACCATAACATATCGCTTATAAAAAAGC
Organism: Microvelia longipes; assembly: GCA_018340805.1. Classification (NCBI taxonomy): domain Eukaryota; kingdom Metazoa; phylum Arthropoda; class Insecta; order Hemiptera; family Veliidae; genus Microvelia; species Microvelia longipes. The sequence continues at coordinate 71,905,495 of JACMZG010000008.1, read as the reverse complement.
TAGAATTTTAATTTCTTAGATATCATTCAGCTCTGTGACTTTAATCGATAATCCAATCGTTCGTATATACATGAACAAGCCTTTCATTCAAAGCATAAAGTACATCTCCTTTTCTCATTTATTTATTATCGAATACGCTCTTACGATCATTAAAAGTGCATTTCCCTACCCATTTACGTATCGCTGCAAAAGAGGTTACGATCATTAAAAGTGCATTTCCCTACCCATGTATGTATCGCTGCAAAAGAGGTTACGATCATTAAAAGTGCATTTCCCTACCCATTTGTGTATCGCTGCAAAAGAGGTTACGATCATTAAAAGTGCATTTCCCTACCCTTGTATGTATCGCTCCAAAAGAGGTTACGATTATTAAAAGTGCATTTCCCTATCTATTTATGTATCGCTGCAAAAGAGGTTACGATTATTAAAGTGCACTTCCCTATCATTTATGTATCGCTGCCAAAAGAGGGTTACGATTATTAAAGTGCATTTCCTATCTATTTATGTATCGCTGCAAAAGAGGTTACGATTATTAAAAGTGCATTTCCCTATATATTTATGTATCGCTGCAAAAGAGGTTACGATTATTAAAAGTGCATTTCCCTACCCATTTATGTATCGCTGCAAAAGAGGTTACAATCATTAAACGTGCTTTTCCCTACCCATTTATGTATCGCTGCAAAAGAGGTTACGATCATTAAAAGTACATCTCTCCTATCCACAGAACACTATTCCAGATGGAACTCCAACCATTCTAATACCCTTTATAGTATGTATTGAAATAGTAAGAAATTTAATCTATTTTAATTTATTAAAGCAAATTTGCTAAAGATTATTGAATGTGCATCTTCCCTATGCATTTTTTTATCATGCAATTATAATGATCATTAAACTTCCATCGCCCTTACTCATGTATAATCGTAGTGAAAATGCATGCGATATTTGAAAGTACATCTTCCCTATCCATTTATTAATTGAAATAAAAGTGCTTACCATCATACAATTTTACTGGTTTATAAGTGGCATACTGCCAAGATATAAACGAATTTTTAAATGAATTAGTGGAAAAATTTGATTTGTTTACATTATTTCAATTAAAGACATTGTTTTGTTTAACATATATATGCCAACAAATAAAACCAGAACTAATACTGACAATGAAGTGCAACTTCTTATTTTTGTGAACCTACATAGTAGTATATGTGTAAAATATTTTAGCCCAATCAAAACACTACATGAAGATTTGTGATTTTTTGAAATGTTCGTGGGGTTATTATTGTGGGTTAATGACGTCACACATATTTCATAAGCAATAGGGTTAGGGACATTAACAAGGTTGATTTTGAACCAAGTTTCATTTCGATCCAAGAAAGCGTTCGAATGTTATCGTTTTGCTAAAATTTTCGAATATTCGAAAATTCGCTAAAATACATCTTTCCATTCCATTCATTAATTGATGTAAAAGTACTTGCCATCATAAAAAAAAATATATCTTTCCTATCCATTTATTTAATTGAAGTAAAATAGCTTACCACAGTTAAAAGTATATCTCGCCTATCCATTTATTTATCAAAGCAAAAGAGCATAAGATATTTCAAAGTGCATCTTTCGACAGATTTGTCTATATCGAAACAAAATTGCTTACGATCATTGAATGTAAATCTTTTTTTAAATTTATTTATCACCACTACCTATTTATTATCGTAGCAAAAATACATAGGATATTTAGAAGTGCATCTCTCCTACCCATTTGTTTATCGAAACAAAAGTGCTTACGACCATTAAAAGTATAAATCTTCTTTTAATTGATCTATAATTTATTTATTACCTCTACCTATTTATTATCTTAGCAAAAATACATACGACATTTAAAAGTGGAACGCCCTAACGCACATATTCATATACACATCTTCAAATACTACTACCACTACAACTAATACTACAACTGCCACTACTAATATTCTTGTACACAGTTAGACTTACCAATGTTGTTGTTATGGTAGTTGTTATTGTAGCCATCATTTTTAATCAAAATTAAAATATTCTAAAGACAGACAAATTTTAATAAGCGTTTAGAAAACAAGCATAATAAACTAACTAATTATTTATGGACTTTATTTAATTATTAATTATAATATATTTATTTATGTTGTATACTTATTTTTAATATCTCAATGTTTACGAAGCACTAATGGTCAGTTAACTTAATAATTAAATGAGCAGTGATTTTAAATTTAATATTCTATTTTTAAATTTGAATAAAAGCTTATGTATTTATTTAACTTTGATAAATTTCTTAATTATATTATTTCTAAAATCTGATTCTGTTTAACTTATTTGGTCATTCAATAAGATAAAAATTTAAGCTAATATTTTATCATAGTATTGTATGCTTGAAAATATAATTGGACTAATTTCATAGGAATACTATTTACGATTTAAAAATTAAAAATAATACTGTATTTTCCAAAGTATTTTTGACAAGCAAAAGCAATTAATTATTTGTAAATCTAAATAGAATAGTTAAGAAGAAAATTTCTTTGTAAAATAATATTAATTTCGTATCTCTCTGTTTACATTTAAAAATTTTAGTTTGTAATTATTTAATTTGTTATCTATTTTGAAACATTAAATGTTTTTTGTAACTTTATTTCAAATTTTTAAGCATTCAAGTTTGTTTGTATTGACAATTTGTTTTTATTGAATAATTTATATAAGCTCAGAATTGACAAGAAAAAAAAAGGTATGGAGATTAAAGAATTTAAGATTGGATGGTATGTCGATGTCAGTTGCTATGGTGTCCCGTATGATATTGGTTCGGGACTATATGGTGCTAGGGAAGCCTGCATAGCACTGCCGCATACCTACACTAGGTTTCTAGGGGTAGGTCGAGTTTCTGGAGGGGGGAGTCCTATTCAGCATCCTTAGCCCCCTCTATACCTAACTCCTCCTACATCCTATCTCCGTTTTTTTTACTATATACGTCGTTTAATAGCTCAAAATGTTAACCATTAAACATTTTTATTTATTTATTAAAAAATTTCTGAGTTTTTATTTATAATTATCGATAGTTCTATTTAAGGTGCACAACTTCTTTAAAAGTCTACATAAATTAATGTTATAATTTCTTTCTCGTGATACTAATTTAATAACTAGTGTACTTATGTTACCAAATATAATTAACAATTTTTATTATTATTTTCATTTAACTCTCTTTATTTGAATACTGCTTAAATAATTTATTAATGCATGAATAGGAAACATCGAATATAACTGATAAAATATTTATCGAGTGACTTACTTAATCAGATACAAACTAGAGTATTATGTTAGTAAAGTTGTCAAGTTTCTAGAGATAGCAGTGAATGAAATCATTCACGGTTAATTTTAAAAGAAACCTTTTTCTCTAATTTGATCACAAGTAAACACACTGACATAGTGATTATAAGACGAGTTTATTTTTATATTATTTATTGATTGTCTCTATTAAGCGTATTCCTCCTAGTTTCATTAATTACCTTCCCAGTGACCGAGGTGACTCAGCTCTCCGCTGAATGAACCTAAATTGAAACATATCTACAGAAGAATATGAATGATAAATATGTATGAATGATTATATCAAACATATTAGACGGAACTTCTTTCATAGATTTGATTCTACTCAATTGGAGCCCATTTTATCCCACACTAAAAATACCCATTTTATTCCAAGCGGTCACCAATTTAGGTACTGACCTTCAAGATGGTTCCTAACATTATAGGGATCCGTTGATACATACTGCCGTAAAAACTGTAGATACAGTAGCCGTATTGAAAAAAACAGTTTTATTTACTAATTTATTACATAAGTGATAAATTTGGCATGATCCCTCATGCCAAATTTCAACTCAATAGGATTTTTTTACTTACACACTTTTCTTTAAAAAAAAACGTATACAAGTCATTTGATACAAATTTAACTATATGCTGATAACGAAATTAAACTTAGCATATTTGGTGGTATAATATAGGACTACATTCATGCTAAATTTCATTAATATAGGAATACATTCATACTATATTTCATTAATATATGACTACATTCATGCTAAATTTCATTAATATAGGAATACATGCATGCTAAATTTCATTAATATAGGACTACATTTATACTAAATTTCATTAATGTAGGAATACATACATGCTAAATTTCATTAATATAGGACTACATTAGGCGCACAAGCGTTTAGCTTGTGCGACACAGTCAATATATATTATAAACTTTAGAGCTTTTGGACTGTTATTCATGCTAAATTCCATTAATATTAGACTACATTCATGCTAAATTTCATTATTATAGTAATACATTCATGATAAGCTTCATTTATATAGGACTACATTTATGCTAGATTCATAAACATTTGACTACATTCATACAAACATTTATTGATATAGGACTACATTAGGCGCACAAGCGTTTAGCTTATGCGACACAAATGGTCAATATAAATTATTAACTTTAGAGCTTTAAGACTGATATAAATTGTAATAACAATTAAATTAATGAAGACTTCAGTCCCTTTTTAAAAAAAATATTGAAACAAAATTGATGAAGAGCTTTCGCCGAGGGATCCTGAGCTTCTTCAGTTCTTGAAATTGACAAAAAGAAAAAAGTTTGAAAATTAATAAAATTTTGAATGTTTTTTTATGTCGCGTGTATAAGTAAATCAATTAATTTATTTAAATGAGTTCACAAAAAAGGGAGGGTAAAGAAAAATTTTAGATTTTAAGATAATATTATAATAAATACTGCTAAGATTGTTAATGTCATGTTTTTTGTTCATACTGTCTTTGTCAGCTTTTATATAGATCATTTCTAAAAATTTCCTTTTGTCTGTATATGTGGTTCTGTAGTGAAGTATACGACTGATCTTTTATCTTAGATCTTTTACATTTTTAGCTTGCTATAATACTCTATTTAACTTAACAGATAGTATATTTAACAAAGTATTTATGAGAGTTAATTTATTTAAGATTTTTATGTTTTTAAACTAATTTAAAACTTATAACAATTACATCGTTTATATTTTTATTTATTTCTTTTTTATATTTATTTTTATCTTTATATTTTATTTTATTTTATATTAATTTATTTTAAATATATTATTATTTTTCTATTTAATTTATGTTCACTATATTTATTAATTAATACAAAAATACATAGTCTTACTTTTAAATGTATGAAAATTATGTGTCACTTAGTACATTTACTTTATCATTTTTATTTTACTTTTGATTATCATTTAGCTTTTCTTTCTTTTTTTTTTTTGGTGGTGGTGGTGGTGGGGTTATTAGATTATATTAGATTTAAAATTAATTAATTTTTGATTCTTTGTTTTACACTGTCATTTTCATTCTTAATGATACATTGTACAATGTAATTCAAATCTAACTTAGTTAATTCTTTTATTAGTTGTAGTCCATTGGAGAGTTGGTTGTTGCAAAAATAAAAAATTCCTCTTCTTTCTCTCCATACAAATGTCTTGCCTTCTATAATAAGTTCGTTCCTTTTAATAATAGTTTTAATAGCAGGATTCCTCTTGCCTATTTCCTTCTTTATTTTGACTAATTTCGAGACTCTCCTTCTGGTGGAGGGCACTAAATCCCTGCTAATACCAATTTTTGTTCCCTTGAGTTTGGTACATTTTTTTAAAATGTCTACAGCATCATTTTTATGCTCCAAAAATATTTTCACTGGCTTTTTATTTGTATTGTTGTCATTGTTTACTTCTTCACAAGGAACTCCCCATAAAACCAAATTCTTACTACGTTTGTCATTTTGCAACTTTTCAATCATTCTATCTTGATTCTCTAGCTTATCTTTTATTAAAGTGATTTCCTTAACAAGCTGTAAATTTTCTAAAGATAACTTATTAATAATATCTTTTTCATAACTTTAGAGCTTTTTGGACTATTACAAATTTAATATCTTTTTCGATATAAGTTTTTAATTATGTATGTAGGGTGTCCTATGTAGGTAAATTATTCCGTCGGTCGGCAACATTAGCAGCAATAGGAGGTATTCGGACTATTGGGTTATGGTAACGAAACAATAGGTGATGACAAAACTATCAGGGTAATTTTAATTTTTGATGGTGGCTTTAGCTGTAAATTTTGGATCGCTTAAGGTCAAAACTCTGTGGATAAGGTTTTTGGCACAATTTATTTAATTCAAGGGGTTGATGGGATAAATAGTTAAAAATATTGATAGGATAAATCCATGAAAACAATTTTATTAATTTTCAAACTTTTTCATTTTTGTCAATTTCAAGAACTGAAGAAGCTCAGGATCCCTGGGCGAAAGTTCTTCGTCAATTTATTTTTAATAAAATTTTAAAAAGGACTGAAGTCTTCATTAATTAATCGTTATTACTATATATATATATATATTATTTTATTAATATATAATTTGTAATTTAATAATTGTAAGTAGGTATTTAGATGTAAATAAACGATTTAATTAATACATTCATGCTAAATGCTATTAATATAAGACTATATTCATGCCCAATTTCATAAACATAGGACTGTATTCATGCTACATTTCTGATTGATCCAAACATTTATTCCCTTCTTATGAATTATTGAAATATTGCTAAGGTTATTACGTATTATTTATACCTATACGGTATAAATAATACGTATTATAATGTCTTTAGTGGTAATATTGTTTATAGATATTTGTTTTGGTTTCAAATCGTAAGTAACGTCACATATTATTTTTATGCATATGATCAACTTACATCGCTGAGGTGCCTCGGCCTTAAAAAATCTTGAGTAAGATAAAATGGATTATGTAAAACCTTCTCTAGGTAATAAATGGAGTATTTTCGTGTTTAGGGAGGGAAACACCTTCTGAGCTATAAGCAAACTATAAGAGCTGTCGAAATCAAAGCAAAAAAGAGATTACTACCGATTGTCCGAGGCTTCATAATAGATGTGTTGTACCAACCTGTCAACCTGGTCACCTGCTCAGCGACCATCTATATCTTCCTACTATGATGAAGCCCTCCACCCATCCAGGGACAGGGATACAAACGTTATACAAAGCGTGTACAAACGCTATACAAACGTTATACAAACGCTTGAAAAAATAGAATGTTTAAGATGCAAAAGTTAGAAACATAACTAAAGTATAGTTTGCAGGTCTCTTGTTTTGAGCCTGCTTAGTTATTTATAATCAATCTGGACCCGAGTTTAACTAGATTACTTTCCACACCTGTAACAAGTAATCTTACGCTTTCTAGAAAGTCACTGCAATATTAAAATACCCTTAACGCTTCGTATTGTGATCTTCCTACAGTCCATCCCAACTTTATCCGATAAAACTCAATTATTTAAACTTAATCCAAATTTTCATCACGTCTTAAAATACTAGAATTTCGATTAAAATGATTAGATAGTTATAATTAAAAAAAAAAAAGTTTTGTTGTTTTAGAAACAAAAAAATCGGGTTCGGGATACATTGAAACATATCCTCATCACATCGGATTCGCTACGCTAATCCTCCTTGCTTCGGACTCGCTTCGCTCGTCCTCAGAATATGCAATTCGCTAAATTTATACTGCAACATGTCTTTGGACTCGCTTCGCTCGTCCTCAGATAGTACGTTTCATTCTCGGCAGTCTCCCATACAGTACTGACCTATGTTTCTTAAGTTTTATTTTCCAACAAAGATTATGAATATACTTGTCATATTGAAACGAAAGTTTGTGTAATTTGATCAGTCTGCTCCAAGCCCTTAACGGAAATTTTGGACAACTTATAAAGACTCACCTTTCCGGTACGTCTTACATCTCTCCTTACACATATTTTTATATTTAATTTTTTTTTTAAATTTTATGGTTTTGTCTATCTTTTTATATTTAAATTTTAACATTTCTTGCACCTTTAATTTTTAATCTTTTACTTTTTATTATGATTTTAACATTGTTTTTTCATTTTGCTATGTTAGGCACAGTTGATGGCGAAAGCCGAAAGCCGGCTCTGCTATATAAATATAGATATTCTTGTGGAAAAGACGGAATTTGTTGTTTGATGTTTGTGTACATATTTATTAAGTAAATGATTACATTTGTACTAAATTTCAACTCAATTGAATCATTTTCTGATTTTTTAAAATATTTCAAAAAAATGTACACAATAAGTCAATCGATAAAAAATTGAACTAATGCTGATAATAAGATGAAACTTACCACGTTATTGTTAGCCTTATACATGACAAAATTTCAATCAGATTGCTTTATTTTTCCGCGGTTAATGATTTTTTGAAATTTTTGATGATTTATTATAACGGGTTAATGACGTCATAGAAAATGATTTTCCGAATAGCACAACTACAGCAGTAGTTTTTGACCAAAGTTTCAACTCTCTAGCGTAAATACACTAGGAGCAAAGATGATAACCCACACACTCACACAGATACAGACAGACAACTTTGAAAAAATCACTCGGGAAGCTTTAAAAAACCTGAAACTGATAATTCCGAGTTCATCCCGGTTTCGGATTTTTTTGCAAACAAAATACTTTTCCAATGTACCTACGGTATAAATGAGGAAATGTAAAAATCAATAAGAACATAAAGAGAAAAAGGCTGTCCTTCATCGTATCAACGTATCTGACGCTTCAGCGAAACCTCCTTCTCCTCTCTTACCGAGGCGATCTTTGCCTTACATTGATACTATTTCGAAGAAAGTAGGCACCGTTCTTAGATCTAATGAGTTTAACATTTATGAATTACAAATAAATATGTATGTAATTTAACGGTTGCAGATGATATTGAATATTCTCTATAAATTAAATAATATTAATAAGCCCAACTGATAGACAACTTGAACTAACTTTATTTTAAAAAATAATTTTACAAGTCTATTTTGTATTTAGACATATGTCACAAAGTGTGACATATATCATATTATATATTAGGTTGAGCAATGATTATCTTCAACACTCTCCCTCATTGCTAAACCTAATGCATGCATTTAGAGCCTCAAGCCCATCTTCTTACACAGAAGATTTAATTTAGGGTCTGAGAAATGCTTAGTCAAACAATCAGCTAGTTGACTCTCAGAGCTTACAGTTAAGACTTTAAGCTCTCCCTCACTAACAAGCTCTCGGACAAAAAAGTGCCGAGAGTATACATATTAGTATCAAAAGTGATACTTATATGTTTCGTTCTTCTGTGATACTCTGGATTGTGAGCCAAACGCACTGCTGCTTCATTGTCAACTTTAAGAGTTGGAGTAGAAGTGAGACTAGATATTTCTGTCAGTAGTCTTGCTAGCCACACAACTTCTCTCGCTGCTTCACTCGCTGCCACTATCTCTGCCTCTGTGGTGGATATTGCTACACTTGCTTGTCTCTGACTTGACCAAGAAATTGCACCACCTGAATAAATACACAGTACACCTGATGTCGATCGACCTGTTGAATGATCTCCACCATTATCTGCATCGCTATAACTTTCCAGAATACCACTGTTGTAACCTTTTCTGTAAATTAACTTGTACTCTAAAGTTCCACGCAAATAACGAAGGATTCTTTTAACTTTAACTACATCACTTTTGGTGTAATTTTCTAAACTTCTGGAAGCTACACCTACTGCATATGCTATGCCCGGTCTTGTGCAGCACATGAGATACATGAGTGCCCCAACTAATTGTCTGTAGGGAAACTCAGTGTCACTTTCTGACTCATCTTCACTTGTATCGTCTTTTAACATTGGGGATGCTACTGGTCTACAGTCAATTAGTCCAAATTTCTCTAAAATTTTCTTTACATAACTAGTTTGACATAATCTGGACTTTATGAAGTAATTTTAAATTCATTTCTTAACTCTTTGATAAATATCTCCACATCTTCTTGGCTAGTCCCAGCTATTAAACCATCATCAACATATAAACCCAATAGTAATTTACTGTTATTTTTCTTACGAATAGACTAGCAGGGGTCAGCTTCACTTCTTTTAAATCCAAGTTGTAGAATATAATTAGTAAACCGAATTTTCCAACACCTGGGAGCTTGTTTCAACCCGTATAAGCTTATCTTTAACAATCACACTCTCCCAGACCCGTCATCAAAACCTTCAGGTTGTTGCATAAATATTGTTTCATCTAAATTCCCATACAGAAACGCTGTCAAAACATCAATTTGAGATACATACAATTTATCATTAGCAGCAACACTCAACAATGTTCTGATGACACTAGATCTTGCTACATGACTGAATGTTTCGTTATAGTCGATTCCTTTTCTTTGTGAAAAACCTTTTATTACTAGTCTTGCCTTGAATTTGTCTATAGAACCGTCTGCATGAGTTTTTATCTTAACACCACTTACATGGAATTGCTTTTCTGTCCTCTGGTAGATCTTTTAAAATCCAAGTACCATTTTCCTTTAGAGATTTGATTTCACTTAACATAGCTTTACGCCATTATTTAGGGTCATCACATATAATTGCTTCAGAATAATGGATACCAAAAAGTAAAAAGGGGATAAGTCGAAAAATGCAACTTTTCAGGAACCGAAAAACAAACTTTGAATGAAGCTCTAAAATCGTTAAAACCAGTTACAGTTTTTATTTTAACATTATTCTGTTTATTAATATGTTCTGTATAATGAGAAGTAGTTTTGTATTCAATTAATAAATAGTTCACGAGATATTGGGGAAAATTTAGGAAAAACCACTGACTTATACCTTTTTTGTCGGTTTCAAAGAGGTAGTTATCCCCTTTTGACTGATTTTCCACTTGTCATTTTTAAGGTTGTTGAACTAAAAATCAAACTATTTTTCATGGTTAAAGTAAGCGTACTATTATAGTAAATTATCTATGTAGATAGAGTTTCATATTTCTAATTAAAATGCGTATAAACATGAAAGTAAAAATTTACTAATTTACACAGAAAACAAAAATGTTTCTGAGTTAGCCCGGCGTCCATTTGAATACTAAAATCAATGTGTTTAGATAGGAATATTTTAATTTAAGTTAATATCATTGTTTCAAGAATTTAAATTGAAATATTAGCTTAAAATATACAAAACATTGGCTGTGCGACTTTTCGGTAATGTAGTCTTCAGTGAAAAGTATAAAGGGGATAAGTCATTCTTAGGTCATATTTAGGTATAAGTTATATTAATGATATAAACATTAAAACGTAAAAGGAGGTAACTCACCAGTGCAGCGTTTGCCAAGTAATACTTACTTGGTAAGCTGTAGATGTTTTACAGTATGGCCTTTTCATAGTTTTGAATACTTATACAGGGTGGACAAAAATCTCCTCCCGCCAAACTTATTGGAGTTATAATGAAATAAAAAATATTTATTTATAAACTATAGAAAATTTAGATTGCGTAACTAGACAGTAAAGTGATTTTTCATTGCTGCGCAATTTGTTTTTTTTGACAAGCGATATAACAATAATTATAAGAACTACTCAATAAGTATATACGGGCCATTGAAATTTGTTGGCTATAAGTTTCAAAATTTAATTTTTAGTATTTTTCAAATGCGCTAATGCGCACGCGCAAAATTTTTTTTTTTTTTCAAAATTCGTGTTAGGGGTATCAAATTGTAGATTGGTGAGTAGAACACAAACAGTATTATTTTTCAAATTGGCAACTTAAACCGTTTTAAATAAATAATAATAACAAAATTTCAAAGTAAATTAATTGATTAAATTTTGATTTAAAACATGATTCTAAATATAGTCCAAGGCATGTACGGACAAAAAACTAAAAGATGACCGCGGTCTAGGCTATATTTCCCAAGGATTATATTTAAAATTTAATCCCACAAATAAGATTGAAAATATAATTCTAGGTACTAAATAATAAAATAAATCTGAAATAAAAAATTAGTAATCAGAGATTTGGATCTGCCGTTTATGATAAAAGGTTAAAAAAAAAAAAAAATTTAGACACAAACCAGAGAAAAAAAAGGACCTCATTAAATATAAAAAATCACGAAGAAAAATGAAATTTTAATTAAAATAATTATGAATAAACCCCAAAATTCTTTTTTCGACTAAAACAACCATAATTAAATATTAAATATAACGGAAATTTAATTAAATAAAAGATTAATTATTTTTTTTTTGTTCCTATTAAATTTATGAAATACATAAATATTAAAATGTTAAAAAAGAGTTTATTCGTTCTTTTATAAAGTATAATAATTTTTTTTAAAATAAATTACATTATGTAATATAAAATAAGTAGATTAAATTAAAATTAGTTAGATATAAATTATAAATCCAATATTATATTTTACCAATCAAAATTCGATAAATTGAGATTACACAAGTAAAACCATTGGAAGATAACATGATAAATGGAAAGTCCACAAAGAAAAAAACATTGGTAAAAGTTCATACATTTTTGTTCAATAAACCTAAAATTGTCTGTTTTACACATAAATAATTAACTGGTTATTAGAATCTCATTCAAACTTATAAATAACATAATGCATGTATTAGTTTTTTAATGCAAATGAAAAATTTATAATTTATGTTAAATTACACTCTCAAACTGCAGGATAATTAGAGTTGTTCTAGAGTATGAAGTCAGCACAGCACTTAAAATGTTGTGTGACTACTGACACGACTATAATCTGTGATAAATAGATAAAGTTTATTTAATCTTGAAATTTTAGGAAATACACTTTCAGATCAAAATTAATATTAAATGTTGCGTCAATCTAAGTCATCCCATAATAATAAGCTAATGTGCTGACTTATTTTCTATGAAAGGAACAACATACTATTTAAACAATAGCAGTTTGATAACTAAAATAGCATATAATTTAAAATTTATAATTCATGTTATTCTTTAATTGTAAATATACATTTTTGTTATACATGAGATAAAAAAAAAAAAGACATTTATTTAAATAATGGTAAATATATTTGTGCGTTTTATGTGAATAAAAAATGTAATAGCTCTTTTTAGCAATAATGAAAATATAATTAACCTTTAAATAAATAAAAAGGTCTATACAACTTTTTATTTTTAGGTTACTGAAACACGTGTTTGATGTGATTAAAAAAAATGAATGAAAATATTTTATCACAAAATTATAATAAAACTTTAAAAAATAATCTAACCCTATTAACTTTTAATGAATAATTAAAAATACATAAAGATATCACCTTTAATATTTGGTGGGCAAACGAAAAAAAAAATAAAATTGATGTGTGTCATTTTCCGATTTTTTTAAGATCCCCTTTCGGGGATAAATATATCACTTCATCTGAAAACTGAGCTACAGACACCTGATTCAATGAATACTAGGAAGAAAAAAAGACAGAATAACAATAGACCAAAGATAACATACATATATCAAGATTGCAGCCAGAACATATATAACCTTTGGTAGGAACCCTCCAGCCATTTAGACTTACACGCTTATATTAGCAAGGCCTAAACCGCTATTATAATGCTTGTGTGGGATATTACATAAGTAAAATGCTCACTTCCGCTGATGAAGATGTCTCCCGATTAAATAATAGCAGTGTGTCTTTTATATAGTTTTGATATTTGACGCTATATTATATATTGCTTTTTTCTGGAAAAAAATCTCACCGCGCGTATCAACGCGATGCGCAAAAATAAAATAATTTTTAAAAAATCGATGGGGTGGGATATTCAATCGAGGTATTGATGTGGATGTAGAACCTTAAAAGGAAGGTATTTGAACCGCTTTTCAACAAAATGGCGACCCTTTAACACTTCTTCCTCAGAAAAAATTATAACGACAACAGAGAGAATTCTAGTATGTTTCGCTCCCCTGTAAACTTTAAACCTCTATACATGCAGCCCCGCAAATAAATCATTTACATAAAAATTTATGTCGAAAAAAGGAGCTCCGATTGTAGATCATTCTTAAGATCTAATATTGTTCAGGAGTATTATTCTTTATCAATAATATTAAGTGGTCTCTAGTCTATTGGATCTAGCGCTTAGCTCGTGCTCTTGACAAAAAATACAAAATATTTTTTGAAAAAATGTGTGGTGGTTTGGGGTATAGCAAATAAATACTTGTTCTCTGCATTCTGCCATAACTGAATGAGCAATATTGAAGCATAGTCAGATAATTATTGCATCGATATTTCACATATATTGAAAAATGCATGTTTGACTCGCATGTTACACTCTCAAAAATATTCAGTCACACCGACGATATTATTTGATAAAGTTCATCACACCCCCAATCTTCATTAGCTAACTCGTGTGTGAGATGAGCGAGAAGACTGGATATATTAGATATACAGGTATTACTATAAAATATATAAGTTAAATATGCAGTTTTTGTGTTAGTTACGGATAATTAGGGGCTCATTCGGTGCTCTTATGTGCTTGATTGTCAATATCCTACTTTAGAGAAAACCATTTTAAACAAGGCATAAAAGATCATGGGCTCGCTTGTCGCTCGCCTTTTTGTATGTTTAGTCCACACTCTTATCGTTGCTTAAGAGTATAAAATTAAAAAGGAGTAACCTATTACATTATATTATAGCTTAGGGCTCTCGTTTTCGCTCGCCTTTATGTGTCTTATTGTCATATATCTCATATTTTAAGGTGAAAACCATATTAAAACAATAGGCATAAATTCAATTAGGGTCTACGCTTTACGCTTATCGCCTTTTTTATTATATGTTTATCTAGTAAGAACTACTATATTTTTAATAGAAATAGGAGTATAGACATAACATAATTTAGATATATGTATCGCTACTCGCATACTTTTATTGTTGTTTTAATAGCTCAATTTTTATACTATAGATTAACTTTTACATTACTATTTCTAGGGCTCCTGCTATCATCGCTTATATTAGAGTTTGTCACGTCAGATAGCAGTTACCATGGAGTTGGTAAGTTAGAGATAATCCGTAAAATTTATAAACATTTTAAATTAAGATTCGCTTAAAGGGCTCGCTGTAGCGCTCTCGTCTCTATATATGTTGCTAAACTCTGATATTTGGTTGGGACTGGCCCAATCTTTATCCTACAGAAGTGCAACTTTCTCTCCAGGAAGTTAATAAATACTAGGGACTCTGCTATCGTCGCTATTTGAGTGTCTTTGATAGTCGAGTTGGCAAATAGAAGTCAATTTAAATCGAATAATATGAATCAAGAAACTTGGGCTCGCTTTGCTCGCCAAGATAGGATACAATCTATATATATGGTCTATAGTATTATATGTTTTATATAATAATAGTATGATGTATTAAAAGCAAAGGGTTATTTTATATATGTGTATATTACAATTATTATAAGTAGCATATATATGCTCTATAACTAGATTAATATGCCGGATTTTCAATGTATAATTAAAGTTCATAAACTAAGTATTAATTATATATTATATATATCATTGTTATTTTACATGGTATCTCAATCCTCAATATTTTAGAAAGAACGTTATTACAAGCAAGAACTGATAAAGTAAAATAAGTATATTTAATTTTAATTTATATATAATATAATAAATTCAAGATTTATTGGTTTAGTTGTCGATGTATACTTTAAGGAGGAAGGCAGTATTAAACAAAGTAGGTTTACTATCCACTGTCCTCCACGAGCTCGCTCTTATTGTCTGCTTTTTTGTTCTATGTTTAGTTCGATAAATTTCATTTTATAAGCATTAGAAAAGTTATAAATATAATATTATACAAAATCTCAATATCATTAGTGTGGCTCAGACTATCGCCTCGATCCTTAAGAACATTGTGTGTGGTATAGTATAAGGTACATTGGCTCAATTTTAAATACTAATAACAATACCTTAAACTTTGAACTCGTGGTCTTATTAATTAATTACGGTTCTCACGTCGTGTCGCTTGATATTAAGTTTTGTTTTGTCGATACCTAATTTAAAAACAAATTAAAACATAAAAAGATTCAAGGGCTCGATTTCATGAACATACTTTTTGTCTTCCCTTACGTGTGCATATCTCATGTGGATTTACAAAAACTTTATTTGATTAAAGAAATGTTCGTCAAGTTATTCATAAGTCTACATAAAAACGGTAATAACCATACACTCCGCAACAAATATTATTCTACTGTGGCTTACAAGCTTTCGCTCGCCTTTATGTGCTTGTATTTATGGTACAGATGCATAATTTAATGATTCTAACAAAAATTACAAATCTTGTTTCCATAAATAATACTATTCTAGGCTCGCTTCGCCTCGATTTGGGTAATGTGCTAATGATGACTTTTGAATGAATCAATTTATGAATA
>JACMZG010000008.1:71834113-71888354 GCA_018340805.1 Microvelia longipes | reverse complement strand
CATTTTTTGGTGGTTTTTTGGTGGTTTTTGGTTCAAATAAATCACTCATTTCTGTTTCGGCTGACAAAATATAATCATTAAATCTGACTGGACACTTTAATTTTGATCTGTCTCTCAAAAACATTCTTGAATTTTTCCCTCTTTTTAATTTATGCTCATAATCATCTGCACTAAGTTTATCAATTTTCCTTTTTCTTCTTAATGTCCTGTCATCCTCTTCACCATCAAAATCACTTTCAGAAACTGATAAATCATCGCCATAGTTATCATCATAGTCATTGTTTTCTTTATTTGTGACATCTTCATCATTATTGGTATTTATATCATCAATTTTTCTATCATTTTTCTCATTAATGTACTCACTATTTTCATTATTATTACCAATAGCCTCTTCCCGTTCTTTTTCTTGTATTATCTTATTTCTTAGAGAGTTGTTATTTTTATTTTCTTTAGTTATTTCTAATCTTGTTTGCTGAATTGCTTCTTCTCTGAAAACAACATCACGTGATCTTATTAGTTTATTAGTATCCCTACACCAAATACGATAGCCATCACTATCATATCCGATTAATATTCCCTTTGAAGCCTTGGCATCCATTTTCTTTCTTTGCTGAGAGGGTATAAGAGTATCCTCTTACTATGTGTAGGCAAGTAGAGCCAATTATTCTTAAATGTTTCAAATACGGGGTTTTCCCGATCCAAAGTTCATACGGGGACTTATTGCTTACACTTGATTTCCCTGTTCTATTTAAAATATACACAGCCGTATTTATCATTTCATATCATATTACCGTGGGCATACATAATAGATCTAGCCATTTCTACTATTGTGCGATTATCTCGCTCACTACATCCATTTTATTGAGGAGTATAGGGCATAGTAAATTTTTGCCTAACACCTGAATCTTCTAATATTTTTTTTACTTTGGCATTAATATATTCTCCCCCAACATCACTCAATAATTCCTTAACACAGTGACCTAGAGCCTGTGCTTCTTTCAGCATGGCATATAACTTCTCATGAACTTCAGATTTTTGTTTCATAAAATACACATATCGATATCGTGTATGGTCATCTTTAAATAATACAAAATATTTATAACCTGAATTTGACATTTTACTAAACGGTCCACAAACATCTGAATGAATTAACTCACCAGGAGCCATAGCTCGTTGACTAGTTCCAAAACTTCGTCTGTGTGATTTTCCATAGATGCATCCTTCACATAGTTCACTATCTAGATCTAGATCGATATTTAATTCTCTCTGAACAACTTCTTTTACGTGCCTCTTATCTTGGTGGCCTAATTGTTCTTGATATATTTGAAGTAAATTTTCTTTAGAAATATTATTGACATTAGACTCTTTTGGAATTATATTCTCTACAGATAATTTATATAACCCGCCATATTTACTTCTTGAATCTGATATTACTATTCTTCCATTGACTTTCAAAGGACATATTTCAGGCTTTGATAAAAACACACTATCTGGGTATTTGTCTAGAATAGATAAAATTGAAAATAAATTTTTCTTTATTTTTGGTACTACCTATCTGTAATATTAACTACACATATTCGCCCGTTAATCTTGCTGTTTACTTTAATAAGTCCTTTTCCTAAAGCTGACACTGACTTGCCATTAGCTGTAATTACTGCACGTTTCTCTTTGAAGCTTTCATAAACATGAAAAAGATCTCGTCTGAATGTAACACTGACTGTAACAGTCGCACCATTGTCAACATACCATGCGTTTTCATTAATCTCACTTGCCACAGAATTAATATTAGCTTCTTCCACATATAGTGTTACTTCATCTTTTTCAGCCTCTACTGCAGAAGTTTCTTTTCCATCACTTGTAGTCTTAGAGGGTCTTCCATCTGCTTTCCATTTATAACACTGTCTAATAAAATGGCCCCGTTTCTTACAGTAATGGCACACAGGCTTGTTAAAATCATTTTCCCTTTCATTTGTCTTATATTTGAATCTTTGACCTTTTGACATTAAAATTTCTTCAGATGACTCCTCATCATTTCTCATTAGAAGCGCTCTTTCATGAGCACATAGCTGATCAGTCAAATTTTCAATAGTTCTTTCTGCCTTCGACATCAAAAGCCAACTAGACTTGAACGAAAAATATTCCTCAGGCAATGTTCCCAAAATCTTACAGATGAGTAAAACCTCCGGAAGGTCATAACTTTTTATTTCATCTTTACAAATTTCATCCTTTAAATTTTTCCAAATGTTTTTCAATTTTGATAAATGACACGACATATCATCGGACAAATTTTTCTTGTTATTAAAGAATTCTAAAACATAATTTATAAATTTTATCTTCAGAAACACCATCAAAAAGTCTATGCAGTTCAATCCACACTTCTCTTGATGTCAAATATCGCATTTTCTTTTCTAAGGTATCTTCTGTCATGTTAGAGGTTAATACCATCAGTGCATTACTGTCAGCCTTTAAATAAATTTTGAGGTCTTCATCATATTTCAATTTAGCAGCATGATCAGCATTGTTATCTAAATTAGCCGGTTTAATTAACTTTCCTTCAATAACGTCTAATGTACCTGGAATACCTTTTAAATAAATCAAAATCTTGTACTTTCAGGTTTTCCAATTAGATTTTCCTTGAAGTAGACTGACCTGCATAATCTTAAGTGTATTATCCATTTTAAAAAAAAATCAAATTTTAACACAATACTATATAATTTTGGGCACCGAAAAATAATAACTTTTAATTTAATTAACTAAACGAACTGAGCCCATAACCTATTGAATATTCTCTATAAATTAAATAATATTAATAAGCCCAACTGATAGACAACTTGAACTAACTTTATTTTAAAAAATAATTTTACAAGTCAATTTTGTATTTAGACATATGTCACAAAGTGTGACATATATCATATTATATATTAGGTTGAGCAATGATTATCTTCAACAGATGATAGCTCCAATATACCACCTCAAGCTAAAGTGCAAAACACGCAGAGCTTTAAAAAACACATTTTTTAAAGCTGATAAAAGTTTCTATATAACGAGTGTTTTTTTGTCAAAATCGGATAACTGCAACTAAAGTTATGACATTTGTTAAATGGTCAAAAATATGCACAAAAAGCCAATATTTTTTCGAAGAAATTCGCTGACTGTATAAATTAACAATTTTTTGCTGTTTTTAAAAGAGCCATAACTTTGGTGGTAGTTATACGATTTTGATGAATAAACACTCGTTTTCCAGAACAATCAATCAACTTTAAAAAATGTTTTCTACATGATTTGCACAAAACCTACAGGGACCTTATATAACTTAAAAGGGCTATAACTGAAATTTGTGCGATTTCATAAAATTTTGAGCATGAGCAATCATTTAAAGGGTTTCACTTAGGGTTTTTTCAGAAACCAAATTTCAGAAATATTTAATTTAAAGAAGTACAAAATGAGTCACATTTTTTCAGGTCCGGCTCTTAGACTACAAGTTTTAGTTTGAAAATAAGTAGCAGAAACTTAGCTGAACCTCGTGTCCCTGGGTTGAACGGCGCACTTAAGATCCATAAAGACGGTGTTCCTATATAAGACCTGTGAACCCGTGCTGTGCCTTCTACTGAAATTCTCTCTAAGTTTCTCTTAAAAGAGATTTGTAGTAAAACAGATTTTAAAGCAAGGATGCCATAAAATTAATACTGCTATACTTTCATTGACAAATATGGGGATATCAAAGTGCCTAATTCTGCCATAATGGTATCCTCTGATATTAAAGACCTGTTTACGAGTATTCCTCCTTCAATTTGTCTTGTTATATTAAATACATTTTTAGATAGAGCCTCAGTTGATGTTTAAATTAAAAATTAAATTATGCCACTAAATGAACTTTGTCTTCACAAAATTATTGTTTATTTAATAATACATTTTAGCGAATTTCCTTTGGAAATTCGCCTAATGGGATAGGCGTCATGGCGGAATTCGAACCTCGGACCACGACACAAATCCGTTTCAGAGGTCCCTAATGACGTAAAAATACGTTTCGTGAGACTTTATATATATATATATATATATAATATATAATATATATAATATATATATATATATATATATATATATATGTTTGTGTGTGTGTGTGTGTGTGTTATTTCTAGACACTTTCTTGTAAACACTCTATCTTTCGAACGGATAAAATATTATCCCTCTTTAAAATGAATTTAAAGAGGGTTTAGCCGTGGGCTCACCTCTATCTGGTGTATGTGCTGAAATTTGCTTAATTTATTTTTATATGGAATTCATTTTAGAATATAAGAAAGTTAGTAATATGTTTAAACACTGTATTAAGTTATGGAGTAGATATGGGGATAATATTTTCTGTATATGGATGGGGGGAGAAGACATGTTAATGCACTTAACTCAATATCTAAATAGTTTCTGTGAGGGTATTAGCTTTACTTGAAACAGAAGTCGAAGGTGTCCTTAATTATCTAAACCTGACTATTACGCGTAGTAATGACACTCATCAATATAGTATTTACCGTAAACCCACTACTACAAATAATATCATTCCTGTTGACCCTATGCACCCGTGGGCACAAAAGTTGGCTGCTTTCCACTCCTTGATCAATAGGCTTATGATTGTTCCTCTTTCTATATATATATATATATATATATATATATATATATATATATATATATATATATATATATATATAATATATATACACTATATATACAGAATTTAAGATAGGAAACACTAAGAAAACACTCACATAAAATTTAACGTTTCGAACTATGTTCTTCGTCTGACAGAGAGGGACTGGAAGGTAGAGGGGAAGGAATTAAAGGAAAGGAGTGTGCACGGTGGGGCAGGTAGAGTGGGTAATACAAGGAGGGGTGGTAGATAGAACGGTATATACATAAACGTATACAGTGCCAAAACGCTCGAAGATACTCAAAAATCTCATACACACAAGCAAAACATACCGCTGTAATATAAATACATATACTCTTAGAAACATAGTCAAAAATAAAGAAAATGATTTAAGAAGGTGATAAAATAAGAATAAATAAAAAATAATTAAGAGCAATAAAAAAGATACAAACTTAATAAACAGGATTATTGTTTATTAATGCCAGGGGATGTCGGATCTCAGGATAAGTTGGTAAGCGAGTTCCCAGTTTCGTCGAGCTGGGGTGGAGGTGTCATGAGGGAGTTTTCTGAGGATTTGGGCTTTAAAGGTCATTGAAAGTAGAGGATTGGTGGGATCTTGCGTGCACTGCAACTGGTAAATCACTCCTTTGGTCACGGCACGATTGTCTGTGGTTGTTTAAACGTAGGTTGAAAGGAGTAGACGTTTCCCCTACGTAAAAACAATCACAATGCTTGCACTCAAGGCAATATACCAAGTTGCTGGAGGTGCAGGTTGAGGAAGAAGGATTACGGTAGGAAGTATTAGTGGAAGGACTTGTGAATGATGAAGGGTCTAAAAATAGGACAGGTCAAGCAGCGTTTTCTATTACAAGGATGAGATCCACGAGAAGGGGTTCGGTCAAGGGCAAGGCAGGTTTGGTATGAACCAAAAGGTTGCGAAGGTTAGGGGGTTTCCTAAAAGTTACTGTCGGAGGTTTGGAAAGGAGGTTGGAAGTAGACGGATTAGAGGAAAGAGTAGCAAAACCGTCTCTTAGGAATTTATTAATTATATGAAGACCAGGATAGAAGGTTGTGAAAAGGTAAAAGGAAGAGGCAGTAGGAGGTCGGACAGGTCTAGGGTGCAAGGAGGCTTCAATTTGAGAGTTCACGATATTGGGGGGATAGCCACGGGACAGAAGTGAGGTTTTTATAGATACTATATATCTGTCAAGGAAGGCTTCATTGGAGCAGATTCTGCTGCCTCTGATGCCTAAGGAAAAAGGAATAGATTTTTTCTGGGATTGGGGATGACAGCTGGAAAAATGTAAATACTGTTGAAGGTTAGTGAGTTTGATATGGACTGCCGTCTCCAGTTTGCCACCCTGGAGATAGACATCCACATCAAGGAAAGTAACATGGGATTGGGAATATTCTGATGTGAAACGGAGGCAGGAAAAGGAATTGAGTTTAATAAGAAAGTCTTCTAGGGCCGGGAGACCGTGAGGCCATAAGAAAAAAATATCGTCGATAAATCGACGCCATAGAAGGGGTTTTAGGGGTTGTGATTCAAGGAAGGAACTCTCAATCCGACCAAGGAAAAGGTTAGCGTAGGCGGGGGCCCCTGGTGCCCATGGCGGTACCTTTAATTTGGAGGTAATACTTATCTTCAAACTGAAACAATTCATCTCTAAGATGAACTCCATAAGTTGAAGGAGAAAAGACGAGGAAGGAGAGTTGGGTTTGGGTCGTTTATCAAAAAATACTTGATAGCTAGCTATATATATAATATATATATATATATAATATTATATAATATATATATATATATATATATATATATATATAAAATATAATTAGGAACTTGCTATTATTAAGAATATTGTGGCTAAAAACGGTTACTCTCCTAATATTAACGCATAATATGCCCATTTTTAACTCTAATGCTGCCTTGCAAAGTTAATCCTTTCCCGTTATGCAAATTACGCAAGTTACTTTACGAACTTCAATCTCGATATTAAACATAAAAAAATCACACAAAGTTTAAATGCCGACTACCTTTTTCAAGATCTTTTAGTAAATCCATTGGGTGAAAAAAAATACTTTAAAATGATGCTTCTCCTTTAATTCTTGGCAAATATGATTCTTTTGTGCAAATTTCCCAATTATCTAATAATTCTAAACACATTGCTAAAGTAACAAAAAAAGACACAGATCAAGCACCTATTCTGTCAGCATTACAGAATGGTGATATTTGAAAATTCTCGGATATTCAGGTAGGACTAATGCTTAATGTTAGGTCATCGCGTAGTAATTTATCGTTAGGTCACCGATCAGCAAAAGATCATGGATACATCAGCTTCAGCTGCTCTAGCAACCCACAGTTGCAGATGCTCCTCTGACATTTTCAGAGGAGGCCAGGCTATTTAATAAAAGATCAGACGGTGTAAAATAGGAAATTATTGAATAAAACTTCTTATCAATAATTTGAAACCGGATAAATAAATAATAAATAAATGGGATCTGGTGTTTACCGAAGTAAGACTATTACCAATAAACCAAAATTATGACATTTCTCGTTTTACAATCCATCTTCTATTCAGGAAGTGGAATAACACGTCTTTAACAAGTCTCTCCTCTGATTTAAATTGTTGTTGAAATACTGTCTTATAACGATCATCAGTTATAAAATACTCCTAGGTTCTTAATATCTTACCGGCACTAAGGATGACCTTTTGTTTATTGACAGCCTAATAGGCTTTATTTTAAGCAAATATTTACATGAAGTGAAGATATTTATTTTATTAATCTGATTTGTGTACATGTTTATCATACATATGTATTCATAGTTACGTATACATATGTGAAATATTTATTATGTATTAAACTTGAAGTTTATTACAAGTGCATCCATTTATAAATGGATGCACTTGTAATACATTTCAACTCCATTCGAAAGGTTTTCTATTTTTACAATTTTTAAAAAACATCATATGCATGTCATTCCATATAAATTGTTCTAATGCTGATAATGAGATGAAACTTGGCACATTTGTTGTTTTCATGCAGGCCTACAAAAGTAAAGATTACATGCGTGCCAAATAACAAAATGAGCTGAACTTCTTAAACATCTTTGCTGTCATGAATAATAAATAATGACGTCATAGAAAAATTACTTTTAGGAAAGGGCAAGTACACCTAAAGATTTGTTTGTGCCAAGTTTCAACTCTATAGCATAAATCTACTAATAAAAGATTATCAAAGACACGCACTGGTACATACACACATACAGACAGGCAAATTGGTGAAAATCACTCAGGAGGTGTGAATCGCTTCAAGCGGTAAATTCAATCAAAATTCAGTTTTAAAGCAAACTCACGGCTTTGCTGCCAGCGGCTTAAATGAGGACTATTAAAAGTTCATATAAAGAAGCCTACCATTTATTACGCGACTTAGGAAACAAAAAAAAGTAAAAACTTGCTTATAGTTTTTACTAAAAATAAGTAAAAACTTTAATGGAAATCATGTTCGACTTAAATGAAGTATTAAGTTTCATTTATGGTAAAGATTTTATAACAAACTATGAACTAAAAGCGTACTGCGTATATTGAATGAATTCTTAAAAGAAAACTTTGCAACTTTCTTGGCGTTTGTTAATTATATGCAATCAAGCGATGAATCTAATTTTTGGAAACAATAAATTTTAAGGAGGAAATTGACTATGGAGTTTAACTATTATGAATAAAATTCTGGCGCGGTGGTCCGCATGTCGGGCGAATTTCCTTTGGATGCATGTTTCCGTGCTTTTTACACTATATAAGTTTACAACTACTAAATAAATAATTCCGTCGCGGTGGTCCGCTGTCGGGCGAATTTCATGTAGAATTTGTGTTTCCGTGCTTAACAACCATTTCTTGCTTAAGGTTCCGGTTCATGCTTAGAACCTAAGGAGTTACTCGATTGTCAAGCACTGCTCGTAACTCATTTTGTCTGTATTTCTCAAAGGAAATGCGCATAATTATCCAGTTGGTTGTTCAAAACTATGCCTCTAAAATTAGAAGTACGCACTATTATTTGCACTAGTTTAAAGCTTAGTTACTTATATTTAAGCTTAGTCAGTTATCTTTAAAGGTTTTAGCGCATTTCCTTTGAAAAATACAGACAAAATGAGTTACGAGCAGTGCTTGACAATCGAGTAACTGCTTAGGTTCTAAAGCATGAACCGGAACCTTAAGCAAGAAATGGGTTGTTAAACACGGAAACACGAATTCTACATGAAATTCCCGACAGCGGACCACTGCGACGGAATTATTTATTTAGTAGTTGTAAACTTATATAGTGTAAAAAGCACGGAAACACCCACCCAAAGGAAATTCGCCCGACATGCGGACCACTGCGCCAGAATTATTTTCTAGTTGTAAACTTATATTAAGTAAAAAACGATAAAAATTGATCGTCCCTACCAGGATTTGAACCAGGTACCCTGAGTTTGAGTGCTCGTATTGACTCCGGACCACTGCCATTCAACTCAGAGACCCGAAAAACATAGAAAACGACACCCTACTCGATATTTAATTTTTAACGACCGTAATTTTGGTTTTCATAATTTTTGTGGTTTTCGACTTTTGGTAACTTAGAGTGGTCGTATCGACTTCGGACCGGTTTCATTCGATTCAGCGCCCAAAAATACATCGAAAACGACACCCTACTCGAAATTTATTTTTTATATTTTTTATCAAATTTTGGTTTTTGGTAATTTACAATGGTTTTTTGGACTTTTTGGTCACTTAGAGTGGTCGTATCGACTTCGGACAAGTTTCATTCGATTCAGCGCCTCAAAAAAAATATTAACCCTGAATTTTGCCGATTTTTTGAAAATTTCGCTGACTCAGCAAACCAAGTTAATGACGTCACAAAAACCTGGTTTTCAATAGGGTTCGTGTCCTCTCAAAGGTTGATTTTTGTACCAAGTTTGGTTAAAAATATTAATCTTTTCGAAAGATAGAGTGTTTACAAGAAAGTGTCTACATATACATATACATATATATATAATATATATATATAATAATATAATATATATATATATAATATTATATATATATTATATAATCTTGCGAAACGTATTTTCGTCATTAGGGACTCTGAAACGGATTTGTGTCGTGGTCCGAGGTTCGAATTCCGCCATGCGCCTATCCCATTAGCCGAATTTCAAAGGAAATTCGCTAAAGGTGGAAGATCTCTCCACTAATGTAATAAGAAGAAAGAGCAACACTCAAACCATACTTGTAATCCGTGAAGGCTAACTTTTGGAGGCCCAAAAAAACTAAGAAGCCGGGCCGCTAAAAACTACTGTAATTTATTTTCCTCAAAATTCTGGGTAAATAAATTACAGGGTTGGATAGGGACGGAGAGTCCCCGACCCTATAAATATATAATTAACTAATGTTCTTAAGAAAATGTTATCAATAACCTTTCTTTACAGACTAGGCTGGAAAATGCATGAAATTTATGCCCTTTGCCACTACACGGCCTTGAC
Organism: Microvelia longipes; assembly: GCA_018340805.1. Lineage (NCBI taxonomy): Eukaryota > Metazoa > Arthropoda > Insecta > Hemiptera > Veliidae > Microvelia > Microvelia longipes. The sequence goes on along the minus strand of JACMZG010000008.1, from coordinate 71,878,203 downwards.
ACTTAGGTCACCATACCGAGTGAATTTTATTTGTAATGGTATCTTTCTTCCTTAACACTTAAGTTTTGTTTTATTCTTTATAGACCTACTAATAGCTTGTGGACTTAAAAAAAAATAAAAAAAATTTAAGAATAAAATGAACAATTATAATTTATTACATAATTACAGTAAGGCTTACACATGTATAAATAAATTACAATGAAACATAAAAATAATTACAATAAGTTGCATCGATGTTATTACATTAACAATGTAAACTTAAAATATATATATAAATGTTTAGTTTGTTAGAAAGAAAAAATGATCTTGGACAGTCGCCGATGGACTGGAAAAACTTTTTGGTAAACTAATTAACAAGTTAAGCAAACAATGTTTTCAGATGAATAAGAAGAATTAACGGTAATACTTAAGGCAAACAGTTCTATTAATTACAAAGAGCAGAAATGTCCCTGGTATATAAGAAAAATACCCTGCATTTGATAATTCGCCCATACCTCAAGTTGACATTTGATAGTACCGCAAGTTGAAGAAGCAATTGAAGAATCAGCTACCGTTGATACTTGCTGTTGGATATGAATATCCCTGGACCGGTTTCAGCATAACGCCATCATCAGCAGGTGGGGCAACACTCGAGCTCTCAATTAATAAAGTTTTATCAGTAACTAAATTTTTTAGTTGACAGCTCGAGTGTTGCCCCGCCTACTGATGAAGGCGTTAAGCCGAAACCGGTCGATCCAACAGTAAGTTTCGACGGTAGCATTTTTTAATTACTGTAATTTGTACTGATTATTTATATTTATAAGCGAATGTGGGTCAGGTATAGTCAGGTTATTTTTGCAATGTTTCAAAATTTAACCTATAGGGTCTCTCTAGTAATAATATATCTATGATACGAATAACGAATAAGTGATAAAAGCAAAAGCAGATATGTTTTGTGCCCATTTTTTAAATCTAAAGCAAAGGTAAATATTTTATACACTTTGCTCTTATCACTTACGCGTTGAAGCATATTTCAGCCTACTAAAATCAAAAGGAAACCAGTTTCAGCAAAAATTATAACTATTTTCATTTTATTTTTATCTTTCTTATTTATTTGTTATATATTTTTATTCAGTTCTTATTTGTTATTTCTTACTTTACTTCTTCTTTTATTCTTAAAATCAAATAGTAAATTAGAAAATGTTGTCTTGACTTCTTAAGAGAGAAACGACTTTTATTGTAGAATTCCACAATTGCATAAAGAACAATTGCATAATTGTAGACATAAAGAACGACTTTATGTCTACAATATTTTTTAATAGGATCATCTTCAAGAAAGATATAAAACTACTAAAACACTACATTAACAATAAATAAAAAAACTAGGAACAAATAACCAGAATGTTAATTTATAGAACAATGTTAACAAACATTGTAGAATTAAAGTCGTTCATTTCCTATTAGTATTTTTATTCTTGACTGCCTTATTATATTGACCATGCGAAGTGTGTAATTTTTATGCATTTGATTTTTAACAGTTGAACTAAAGCCTTTAAGAGTTTTACAAATGGACAGGTGTTAGATAGCTTGCGTACCTGATGTCTTAATAATATAATGATAGCAGTAATAACATCATATGTTACAATTTAAAGACAAACTACTAGTGTGTTTGTTTTGTTACTTCATTCAGAAATAATGAAGTATTGTACTTAGAATTATACTTGATTTTAAGTAAACATAATATTCGAGTAAAACTCAATAACCATTTGGTTGGTCCTCACATTCAAAGAAATTTACCTACTTACAAACAAATGTGAAACAAACATGTTATATTCTGACTGACATAAATAATCAGCAAAAGCCAACGAATAAGAAGTCAAAGATATGAACATCAAATTTAACTTAGGTATAAGATTACCATTTTGTTCTAAGTTTTTAGAACTCCAATCTATATAACAACTTGAATTTGGCTAGGCCTTAAAATTAACACAAACTACCAAATACTTTACTTTGTATTTACTGGTACCATAATCCTTCTGATGCCTAAATAAAGATCCTGGAGTAGGCTGTTTCTTTTATTTGTGAATTCAACTGTAAAATTATTATTTATGTCAATAAACAGTATTTTATTCTATTCTGCTAGTACAATGAAGTAACAAAGAGATTACTTTGTATTTACTTGTACTATATTATTAGTTTTTTTATTTTATTTTTTTATTTATTTATTATTTTAAAAGCATACATACAGTATAATATAAATATCAGCATAAAACATTTATAAGTAATATTATAATAATTATATTATACGTTAAACTATTACAATGGTAATGCTGCGCACAGTCCACACCCGAATAAATTGTATACGGGATGTATACAATTAGGTATCCTGTTAGTGATACCTCATCAGGAAATCACACTTCGGATAACAGCATTGGTGGAGATATTTATTCTACTCGACTTTTTGATTAAACATATATATCTTAAGGTATATAGCGGGTCTGAGAGATAAGGTGGTCGCGAAGAGCCCATATGAGAAAAATTCACCATAGATAATATCAATAATAAATCAACAAATAATTTTAAACAACAGCCAATAAACAAGAGACTTCTTTGAGCAGGCCGAAGGTTGCCAAGCGGTCCGGAGGTCTCGGTTTTGACTGTCCATTTGTAAACTTTTACATTACTAAGCGATGTATCATTGCTAAGAACATAACTAATAAAGTACATATCTTTATAAATAAATTACTTGTTTTGATTGTGTCTGTGATACATAGATAAATTATTTGTTATATACATATTACATTTATATAATGGTTTTTGTTTTCCGGTGATGACCGGTTCATTACAGAAAAACATAATGGGAAACATAATTACCTTCAACTTTTTGAGGCTACTACCATGATATTGAAAACACAATGCTCGAAAAAACTAGAATTAACATTTATGTTGAGCGTGCATCAATCTCATGATGCCCTCTTGAGGACATAATAATATGCATAATCATAAATATTCCTTCCTCAGTAAATGCGGAACTCTAGATTTATCATCTAAATTGACACGGTGCTCACCAGAAAGCTACCCCTTTATGTCTGCCAGTTTTAAATTTAAACAGCTGTGTGAAATCAAACATAAATTTTTAAGGTTTAATGTTACATCACAGCAACAATATAGGCAACATACATAAGCAATAACATGGAATTTTTTGTTCAACTTTTGGGTAACGTCATGGTTTTCTTCAAATCATGGGTTTCTTACATTCGACCTCTTCGCAAGATTAAACATTTAGTGAAAAGCGTTCTGGCAATTCACGAGTTTTCCAGTCTTCTATGCAATCACTGGTAACTTAGGATAAGAAGAGATTTGTTGTCATATAACTCGATCAGAAACCACTTTTAACCATAAACCTTCCGGTCGACACTTAAATGTCTCGACACTACGTAACATCGACACATGAATCAGTGAAAGTGTCGAAGTTATCAAGTATCGAGACAACGTGATGTCAAGACTACGTGAGAACTTGTCAGCGTCGAGACTATCACATGTCGAGGCATCGTTAAACTATGACATGCGTTGATGTAACTTTGAGTTTATACAGGACAAAAATGGGTCACGTGACTCCTCTTTTACTGATTCTACGGAAGGTCGACACATGTGTCGACGTAAAATAGTGTCGAGACATCGTGATGTCAAGACGCCAGGGGTGACCCGAGTTTTTGACGTATTGGGCTGTTCCTATTGGTTTTATCAAAACAGTTATAGGAATCTTATCTTAAGTTTACTAAATTTGTGACAAATCAAGGTTTTAACTATCAAAATTAGTTTAATAGAACCAGAGACATAACTGTTTAATTATTACCAAACATACAACAAAATCTCTACTTGGTACCCTAAAAATAATAAAATGGCATGTTTTTCCATGTTGACATGTTTAAGATATAGAAAGAATTACAAATTAGACATATTTTATCAAACCATAGGTAATATAAAGTTGTTCTGGAGAAATAGAGGACAACTCACTCAAACACAACTCTCATAAATAATGATTCATTGTTTGACAAATAATCCTAAAAATACAGATTTAAGTTATTACCCACTTTTCGACTAGACATTATAATGACTCAGCAAAATGTTAAAATCATTATAACTATTTTAATTTTTAAAAAAAGACAAAAAAATTGAATAGAAAGTGGAAGTACCCAAGAAAACAAACATTTTTAGACCTGGTTATTTTTGACCTATGTCGCTTTATATTTAAGGTATAAATGTTTGACATTATAACTTAGTTCATGTGAGAGAGTTTTGTAGTTAAGAGAGGAAGGGTACATGATATTTTGATGGACTGTACCTTAAATATGTTTGATTTCTTGAATAAACAAACATTCCCTCTACTCTTTCGGAATTAAAAATAATTATTAATTAAAATTAAATTAAAAATAAAACAGTTAAAATAATTTTAAAATTTTGCTGAGTCAGTTTATTGTCTAGTCTCGGATTAAACTATCAGATCGGCGGTTTTTTAAACTCTAATCTATGGTCCAAATGTAAATCCTATGACCAAATGGATCATAAATCTTATGAAATAGAAAATCACGCCTTGGCTCCAAGACTATTAAGTTACACTCTTTACTGAATCCATTTTTTTTTAAATTTTAATAAATAAAAATTGGCGATAGAAATAGGCCATTGCATCATTGTGAAAACTAAATTTTGAATAGAAAAATTACGCTCATGGGGTTTTTTAATAAAAAAAAGTCTAGCAGGTTAGACTTAGTCAAACAGACTGTTGCAAACAGATTTTAATTACATGCCTTTTGATCCGGATTATTTATGTTAAATGCACAATTATGGCTCGTTTACCAACATACTCTTAAATTTAAGAAAAAAAATTATAATAGAGGAGGATGTTCATAAGGGTAGCGTCTGGATATAGTGTGCCTATGAAGATTCAAAGGAGGTAAATTTGGATTTTCTATGCGAGTAGGAGAAGAGACCCTTGGCCGAACCTTCATCAGATACTCGTCTGGTTCAGCATAAACAGGTTCAGGTTCCAGATAAAACGGATCAACACGTCCATAGTTATTGTTACTTGAAGTGCTGTTATTGTTGTTTGAACAACAGAATCTATGAGTTGTTGTTCCGTGTGGAGTGAGTGTCGCCCATAGAACGCGTGACGAGGCGTCGAGACGTGGATACAGGACGGCCTCGCACCTGGAACCCACCACTCCGTTTTTACTCGTCTCTCCCTCGTTTTCTATCTCTCCTTTTTGACTTCGATTTCTGGAAACATTTATTACAAAGTCAGAATAGCCTAAGAGTAAAAAATAACTTATACAATAGAAGATTGGTATATAAAAGTAATATTCTATCACATATAACAAGTTAGTATGGAGGGTATTTAGTATAAATTTGGTTTCTTCTTCTTCCATGGTATTTTTGAGCCACAAATAAACTAGTAATATGGTTTTATATGACCAGATATAAATTATTTGGAAAAAGTCTATTTACATGAATAAACTCTTCCCGTTTCTAATATAATATTAGCTGTTAATCGGCTTTAATATAAAATTGGTCATACCAAGACCAAACCTTTTGTATTGGTATTTCAGTGGTCTCCAGCCACTAACTGTCCACTTAGCAGTCACATAGTTGTTTGCAGTATTAGTAATTTTTTTGAGTGGCATACTGCCACGCAATTTAATGTTTTTATGCTTTGTTGTTTTTAGAAAAAAAGCGAGCCCTACTTTTGTGAAATTATTCTCTAATTATTTATCCCCACTCTTCTTCTTTAAGCACAAAACAGGTATTTATGAATAAAACCAGTAATGGTCATTTCCCTACACAAGTAGTACCCTTATTGGGCGCATATTTTTGTGCAACAATTAAAAAGAAAGCGCATAGTATAAAACTTAAGAAGTAAGGGGTAAGCTCAGGGACCTAAAGGCTCTAAGATGGACCCTAATCCTCATGTGGTCTAGCCATAAGACGTTTGCGTGATAAAAAACTCCAATACTCACTCTCTGCATTTAAGAAGTAATAAAGCTAGTAATGATCCCAATAATAATACTCCAATACTGCAAGATATTAGAATTAAAAGCCAAGTATCATCAATACCTGTAACAATAAGTAATCCAAATTAATATCAAATAAACATAGGTAATATGATTAAAAAAACATTACGCAAAGAAAAGTTAAGTAATTGACGAATCTAAACGAAGTAATTGAACAATGTAAACTTAAAATATATATATAAATGTTTAGTTTGTTAGAAAGAAAAAATGATCTTGGACAGTCGCCGATGGACTGGAAGAACTTTTTGGTAAACTAATTAACAAGTTAAGCAAACAATGTTCTCAGATGACATAAGAAGAATTAACGGTAATACTTAAGGCAAACAGTTCTATTAATTTCAAAGAGCAGAAATGTCCCTGGTATATAAGAAAAATACCCTGCATTTGATAATTCGCCCATACCTCAAGTTGATATTTGATAGTACCGTAAGTTGAAGAAGCAATTGAAGAATCAGCTACCGTTGATACTTGCTGTTGGATATGAATATCCCTGGACCGGTTTCGGCATAACGTCATCATCAGCAGGCGGGGTAACACTCGAGCTCTCAACTAATAAAGTTATATCAGTGAATAACTTACGAGCCCTCTGAAGATAAGGAAGGGAGTAGGACAACCTTTTTAATTTTAACAATTAAGTAATCTTGTGACGTAGAAGTCACTATGACTATGACAGACGATTAAAGATACATTTTATAAACGAAATTAAATAAACTATCTCATAAACTATATTAAAAAAGAGAAATAAATAAACTAAATTAAATAAAAAAATACAGGACAAAATTTCTGTTTAGAAATTTGGGCAAATTTTTAAACAGAGGTAGTGTTAAATTGACAATGACTTAAAGGAATACTTTAAATTATATCATTAGATAAAAAAATCTTATATTTTATATTACTTATAGCTCTCGAGGATTCATGAGGGCACTTGTAGGAAAAGAGCAAACTTGAATATTATCGATGTAAACCAAGAATTCACCAGATATTTAAGGTGATTCATGATCTTCTGTATGCAAGTCTTGCATCATCGCCACTGTAACTCTCAGTGAAAACCTCTCTGAGTTCCCATCCCAATTTTAAAAGCCATAATTCCAAAAGTAAAAAGCATAATTACCAAAATATAATTGCATCTATATCATCTATAATAAAGGTAGTCAGTCCAGGAGGTGCAACAGTTAGCATGCGTTACTGCCACCCAGACAGTTCGGGATCGATTCTGGTCGAAGCCTATAGGATTTTTATGCCAAAGATAATAATCCTTTTATTTGTACACGTAAAAGACTCATAATCCTAAATAAACCAGGAATTAAGTAAATTTCCGGACTCTCAATAGTATTGCTTAATAGCTAATTACTAGCTTAATAGCTTGTTTTTGCCTTAAGGTATTAAGAGCAAGAAATCCTAGTATTCAATGGGGCTGTGCAATTGCTCATACTTGTGTTATACTTAAAGCCATGGAAACTTATAAAAAAATCATGGCTCTGCTGTAGACACAAAATGCACGCACTCGGACTCAATGCCTGTATAAGGTAGAACACTCTACTCTGTCCAAGGGAGTTAGCAAAAAGAGTCCATCGTCGAGGCAATCTGGTTTGCTATTTGCGCTTCAACTCCTACCGATTTTAAAACTTAACAACAATTGGTGTTTTTATGGGTTTATGTAAACTTTTCTTTTATCACAATACTGGTCAACGGTCCCACGGAGAGAGATAATACTGATGCATTAATAATACATACATAAAACTGATAGTCTCATAGACTGAACTTATGTAAAAACAAAAATTTAATGAACCTAGGTATAGAACAAAATAGGAACCTTAATAGTTGCATATGTAAAATAAATAATATAGGTTACTGCCTTATGTCATATGTTTACCAAGTGCTGGAATGCTTAGTGTTGCAGTGGGGCATGTGTTTTTTCTAGTTGATTCTAAAGGGCTCATCTGTGGATAAGACATTCATACCTTTAGTTAGATTAATAAGGTAGAACACTATCTTATATCTTAGAGAGTTAGCAAAAAGGGCCTAACAACGTGGCCTACTTGCTAGGTGATCAATCACATCTCCCTAATTTCAATCACTATCACGCATCATCTGTTTTATATGCATCAATATTATTTACGAAATCGTGTTTCACGAACTCTAACAGGTTATCCTGTTGCATTTCCTCCTCCCTAAGTGCTCTTAAATAACTGTCAGTTTTCAGTTACTTGAGAGGTTTTTAAAAACACTGAAACTGTTCTACTTATATTAGGACTTCTTAAGGAGAGATTCTTTACTGGTTGATAAGAACAAAATTAGCGCACCTTTTTCATACTACTTAGCTAAAGAAATAATAACGTACTTTTGTCTGCAGGCAAGCACACTTAAAACTTGAAGTATCCTGATTATAGAAGGTGCTTGATATTAAAGCAGTATTTTATTTTAAGTACTCTTCCTCAAGATTACATTTTTTTCATATTCTTTCAATCCCGCATTCTGAATGAAAAAGATAAATATTTGAATAAACTGCGGTTTTTTAAGATTTTTTTCACTTTATTATGTTTTATTTCTTTTCAACCCTACAAAATATTTCATAGGTTTTTCCTTTCAAAGAAGTATATTCGAAATCTGCATATTAAAAATATATTTAATAAATATAAAAATATATAATATCATTTATTTTAAGTAATAACTTTAACTTAAATAAAATATTTATTTAATTTTTTTATATATATAAAAATTTATTTTCATGAATTCTATTATAAATATTTACTTTCATGTATTAAATATTTATTTTAAATCGATCGCATACGCTAGAACTAGGGAGATGGAATCTAACTGCATCCCCCGATATGCTGTATGTACCTTCCGAGATGATCGTATTTAACGGATAACCTTCTCGTCCATCTTTTATTTCACTTTAATATTACCGTTTTTGATCAAATAACTTTCGGAATATTATTTTTTTTAGTGTAGCTTTATTATTATGCACAGAAATCACAATTTAGTTAAATATATTTTCTGTTTGAAACTTCCTTATAACCAAAAGTGAACCTTCACTATAAAAGACGTGATGTTTTGGCGGGATCAGTTATCACGTATTTCTCACTCGATCGACTAAACAAAGACATTGTAAAAACCGTGAAGTTAGTTGACCGTATTGCACACGTATCTAATACGATCGCCTGTTAAATACGCTGTGTGTACGTAGTGTATTTTTGAACCTTTGTACGAAAATCAGTCTAAAGGTGTAGTTGTGCTTTTCAAAATAGTTTTATGACATCATTAAACCGCAATAATGACTCAGCAAAAAATTTTGAAAATTCATAAAACGTGTAAAAATGTTGCGATCAATATTAGATTGTACAATATGAGGCATATAGCCATGCGCAGGACGAGTTGGATGTGGCGAGGAAAAGTTCTGAAGTATCCCGCACCCGATTTATCTGTTGACACTGTAAGTGCATAATTTAGTCAATAGCGGACTGAGCCAAAAAGGCCTTAAGAGTGTTTGGCCTAAAAGGACCCAAACCTTCATCTCAAGGCGCCCAATAGGGGGTGGGAGGGGGGGTCCTATAATAATTTCCTAGTAGAGGGGTCTTTGTTTAACAAGAGCAGTATTAATGATTATAGCTTAATCTGATTTATTGTAAAGAAAAGGGGCCTTAAAGGACCTAAATTTGAATGGCAAATTGAGAATATTTTAAGTACTTAAAAAAAATCAATTCCTAAGGTAAGTATTAAGGCCCATCATTGGCTTTTGTCTTCGTATGAGGCCCCTAAACGTCTAGGTATGATAAAAGATTTAAAATTTAGAATACTTTTAATAACTTTAAAAACATAATAAATACATTGTGTATAAATTATAGTATATAATATATACACGATAGCCTTTTTATGGTGCTTCAGAGCCCTGATCGAGTATGCTTAGGCCCTTTTTGGTTTTAGTCTACCGTTATCCTTAAAAGTCCAATTTAAATAAATAGGGGGCTTAAAGACCATTATTATTATTATTATTATTAATGATTGGGAGTGGAGTCGAGGATAGACCCTATTTGCAATGCGACAAGTCTTGTACAAGCCCCTAAATTGGTCCAAGTCAGAATAATCCTATTCCCCAGACTAGGTCTAGGATCTTTATGACAAGTGATTCATTGTAGAGTCAAACTTAGTGAGAGTGCTGCTACCAAAGTTGGAGAACCTTTGAAACGCTAGGGCTTCACATCTCAGAAATATGTGAGAGGCAGTTTCGGTTTCCGATTCACAAAGCCTACACACTGGGTTATCTTTAAAGATACCAATGGTATGGAGATGTTTTCGGAGGTGACAGTGACCATTCAGTAGTCCAGTTACTGTTCTAAGGTCCCTTCTGCTTAGACTGAGGAGGTCTTCAGTTACTTTGGGACTGGGTCCTTTTAAGATAAGTTCACCATACAGGTGAACTTATACCATACCTCATACCATACCATACCTCATACCAGAGGATTTGTTCCAGTGGTGCAGGTAATTGGTTTAGAGCCAATCTTTAATTACATCTTGGGCTATAGTTTTGGGTATGCCTACTTTGGGATCAGGGCCCACAGGAGTGGTCTTAGACCCCTTTTTTGCAAGGATGCCTGCTTGCTCATTACCTTCAATTCCCTTATGGCGAGGTACACATCTGATTGCTACATCATTCTTGAGTGACAAGGTCAGAAGGTTTTGTAAGCACTTTCAGACAAGCTTAGAGTTGACCTTGTATAAACCAAGAGCTTTAATGGCAGCTTGGCTGTCAGTAAAAATATTTATAGAAGTCTGATTAGGATTCTATTTAATATTTCTTTATATTTCTCTTATATTTCTTTATATTTCTTTGATTTTTTATATTTATCTTAGACAGGCATTAATAGCAAATATTTCTGCCTGAAACACTCTGACATACGTTCCTAAAGGAAATGAGGTTTTTTGAGATTAGCATGAGCCTCATATACTTGTATGCCACTCCTAATGCCACAGCCCTTAGATCTTAGATCCATCTGTATACCATACAGTGTCACCAGAGGATTGAGGTGATTCCCCATGGAAACTATCACAACTGAGTGTGAAGGGGGTTTCATAGGAGTAGTGGGTGGTCATGTAATCAGAGTTCATAGATAGTATCAGACTCTGAATTACTTTCACTATTTTGGGGTGACCTCTAATAGTAGGGATCTTCCAGTTCCCACTGTTCTGTAGTCTGTACGCTGTCTAACTAGCCTCACTCTTTATAACAAGGTCTAGAGGCGGAAGGCTCAGCATGACTTCTAGAGCAGCACTTGGTGCTGAATTCATGGACCCTGTAATGAACAAACAGGCGCTGAACTGATAATTGAGTTCAGCGCCTGTTTGTAATTGCAGTGGTTTGATTGACTTTAGACCACCACACAAGGGCACATAAAACACCATAAATATAGGTAACAATTTGAGAATATGTTTAATAACTTTAAAAACATTTATCCCTAGAAGCTTTTTAGGGCCTTGCCTCATAGTATTGGGCCCCTTTGACTTTGTTGTTATGAATATATTTTATAATTATAATAAATAAATATATAAAATATAAGTTTGAAAATATTTAATATGTTTTTTTTTTAGTTTTCGTTGTTTTTTTTTAAGTTTATATTTGGATAAGGGGTCCAAGTAAAGCTGCTGCCTTTACTGGCCAGTGCGCTCCTGAATTTAGTATCTATTTTAGTTTATCTTGAAAACATTATACAGGAGTACATAAGGGTCATACATTATACAAAGATAAACATGAGCGTCATTATTTGTTAAAATTTGCTATAAACTGGATTTTTACTTAAAATTTGATAAACTATCCTTATTTAGAATTATGTTTTTAACAATTATTTAATGAAAAATAACAATGTTATTAAAACAAAGATAAAAATAAAATTAATATTTAAAAATTATTTCACTTTACGTAAAATATTTTTATTTCCAACAGCGAGATTAAAGTTTATAAACTTTAGATTAAGATAAAGAAAGAATTTTCCAGAGAGATGTTTTTTATATTTCTTGAGATATTTTCCCAAGATGTTTCTATATTTATGGTTTCTCCCTCTACTCTTCAAAAAAGGACGGGTGGTGGAGGTTGTGGAAGCGGGATATTTCTACCTCTTGTAATCCGACGGCTATAAAATTAAAAACTCACAATGTATTTACGTTTCGATGGATTTTCAGCCGCTAGCCTGTTTTTGTGATACTTCAACATTTTATTCATATTTCACATTTTTTAATGTTTATTATAAAAAAAAAAATGTTCTTTTAATAATAAAATATAAATTTACATCCAGAGGTGTAATAATTTAACATTTTTTTGTAATGATAACTTTAATATAAATGTTTATTAATATTAAGTCATAACTTGGACACAATGTATCAGTTTTTTTGTATTATAATAAATAAATAACACAATATAATTGTGCGAGGGACACCTAGGAAATGTAGCATGCAAAAAGCAATTCTGCATCTGGGAACATGGGCGTTCGTAGGATTTTTTTTCAGGATGAGTCAAAATACAAAGTTCGGTAATCAATCATGTGTTGCGGGTTTAGTATTCAGCAATCTTTTATAAAAAATCAGAGGTAGGAGTGCAGCAAACCACAAAAGTGGAGCTTTGCTAATTTAAATTTTAGTGTATTGACATAAATTATGTAATATTTAATTTATTGTGCTTAAATAAATATTTTAATTCATTTAGATCTTTAGCGAGCGAAGAAAATGCCATAAAACATATTAAATAAGGGTTTATCAACCTATCGAGCGAAGCAAGCCTGTAATAGTTTTTATAATTTTTAAATTCTACAATCTAGGAAGCGAAGTATACTCCTAATTACGTATCTTATGATATACTTTCAACAATGTTGTGGGTCTCTTTTCCGATGTTTACGCATATATTTATAAGCTATCTAGCGAGCGAAACGAGTCTCTATTTTGACATTCACAGCAATATTTTTATGAAAAAATGCAGGATAATAACCATTAAACTTTTAATAACTTGCATTGGGGGGTTAATCTGACTTTTTTAATTTTCAAAGAGGGGGGGGGGGGGGTCAAGTGACCCGTTTGACCCCCCAAATGTGGGGGGTGAATGTTAAAATGTTGTATGCAAAGCCGTTCGGATATGAGTGAATATAATAAGTTCTAATTGATCCCTTGGCGGTATTACAGAGGAGGGAAAGGGAAAGAAAAAGAGGAAGAAAAGAGTCGCTTTTAGTGAGGATAAAAATATAAAATAGAAAGGAAATTAAGGTTTAATTAAGTACTTTAAACATTTCTTCGGGCCCTCCGGGCCCTATATACTTTTTTCTTGTGCCATTTTTTGTTGCCCACTGCTCTTTTAAAAAGCTTAAAAAAGCGATCAGCTTTAGGCCGTCCTCCGTATAGTGCCTGTATATCAGTATGTATATGATATACAGGCACTCTAGTTCTCCGTAACCTCACAAATAAAAAAAACAAATTCTTATACTGCATTTCACAAATTGGAAATTATATTTCTTTTGGCTCGCTTGGCTTTATTTCGGCTCGCGTGTAATTTATTGTTAGTAAGACTCTGCATATATTTACACTTTTGAAGAACCTTTATTATTTGAGAACTATATAATTGTTAAAATGTCTCTTATTTCTCCTTGCTTGCATCGCTCTTAAACTGAAAGCAAATTTCATTAATCATACCTATAGGAATTAAATAACATTAAAATTAACTTGTTATAAAATCCATTAATTATTATTGCGTTAATAATTATTAACGTAAGGTATTTAGCATACAAAGCAAACCCCATGTTAATTCTTAATTTTCTTTTTTGAAGGAAGTGAAAGTTTTTATGTTTTTTATGCTTTAGCCATGTAGAGAGCAAAGCGAGCCTTTTAGCAAATTTCCTTTGGGAAAAAATCGCTCATGGGATAGGTGTCATAGCTAGAGTCAAACCATGTAAACACGCTATATTACCAACACATTAATATTTTTTAATCAAACTTGGTACAAAATCAACCTTGGAGAGGACACGAACCCTCTTAGAAACCAGGTTTTTGGGACGCCATTAACCCGATTTGCTGAATCAGCAAAAATTTAAAAGGATACTATATTTCGCTGCAAAAAAAGTATTGATTTATAATATTAACAACACCAACTTGGTCTGTCCACCATTATTGGTGGAAAGACCAAGTTGGTGTTGTTAATATTGTAGATCATTCCACGGCGCTCACTGAAGTTATTGATTTATGTTTTTTGGGAAGCTGAATCGAATGATACTAGTCCTAAATTACGAGTACTTTAAGTGACCAAAAAGTCGAAAGAACCATAAAAATTACCAAAAACCAAAATTACGGTCATTAAAAGTAAATTTCGATTATGGTTCTTTTTCTATGTATTTTTGGGCGCTGAGTCAAATAAAACCGGTCCAAAGTTGACATGACCAAAAAATAAAAAAAAGGTGGTCAATTACCAGAAAACCTAAAGTACGGCCGTTCAACCATATATTTTAAGTAGGGAGTTGTTTTCGATGTTTATTGGGCCTATGAGCTGAATGAGAGTGATCCGAAATCGATACGAGCACTCAAAGCCAATGTACCTGAGTTCGAATTCTGGTAGGGACGATAATTTTGTATAGTGTTTTTGTTTTTACATTATATAATTTTATAACTGCAAAATAGTTCGGGCGCGGTGGCACGCCTGTCGGGCAATTTTCCTTTTTAATGCGTGTTTCCATGCTTAATAATACATTTCTTGCTTAAAGTTCTGGTTTATGCTTCATAACTAAAGCAGTTACTCAAAAGCACTACTCATAACTCATTTGTCTATATTTTTCAAGGGAACGGTGCTAAAAACTCAAAAGAAATCAACTGAGCATTAAAAATAATGGTGTGTAATACCAGTTTTAGAGGCATAGTTTTGTTTAGCATTTCCTTCGCAAAATACAGAAGGAATGAGTTACGAGTTGTGCTTGAACTGGTCAAGTTATGAAGCATAAACCTTAAGCAAGTGATTTTTAAGCAGGGAAATACGCATTCCAAAGGAAATTCGTCGAAATTTATTCACTGCATTATCAATAAAAAATGTGTAAATACAAATAAACTCCACTTCGGGTTGTTCCCGCATATCTTGCTGCGTCGCAAAATCACTAAGATTCTACAACGCTACAAATATTTAAACGGTATATTTTATCCGAGGCACATTTTATCCGTGGACATTTTTATCCTGGTACAATTTTCCTGGGGTATAATTTTATCCGGGTACATTTTATGCGGGGATCATTTATTCGGGGTCCACAAGCCGGCACTCTTTCTCGGATTATCGAGCATATTTGTATTTAGCCCTGAGGTGATAATGTTTGTCACAACGTGATACAAAGTTTGGGCTAATATTTATATCCTTTGCCAAGTTTTGTACTAGAAAGTTTTATTTTAGTTTTCTATTTGTAAGTTTGTAAGACCCTGGCAAGGAAATTTTCTTTTAGGGACAAGTATTGTAGAAAAGCTTTCCTTGCTCCATTATTTTTCTTATATTTCACTACTCTTTACCTTCCCACACTACCTAAGTCTCAACTACGTGACCAAACCTAAAGAAAGGAATCAAAATTCTAGTTTTCCTTTATATTTCCCTCTGTACTATTTCCTTTCCTGCAAATTCTTTACCCTAAATCCGTTCCATCATACCTCAGACTCATATATTTTCCTTGTCCTTCCAGACTCTTTTCATTTTATCGGATCCAGATCCCGGCCTCTCATTCCCAATATCAAAACGGATCATAAAAATACTTTCCTCAATCCCATTCTTTTTATCAGAATTTTTTCCTCAATGCCTTAATTTTCTTTTTGTTTTTTAATCCTGACTATACAATTAGACTGTATCATAATAGTATTAACATATGTGGAGAGACTCCATACTGTATATTATTGCACCCTGAACTGATTCTCATTTATCAATATAGTTATTAACTTAAAAAAGGAAAGAAAGCGAGTTTTTGATCCTGGGCAGTCAATTTGTTTTCCGAGGCTTTTCAAGGAAACCATTCAGTTAAAAAACGAAGCAAAGAAGAGGAAATTAATTACTGCTCGGGATTAAGGGCTTGTCAGAAAGATTTTGATAACTCTATAAACCAAATTTTCACACGAAGACTTATCAAATAATCATTTGTCATTTTATTTTATTTATTTTGATTATTTTTGTTAACTGTTTAATTTGTTTTATTAAAATATATATTAATAAAAGTCGTAAAATGGCCCTAAGATGTACGACTACTGAAAGTTTTGCAAACCAGGGTTTCCAGATTCGAATATTGGTACCGGCGATAACTTTTATCGTCATATTAGACAATATAGGTTTGTTGGGCACGTTACTCCTGTGTAAATAGAGCAACTTGAGGCAAAATCTATGTTTGGGCACGTCCTCGATTCTTGTCTAAACTGCACTACTCTATGTATCTTAAATAATCTTACTCTAAACTGCTCTTTTTACTCCTCCAAAAAGACCGAATAAAGTAGAGTGAAAAAAGTTTACTGGCGGGAAATCGCTGTTATCACATGTGATAACAAAAAATTATGAGTCATAAATGTATTTTAACAATATTAAATCAATGTATAACTGTATTGATGCTATTTAAAATTAATAAAACGAAATATTAGTGGTATTTTTTTGTGTTTTAAAAATGTTTTGTGCTCATAAGAAACTATCAGAGATACATTTTCAAGTGCTTGTTGCTCACCATACTTTTCGTTCAAATTATGAAATACGTACTATACGAGCTTTCTGTAACTTAGTGTAAGTACGTACGTACTTAATTTGAATAAAAATTATTTAAACCAACATACATACCTAAATAAAATACGTAATATACATAACTACATTCATGTTAAATATATATATATATATATATATATATATATATAATATAATATATATATATATATATATATATATATATTTAATATTTTACATTTTATATCTTTTACTTGCCCAGTGATTTTTTACAAAAGGCAATACAGATTAAGAAAATAACTATTTACTTAAATGCTTAGTAATAATTTCATAATTTGAACGAAAAGCAAAGTACAAAAAACTTAATTTTTCACGGAAATTTGAACGGGTCTGCCCAACCAATTTAGGTCCCGTAAAATAACCACATTTTCTAACAAAGCAACTTAATTAAACAATAAATTGAACAAAAAATGTAAATATATTTTAAATTATTATTACTTATTATCCACAGTTTTTACCCTTTACTGTTCGCGCACGCATCTAATCCTGAGTTTGCTCTACTTGACCCTAGATTACTCCAAAATGAAAAATTTGAGAGTAAAGAAGAATAGTGCAGAGTAGTGCACTCCAGTTCATGCCGAACAAACCTTATAAGTTTATAACTACAATATAATTCTGGCTCAGATATCGAGGTCCGCAATCCGTCGAATTTCCATTTCTAGTTAAGTTTGCGGTTCATGCCTTTTTATATGACCATGACCAGTAAAGGTATATATGAGGTATATATGAGTATATATAAACTACATGACCAGTAAAGCTATATATGAGGTATATGAGTTAAACTTACATACCAGTACTTACATGACCAGTAAAGGTATATATGAGGTATATATGAGTTAAACTACATGACCAGTGGTATATATGAGGTATATATGAGTTAAACTTACATGACCAGTAAAGGTATATATGAGGTATGAGTTAAACTTACATGACCAGTAAAGGTATATATGAGGTATGAGTAAACTTACATGACCAGTAAAGGTATACTTACATGACCAGTACTTACATGACCAGTAAAGGTATATATGAGGTATATATGAGTTAAACTTACATGACCAGTAAAGGTATATATGAGGTATATATGAGTTAACTTACATGACCAGTAAATATATGGTATATACTTACATGACAGTAAAGGTATATATGAGGTATATATGAGTTAAACTTACATGACCAGTAAAGGTATATATGAGGTATATATGAGTTAAACTTACATGACCAGTAAAGGTATTAACACTTACATGACCAGTAAGTTTAACCAATTGGATTATTTTTCGATTTTTAACAATTTTTTAAAAACGTTATACACGACATTTAATAAAAATAAAACTAATGTTGATAATGAGATGAAACTTGGCACATAGTATGACTACATGCATGTTACATTTTAAATCGATCAAATGATTTTTAAATTCAGCCTTATCCCGTATCTCAGGCGACACTGAAGTCTTTTTGAGCGAAGCAGTTCTCTCTTTAGAACAAAGCAGATTGAGAATCCAAAGGTCTTTTAAATTTATAATTTATTTTTTTTAAACTATAAGACATAATTATTGAATCTCAATATGACTTACAATTTAACAAACATAAAACTAACCATGTTTAGGCAACTCAACGAATTCCAAGCCTCGCCTCCCTGGAGGAGCAGTACACAGGTCTGGAGGAGACGTGAGACACGGGTCACTGGTTATGTTGTTCACTTCTGGTGGCTGCAGCTGCAAGAACGAAGGTAACGGAGGAGGAGGTATCACTAGGATGGAATCCGGAGGAGGCTCCCAACCGCAGCAATCACTGTCCATCATTTCGTTCTTCAATCGAAACACTAAAGGTTATTTTACATCCCTAAAATCAAAGACAGGTCATTAAATAGTTATTTATGCAACAAGGGATGAAAGTAAGTTTTACAGCTCAAGTTTCGTCCTAAGGCAGCGCCGAAGGAGCAAACTTCATTAGCTCACGAGGCTGGTAGGCCGAGGGAGATAAACTAGTTAGCTCCCTAGGTTTGCCGAGGGAGTTAACTAACATTTTGGCTCCCGAGGCTTGACGAGGGAGATAATACGAGAGCTGAAAACTTTCATCCCTTGTTGCATATTAAATTTTATTTACGACTAGAGAACTAATACTAACAACTATTAATATATTCTTCAGCTCCTTAATTGTTATTGTGTTAGTTTAGTTTATTCTTACCATGTCAATTACTCTGATGAGGAGAGAATAAAGCCACTATCTTCACATTATTTTATTGTAAGCTGTCAATAGAATAATGTGTAATACTATATTTGTAATTTAAACATTAGCGTGTGTATATTGTATATTCTACCCGTAGTACCAACATAACACCGAAAAAAATCCTAAAATTTTTCTAAAATTCCTAAAACTTTTACTAAAAAATCTGTCAAGTTGGCAACACTTTCACTTTTTCTCCCTAGGGAGTAAAAGTACGTTTACAGTGTGAGGGAACAAGACTGTATGTAGATCTTACAATACAAGGAGTAGATAAATAAATAAACTAACTTGGGGAAAACTTCAAACATAATAATTTAGACGTCTAAATGCTAGCACACTCCGCTACGCATACATCGCAATCGCTAAAGCTACCGAAGTATTGTAAATTTCTTTAACACACTATAGGAGTAGATTACAATAAAAATTATGTTAATCTGAGCTTTATAAGGTCCCAAAAAGATGTTTCAAGAGTATGCATGGTATGAGATAGAATATGCCCTCTCTATTAATAATAAATCTCTATGGGTTTAGATAATTAGAGCTCCTTTATTACAAACCCGTGCTTACCCAACACATAAAACTAATTGTTTACTTTTTATCATTTTATTCTCTTTATGAGTTTTATTCATTAATGCTTATAGACAATTCTCTAAGAAATGTCAAATCTGCCACAGTTACAGAGAGCATGAATAAGACATTTTTAAAGTTCCAATTTTAAAGCAGCAATGGAAAATATTTCCAGTTTAAATGTAAATTTATGAGGTTTAAAAAGGAAAATTATTCATCAAGTTTTTATTGCAAGAGTTTTTAAAAGAAAATTTAACCGCAAAGTTTTCCCGCTTTTTCTTCACTACTTTTTTTTGTTTTGATGTATATTAGAAGTTTTCTACCAAGTATTGAACAATAGCTTTCAAATCTTTCGGTTTGGTGGTTCTGAATTTTGTTTGAATTGGTTATGACGTATGTATTTATTTTAAAACAAAGTTGTTATTATTATATATCATTTGATACTACCAAGTTTTTCAAAACATGTATTTTTTAATAATAAAATATCAATTTATCTCCAGAGGTGTAATAATTAACTATTTGTTGTCATGATAACTACTAACATTATTATAAAAATTGATTAAATAAAGTTATAACATGGACACAATGTATCTGTTTTTTGTACTATAATAAATAAATAACACAATATAATTGTGCTAAACACACCTAGTGGATGTAGCAAGCAAAAAGCAATTTTACATCTAGGAATTGTTCCATCATTTGACATTCGTCATCATTGATGGCTCGACATAATGTCATGTCCCATTCTGTTTCGTTACGTAACTCATCAGGGCGCTGACTGAGCCCGAACTCACTTTGACGTTCAATTAAAATTCCGAAGAATGTAATGTGAAGTATTACCAGAAACGAGCGGTGCTCTCTTACCGCCATCATGCTTTAAACATATATCATTTGATACTACCGTGTTTTGCAAAACATGAATAGTTGACACATTATAATTGTGCGAAAGACACCTAGGAAATGTAACAAACAAAATACAATGATACATTTGGGAACTGTTTCATTATTCAACATTCGCCGTCATTCATGACTCGACATAATGTCATATCACACATTTCTATTTACGTCTAACTCATCAGGGCGCCAACTGATCCTAATCTCTCGCACAATTATATTGTGTCATTATTATTATAACTATATAGTTTGATCACAATCATGGGTAGCCTGTAGTTTTTACTCCTTTATAAAAAGCTTTTGATGAGTAGAGAAAAGTTATATTTCACTTTATTGAGTGTAAAAGCGGAGAATACCATAGTCGAAAACCATTGTTTGGTACAATTGAAGCTAAAAATGTCGATAAATCTTTCATTTTTAAAAAAAGTTATGATTTGTTACCTGTTAAATTTTATCTATGATTCTTATACAACTTTCAAGATTTATTATCCGAAAATACTTCATTTTATTTTTTTCCGAAATGCTTGAAAAGCGGTTTTTACTCTCATCTCACATAAAAATCAAAAAATCGACTTTAAAGGTTTAGCGAAACATTTTATGTGCCATAGAAACGTCTAGGAATAAAAATCTCGTACATATATACATATACACACAGATATATATATATAATATATATATATATATATATATATATATAATATATATATATATATATATATATACACACCACACACACACACACACAACACACACACACACACACATATATATATATATATATATATATATATATATATATATTATATATAATATATATATATGATTAATTTTTGTACTATGTTTTAACTCTATAGTATTATTACATTAAGAGATACGATGATAACATACGCATACACACATATTTATTAAATTTAATGATAGAGCAGCTGGGGTGAGGTTGTGTAAGGAAGAGACAAGGGGTTAGTTAAACAGACAAAAGTATTTCACCATCCTCCCTTTAAGTTTCTCTTTAACAAATGTAAATGTCAAACTAGGTTTTTTGCCTGTGCGATTTCCTGCTTCTTATACTTCGTAGGGAGGGAATGATAGTATGAGTGAACGCAACTTATAAGGCAAGATATAGACGCAACAGCATTCACAGTTGTGTTATATAGAATTTATAGCACAAGAAGTAGACTCAACGACATTCGCAGTTGTGTTATATAGACCTTATAGCACAAGAAGTAGAGTCAACGACATTCGCAGTTTTGTTATATAGAACTTATAACACCAGAAGTAGACGCAACGGCATTCGTAATTGCGTCGTATAAAACTTTTAACACAAGGAGTAAATAAAATTATTTGTTTTAACATTGGTCTTGCCAGTAGCTTTTTCTTCCTATCTAAGCTATAAAAAGTTTTTCGTTTTTGTTATAAAAAGTATTAATAATTAATCCTGATAAAACCGTAGGCCTCTCCAGGACAATTTATAAAAACATGATTCTAGAGGCTTATTCTACACAGCTTAAAGTTGTTATTCATTATAATACAAAGAGGCAATGTTATACAACTCCCTCTTTTTAGGTTTTATTTAAAACGAGAAAATTAATCCTTCACAAATCCTGGTTTTGTGACGATAAAATGTTTCCTTCTATCTTGAGGTGTACACAGAAGCAACTTAGTGAGTATAGCACTCAAGAATTAACTACCCTTTAGATCCAGACCATGGGATGGGGAGGACCAAGACCATGGAATGGGACAGTTATTTAAAATGTTTTAAAACAGACCAGTCAAAATGGGTTAAAAAAGGGTTACTTTTTTAGGAAAGCTCACAAAAGATGGTTCAGAGATAATTTTACTTTATGACTTCCATCTCGTCCTGCTGTCTGGGGAGAATAAAAACATCGCGACCCTCTCAATTTTACATTTCTTCTCTTTAGTTTTTTTTAACAATTTTATTATGACATTTTCAGAATTTCTTTGACCTTTTACTAAAACATCACGTTTATATTTTTACTTTTCCTCCCATACAACTGTTGGTATTAAAGTATTGAGTTCACTCTAAAAATCCGAAACCCAGATTTCATTAGAATAATCCATTTATTTATTCGTTTTGAGTAGTTTCCTTCATGATGTCGATCTGTCAGTTGGTTTTTCGCACAAAACTGTCGCAATATTGGTAAAAATAATTATGTTTCTAGTTGTTTTGCCTGGGAAATGGAAATAATAGACTTAGTAAACCCAGTTTACAAATTGAGTTGAAATTCCACTCATGCAAATATAGTTGAGTGGTGGACAAATCATCTACTTAATTGCATTTTTAAGTCAGTTAAATTTAATTACTTTGACGTTAAAATATTGATGGTTCAGCCCCTACTTATCCCAAAAATAAAAAAACAGGTACGGGGTACCTCGGAACTTTTTCGCCACATGGGATTCGCTACACTCGTCCTCTCTGATTCGGACTCGCATTATTCGTCCTCAGATAGTAAATACATCAGTTTCATCACCTAACCTGGCACTGAACACGCTCGATAGCACTGAACTATTATAATCCACAAACATCATAGATATACTTGTCGTATCACAACGAAACGTAGCACACTTATTTATTGAGTAAAGATATACACTTGTAAAAAATTTTAATTTTAATGGATTATTTTCCGATTTTACACAATTTTTTACAGAAAACGTGATAAAAAAATTTATACACAAGTCATGTGATAAAATTAAACTAATGCTGATAATGAGATAAAACTTGGCACATATGTTAGTCTTATATATGGCTATATGCGTGGCAAATCTTAAATCTTAATTTTTCTACGTTTTAGGATTTTTTCAAAATTTATTATTGCGGGTGCAGTCATTATTGCGGGTTATTGACGTCATCAACAAATTATTTTTCGGATAGTACAACTACACCTATAGACTGAATTAGACCTATGATTTGAATTTGGCGCGAATTCAGTGACATATTGGACTAACATTTGCCAAGATTAATCTCATTAACAGCTTTAGTTCAATTTTTTATGAGGTGACATGTATATAAGTGTTTTTGAGAAATAACCAAATTGGAATGAAATTTAGCATCAGTGTATCCTTTAATGTAATAAATACGTACACTGGGTTTCACTCCTTTACGGCTACTAAATACATGGTTTTGGAGTAAATTCATGGAGCGTAACCAGCAGATAAATAGTTGACCGTTGGATTAAATCATTCCTGTTTGCGGACTAGTGAAGCAACGCCGAAGAAATACTAAATTGTAATTACGTGTTTTTAATATTCTGAGGACAATCGTATCCAATCCGACGAGATAAAAAAAAGATTGGAACTAACCAATTTTTAATTTACTTTACTATATTACTATAGTATAGTGCTTTAATTTTTATTTTTTTGTGTAATTTTTTTTAACATTGATTTTCGTTTTACTCAAAATTGAAATTACGTTGGTTATTTATAGTTTAATTAGATATAGAGACACTTCTAACCACAGAAAATCTACTTAATAACATTTATGTTAAATTAAAACTATTTTTTTATAAAACAACAGTTTTATTATTAAACTATGAGTCTATAACTTTTTGTCGTTTTTTATGGTAATATTTAGTTTTTGCTAACTAAATCAGCTGTGCTTTGTTCGTGTGTTGTCTACCTAGGAATACAAGATTCTTAGAGAAGTAAGTAAGTTAATTGAGGTTTCTTATTCATTGTACATTTTTTGTATGAATTGTTTTTTTATTACAAATGGTACAAACATATTATCGATTAATGTTGGCTAAAATGAGCGTTACTTGAAAGAATAAGTGAAAGAACATAGTAATAGTAAAATATACCTGGTTTATTATGAGATGTCTAGTAGGGCGTCGTGTAGGTTATTTGTTTGTTGTATGATGGGGCGTATTTAACGTAATGAATCGATCCCAGACAACCCTAGCGGTGAAATATAGAACTAAATAGAAAACATGCTCAACACGCTCATGATTACCACCCTCGCTTGTTGCCAAGGAAACGTTTAATACGGGGAGGGGGTTGTTATTTGCTCAGTGAGCCGGAAGACATGCCGCGGGGCGCGTCGTTACTCCGGCTCGCCGCTCTAGCTGTATTATACTTCCTATATTTATTATTAGGAGCGGCTATATTTTCAGGTATCGAAGCTCCCGAGGAAGCCGCTAGGGTGAATCAGCTTCGTCATGATAGGGCCTCTTTCTTAACGAGGCACCCATGTGTTCCAGGTATTCTACAAGACACACTAATACATGTTTTTCCCATTTATTTTCCTTGTATTCTTCCATTGTTTCGCTCTTAATGAGTCTCTACATTTGACATGATTATATTTAACTACTTTTGTAATATTACTCCAAAAACTTTCAGCATTGTTATGGTTTTATACTTCGAAAACTTGACGAAAAAATCAAATAAACGTTTGTTTACTAATAATAAGGATTATGCATGACAAATAAAAACAAAATAATTATTTTTTAATTTACTTATAAAAATTAGACCGCAAGAAAAGGAAGAAGGAGAAGGAGTCGGTTATATATATATATATATATATATAATATAGTATATAATATTATTATAGTAATATAGTATATATATATATGTACTTAAATTTATAGAATTTATTTAATATAGAATATATATACTTAATTATTTAGAAAACTTACAAAAAGAACGGTAACGTTTCGAACTAATTAAGTTCTCCACAGACGAAGAGAGACTCATAGATATACTATAGATATATGTAGTATATATATATATATATCTATATATATATATATAATATATATATATATATATATAATTATATATATATATATATATATATAATTATCTGTGTCCGTGCTTGTGAGCTTGACTAGCTGAAAATAAAATAGGTTTAAACTTGTATTCTTGAGATAGTACGTACAAAACGACAAAATAACAAACAACATAAGAAACGACATTATTGACAAAAGAAACTTAAAACTTGGTAAACTCATGAACAAGCAATTTTTTTTATCAATGTATAAGAAATACAGTAAGATTTAACAGCCTGTTTTATTATTTGATTCACTGTTGCGTGGGTTGAATGATACAAACATAAATTTCGTTTCGATGCAGTTTTAATCTTACACGCAGATCTTTATTGACCGACTGACGGCTACTATATATGTCAGAGGTTTTAAAGAATATAACGCTGGGAATATTTCTTTTCTCATGTTAACTTTAACGTTAAAATTAGAAACACCTTAGAATACCATACATTTTAAAATTAGTGTTGTTTTTAATGACTGACGTATGCTGTTATTTGTATACATTTTAATTCGTGAGTTATGGTCAATGTTGCAACAGCTCAACAGGTCTTGCATGGAATGTTTCATGTCATTAGTATTCTTCTATTTTTTATGCACGGAATATATTTCATTCCGTTTTTATGAATTGAATAAATTATAAAGTTTAATTACTAACTAAAACAATCAAAATGTGGGAAGTCTCTTTATTTGACTATCATCTAACATTATTTTTATTTATTTGTTTATTTTTACTTTTCCTCATTTATATCATGGTATAGAGTATGCACTAAACAATCTGAGACCTAAATAGTTTGTACTAAGTTGTCTTTCTGTATGAAAAATTACAGAATTAAGTTCTATTTGTTAAAATTTGCTCTCTTCTTGAGGAATAATCTTATACGTACCAGGGGAGAAGAAATCCATTAAATCCCTTTTTAATTTCCTTCCTCGGCTACGCGTCGGGAGTTAACTTGCTGTTTGCTTCGGCTCCGCCTTAGAAAAATATCTCTATAAACCCCTCATCTACGTTAAACATGGGTCCTAGGCTTACGCCTTAGGACCCAACAAAAAACCGGGGCGTAACGACTCTGTTTTCTCCCTTGGTTTGTAAATAACTAATTCAGTCCCGCCAAGTCATGTCCGTTTTGGTTGGAGACGGTCATTGGTCTTTTAAAGTGAAGTTGCTAGGTTCCCAATACTAAATGCCCTTATTTAAATTGAGAGGCAATCATCAGCTTCTTCTCGTTGAAGTCATGCCAGCAGTGTAAACAAGTTTATAGCTTTATCGGCTATTTAATGAGATATACAATTTAGAGGTGTTCATGGAGATAAATCACAACATATTGTAATAATTATAATAATTACAGTAGTTATACCTCCATAGACCCAGAACCAATGAAATGAATGAACAAAACGATAATTGTCTGGAACTACTAATAATATACCCTTGCTAACACTACTTCTAAAGTTAAATACCTTTATTTTTTGGCACTCCGCAAAGAAGAAAAAGCTGGTAATTGCCTCTCAATTACCAGCTTATTACAAATAAGGTCCATTAGTATTACCAACCTAACAACTACACTTAGAAAGGTTGATTTGCCCAACTTTTTGGACCAACGACTTGGCGGGTCAATTTACACAACAAATTACACAAGTTGTTTTTGGTAAAATACATATGCTATTTTTATAAACTTAGAGCATAGCGCGGGATGTGAACACAGAATCCCGATGCCAAATTGAGTGATTATACGATCACGGCCGTCAAAAATGATTATACGATTAAGTATATTATAATTCAAGAATTTTTATGTACGGTCAGAAATTTTTTAAAATTATTTTATTATTATATGTTTTAAATATAAAAAATAAATTAATTAAAAAATAAAAAAAATATTCCTTTAGAATGGAATTTTCCTAAACTTTAAGGGATTAGGCGTTGTAATGCTTCTTTTACAAAAAGGCTTATAAAAAGTTAAGTCTAACAGTGAAGTATTGTCCTGTTTTCCTTACTTTCAAAGTATTCAAGTGGGTATAAAAAGGTACTTTGCTCTTACATAAGTCCATCTTCATTATATTTGCTTCTCTTTTGAAATATTTTAGTATCAACACATTTTATACTGTAATATTTCTAATGAGATATAATATCACTGAGATGACAGTGTCTTCATGCTGCTGGATGGTTTGAACCAACAACTAGTTTTACTCGAAAAATTAGTCAATTTATAAAGAGAATACACCAACTATCTATTTGTTGCCTATACATACTACTCAAGGTATATTTGAATTAATTTTGCAAACGAAACGAAGTTAATAGTCGTGCAATCGAAGTGTGTACCTCAAACCACAAATTAAAATAATGTAATCTGTACCATTAGCCATGTAACTACTATAAGCTTAACTTATACGAATCTAAAAGAGGATTAATGCTAAAAATAATAAAAGAGCACACAGAAAACGTAACGTAGGATAAGAACAAATAAAACCAAACAAGTTTTTGTCTCTCCACTCATTGTAATTACTAATAACAAAACTGACTTTCAACCGTTTACGGTCATCATCAGCGTCGGTGATTATTAAAAAAGTATATCAGTAGTCTACCAGTGAGTCTTAGGTAACGGTTGGAAGTCGGCTTTGTTATTAGCAATTATAATAAGTGGAGAGACGAAAACTTTTATTTCTTATTATCAGAGCACTCCACAGCTCAATCCATCATATAACGTAGGATAATTATATAACCAAAAAACAGGGAACGTATTGTAGGATGATTATATAACCACAAGACAGAAAACGTAACGTAGGATAATTATATAACCACAAGACAGGAAACGTAAGGTAGGATAATTATATAACCACAAGACAGGAAACGTAACGTAGGATAATTATACAACCACAAGACAGGAAATGTAACGTAGGATAATTATATAACCACAAGACAGGAAACGTAAGGTAGGATAATTATACAACCACAAGACAGGAAATGTAACGTAGAATAATTATATAACCACAAGACA
The DNA here is from genome assembly GCA_018340805.1 of Microvelia longipes. Classification (NCBI taxonomy): domain Eukaryota; kingdom Metazoa; phylum Arthropoda; class Insecta; order Hemiptera; family Veliidae; genus Microvelia; species Microvelia longipes. The sequence goes on along the minus strand of JACMZG010000008.1, from coordinate 71,849,951 downwards.
GGAAACGTAGCGAAGGAGTATTATTTAACCACAAAACAGTAACGTAACGTAGGACGTAGGAGTATGTTTTATCCACACGACTAAAAAAGTAGTGTAACACAGTGTTATTTTTCTATGTACGGCATAAAACGCTGTTAAGATGTAAACGTAGTGTTGGAGTATTATCTTATCCACTCGACTAAACGTAGTGTTGGAGGTATTATTTATCCACTCGACTGAAAACGTAGTGTTGGAGTATTATTTATCTGCTCGACTAAAAACGTAGTATTAGAGTATTATTTATCCGCTATACTGCAAAGTAGTATTGGAGTATATTTATCCGCTCTACTGAAACGTAGTGTTGAGTATATTTTCCGCTCTACTGAAAAACGTAGTGTTGGAGTATTATTTATCCGCTCTACTGAAAACGTAGTGTTGGAGTATTATTTATCCGCTCGACTGAAAACGTAGTGTTGGAGTATTATTTATCCGCTCAACTGAAACGTAGTGTTGGAGTATTATTTATCCGCTCTACTGAAAACGTAGTATTAGAGTATTATTTATCCGCTCTACTGAAAACGTAGTGTTGGAGTATTATTTATCCGCTCTACTGAAAACGTAGTGTTAGAGTATTATTTATCCGCTCGACTGAAAACGTAGTGTTGGAGTAATTTATCCCGCTCTACTGAAAAACGTAGTGTTAGAGTAATTTATCCGCTCTACTGAAAACGTAGTGTTGGAGTATTATTTATCCGCCTCTACTGAAAACGTAAGTATTGGAGTATTATTTATCCGACTACACCTAGGTTGGAGTATTATTTATCCGCTCTACTGAAACGTAGTGTGGAGTTTTTTATCCGCTCTACTGAAAACGTAGTGTTGGAGTATATTTATCCGCTCGACTGAAAAACGTTAGTGTTATCCGCTCTAACTGAAAACGTAGTGTTGGAGTATTTTATTTACCTCTCTACTAAAAAACGTAGTTTTGGAGTATATTATCCGCTCTACTGAAAACGTAGTATTGGAGTATTATTTATCCGCTCTACTGAAAACGTAGTATTGGAGTATTATTTATCCGCTCTACTGAAAACGTAGTGTTGGAGTATTATTATCCGCTCTACTGGACGCCGCTCTACTGAAAACGTAGTGTTGGAGTATTATTTATCCGCTCTACTGAAAAAGTAGTGATTGGAAGTATTATTATCCGCTCTACTGAAAACGTAGTGCTGGAGTATTATTTATCCTCTCTACTGAAAACGTAGATATGAGGCTACTTTAGTTTGAGTATTATTTATCCGCTCGACTGAAAACGTAGTGTTGGAGGTATTATTTATCCTCTCTACTGAAAAAACGTAGTGTTGGAGTATTATTTATCCGCTCTACTGAAAACGTAGGTGTTGGAGTATTATTTATCCGCTCTACTGAAAACGTAGTGTTGGAGTATTATTTATCCGCTCGACTGAAAACGTAGTGTTGGAGTATTATTTATCCGCTCAACTGAAAACGTAGTGTTGGAGTAATATTTATCCGCTCTACTGAAAACGTAGTGTTGGAGTATTATTATCCGCTCTACTGAAAACGTAGTGTTGGATTATTTATCCGCTCTACTGAAAACGTAGTGTTGGAGTATTATTTATCCGCTCTACTGAAAACGTAGTGTTGGAGTATTATTTATCCGCTCTACAGGAAACGTAGTGTTGCCAGGTTAGGATTGTTTATCTGCTCGACTGAAAATGTAGTGTTGGAATATTATTTATACGCACGACAGAAAATGTAGAGTAGGAGTATATGTGATTATTTCATATCTATTATTTGAACGACAAGAAACGTAGTGTTGGAGTATTATTTATTTGCACGATAGGAACTTAGTGTTGGAGTATATTTATCCTCCCCTACTGAAAAACGTAGTGTTGGAGTATTATTTTATCCGCTCTACTGAAACGTAGTGTTGGAGTATTATTTATCCGCTCTACTGAAAACTTAGTGTTGGAGTATTATTTATCCGCTCTACTGAAAACGTAGTGTTGGAGTATTATTTATCCGCTCTACTGAAAACGTAGTGTTTGAGTATTATTTATCTGCTCGACTGAAAATGTAGTGTTAGAATATTATTTATCCGCTCTACAGGAAAGTAGTGTTGCCAGGTAGGATGTTTATCTGCTTGACTGAAAATGTAGTGTTGGAATATTATTTATACGCACGACAGAAAATGTAGAGTAGGAGTATATGTGATTATTTCATATCTATTATTTGAACGACAAGAAACGTAGTGTTGGAGTATTATTTATCCGCTCTACTGAAAACTTAGTGTTGGAGTATTATTTATCCTCCCTACTGAAAACGTAGTGTTGGGTACATTTATCCGCTCTACTGAAAACGTAGTGTTGGAGTATTATTTATCCGCTCTACTGAAAACTTAGTGTTGGAGTATATTTAATCCGCTCTACTGAAAACGCTCTACTGAAAACGTGAGGTATTATTTATCCGCTCTACTGAAAACGTAGTGTTGGAGTATTATTTATCCGCTCTACTGAAAACGTAGTGTTGGAGTATTATTTATCCGCTCTACTGAAAACGTAGTGTTGGAGTATTATTTATCCGCTCTACTGAAATACGCGAGTGTGGAGTATATTTACCCACTCTACTGAAAACGTAGTGTTGGACCTCTACTGGAAACGTAGTGTTGGAGTATTATTTATCGCCGACAGGAAACGTTGTTGCAGGTTAGGATTGTTTATCTGCTCCACTGAAATGTTGGGAATATTATTTATACGCACGACAGAAAATTGTAGAGTAGGAGTATATGTGATTATTTCATATCTATTATTTGAACGACAAGAAACGTAGTGTTGGGTATTATTTATGCACGCGTTGTTGGAGTATTTTTACTAACAAGACAGGATTTGTGGTGTTGGAGTGTTCTTTATGCTCACGACAGGTGCAAAATAAGAAACCAGAGAATAAGATTAATATAATGAAGAAGGAAAATGTCTTGAATTTATCATTATTTAGAGTTGCACTTGTTGCAATTTTTTAGCGGCAAAACCTGATTTTTGTAATTATATTTTTAATTAATTTTTTGTAGGCATATTACTAAACCTACAAAAATTCTATGTATGCGCCATGCTTGTAGATGACTGAACATAAGTTACTTAAAGCAATCACATACATCCAATCAATTGTAGATCATCACTGCAGAATTGAAACGGATTCGGCTTTGGTATTAGTAGATTTGAAAAAGACTGTGAAAACGGAGGTCGGATTGATAGATATGTTTATTGGATGTTTTTCCGTAATCTTACAGTATATTAATACAATGGTATTTTTCTAGAGCATTACTTTATGTTCTCTATAGTACGTATTACTTGTATGTAAGGTTAAGTTAAACTTGACACTGAGTTCCAAAGCTAACGGAGTTTAATCTTATGGGACCTAATTATATTAAGGGCTAAATATCTTTCCCTTACATCGTCCCTAAAACGTCATATATAGCCCTATCTCTTACATTAACCCTTAGAGTCCCTTTAAGTTATATCCTAAAATGAAACCAACTTTTCAGAGTAGTCCTTATCTACAACTAAAAACTAGGTAGCTTTACTAATATTAATATTTTTAGGTATTTAAATAAAAAAAATATTACCAGGTAAATATATTCATTTTATAAATATAGTTTTCAAGATTATCTTGGGCATAACATCTTTTGACCCAAGTTAAAGAGGTAATTTCTAGATTAAACTTTGCCTATCCATTAACTTATAGTCAAAATAGCATCTTATTAAACATTTTTTTACGAAAAAAACACAATACGTGGTGAGTATTATACTAAAATGATATTATTGGAATAAAAATTAGATTAATATGAATAAATTAACCTAAACCTACATAAGGAAAATATAAGGCAAAAAGCAAATCATATTTTTTTAATCTTAAAAAACTGTCAAAAACACCCAGCGCTACTCCTCGAATACTCATAACACTATTGCGTCATTATTTCAGCTTTTAAAAATGTCAAGCGAAATTTTGGCTTTTTATTAATGTGTTATAAAATTATTAATTGTTAATAATATATGTACTTAATATCATTCTTACCTTGCTAAAAATTGTTAAGTAATGAATCCAAAATAACTGAGTAATTCTAAGATTATGTTCTAAGATTAAAGCATTAAGTGCGATACACAGTAGGTGAATAACTCATACTTTTTAGACTTCTCCAATACTTTTGAACTCAAAAGTTGTCTGAGGTTCTCTATTTCCTAGTTAAACAGTGGTGACGCGATTTTGTTTTTATACTTCCCCCGACCCTACCTTACCTTAAAAATAAGCATCCAAACTTTTGAGTATTTTGAGCCTTACAATGGTCAAAGTCCATAAACTAACACTATATACATTTACATCAAACTGGAATTGTACGTATACATTAAACTAGCACTATACATATACTAAACTAGCACTTTTAATTAACTGGCATTGTATACGTATACATTAAACTAGCACTATACATTTGTATTAAACTAGCACTATACATATGCATTAAACTAGCACTATACATATACATATGCATTAAACTGGCATTGTACTTATACATCAAACTGCAGTATACATATGCATTAAACTAGCATAGTACGTATACATCAAACTAGTACTATACATATGCATTAAACTAGCATTATACATCAAACTGCACTATACATACGCATTAAACTGGCATTGTACGTATACATCAAACTGCACTATACATATGCATTAAACTAGCATTGTACGTATACATGAAACTAGCACTATACATATGCATTAAACTGGCATTGTACGTGTACATCAAACTAGCACTATACATATGCAATTAAATGGCATTATACATCAAACTAGCATTATACATATGCATTAAACGGGCACTTTACGTATACATTAAACTAGGATTGTGCATATACATTAATCTAGCAGTGTTAAACAGCAGTGTTTCACTCTTTAACAGGATCTATAATAAGAGTCCTTATATACGCTTCTTTAAATGAAAATTGGTAAAAAAATTATAATTTTACGTAGGAAGGTTTTAAAGCTTAAATATTTCTCTGAATTTACAATAACTTTATCGACCTACGCGTAGGTTTTCAAAAATAATTCTCATCTTGAAATATTTATTTTGCGTCTTTTATTTAAAGTAAGATTTACATGGTCAAACCCTCTAAAATACAACAATTTGTCAGCTCAGGTGCGGTAAAAAGTTTAACTACACTGTTGACTCCAAATTTTATTACAGCAGCCGGACCAAAACAAAATTTGGCTCAAATTTCTTTTCAGGAAATCATAAAATATCTTAAGTCGTAGCGAAACTTATTTTGTATCGTAATTGTATATAGAACTCGTATCGGGTGAAAAGTTTATTACGTTTTGAAGTTTATTATTTTATTTTTAATTTTATTTAATTTTTCTCATTTTTTAATTTAAGTTTATTATTTTTTTAAGTTTATTTATAAAGTTTATTAAGTTGGGTGTAATAAAAAATGTTGTAGTAGTAATATGGGGGGGGGGGGTGGTAGTAACTACCAGGCAAGTAGGCAACGTTGTTGGGCCTTTTTAACAGGTTCTTAAGATGTGTTTACTGTGTGTTTATTTACAGTGTTCTACTCCTTTTAATTTCAAGTGTTGGTATATTTCATCTAATCTAGACTGAAGAGCCGTCTATTTTTATGGTTCCTCTCATGCTTTTTTTCAAGCAATCATACATATTTTTACTGACTCTTTTAGTCAAGTGAAAACTAGGAACAACACGTGCCCTCGCTGCCCTCGAACACAAACCTCCATACACTTTAAACTACAAGGCAGACACACTATAGTATTATAATGAATCTACTATGAGGGTCCTAAATTTTGCCTATACCCAGTTTCATTTATGGTAAGAGATCTTTAACTAGTATTTGATAATGCACAGGCTCGATACCACCGGCTATACGTCCCTTCTGAAGGACTTGGTACGCAGAAAGTCCATTCATTCTGTGTACTGGCTGGTACCTTAACCACTACTCCACGGGTGACTTTTTAATAATAATAAAAAATATGTTAGTTTTACGGGAAATGGTCCCTCCATTTTGAAAAGAAGATCATTAAAATTATTATAGGGTTAATTACCAGTGAAAGTAAAAAGTTTCTAATAAAATAAATATTACTTAAATAGTCGTAGACAAAATTTAACTCACGCCATAAAGCAAAGCACATATATCTGCATTTGAATTACCTCCCGCGCCAAAAGTTTAGCTCACGAACTTTTGGCGTATTTAGTCACGGCTTTCAGTCTCAGCTAAAAACTTGCTCTAGCACAGTAAAGCTTTCTATAATGTGCTTTCTTTGCGCTGTAGATGTATAAATATCCATGAATCGTATAGTTTAATGGTGTTGTTATTAAAAAGTTTATTAAAATCTTAAGCCTGTGCTACCCTTACTTTTTTTCAAATCCCCCAATTTATTCCATCGATTTATTCAGGAAATTATTTAGATGAGTCTGGCATCTTCCGATTGTCCATATTATGCTTTCAAGCTCTATCGGTGGATGCTAGACACATTCAGCAGATTTACAAAATTGTGTTAACCAAATTTGGTTCGATTCTGATAAGCATTGTGGCATTTGCTTGGGGAATAAAATAAAAAAAAATTATAACAAAAATGTATCTGTATAACGCCACAAAGTCATTAAGTAAGCATTATGAAGTAAAAACTAGAAAAAATGAGCTTCATAGTCCAAGATTAATTTAATATTATTATTAAAAAGTTTGAATTTTGTGTTGATGTGTCTCTCTTTAAGTGTTGAAGTACACGCATAATAATAAAAAAAGGAAAAATAGCAACAAAGGAAAAATGAACTTACGTTTATTTACTTTATCTATTTATCTTATAACTACTTGTCTGCTTATTTTATAGATGATGACTACAAGTTTATCTAAACCAACTCTATTCTCTTATAACACAAAAGTTAAATTATCAAATATAACTTTGACAATGAACTTTAACTTTTCAAGTCCACAATTGAATGAAGAACTCGGTGCTTAGTTTGATGGAAATTGAGTTGCGAAGTTAAGTTGGCTTTGAACTTGACTTGTTACTTGATATTTGAAGTCCTTTCCCGCTAAAACTTTTTTATTTTAACACTTGTCTAACATTTACTCACAAAACTTTGACTAAAAATTATAAATTCAAAATGTTAGGAATTAATTTGACCCTTTTTATTGTAAAGTATTGTGTGTTCATATTTTTGAAAATTTCCAATAGAAGATGTTGAGGCATTTTACATGAAAAAGAAAGAACTATGAGAAAATAAACATCTCACATACTTGTCGACCATCAAGCTCACCTTGTATTTCATTTGTTTGATCCTGGATGTGTAGTATTTACTTACCAAGGCAAGGAAACAGAGTCATTACGCCCTGGGTTTTTTTAGTGTCCTGAGGCGTAAGCCGAGGGAACCATTATGTTCACTCCTGAGGCGTAGCCGTGGAATGAAATTAAAGAGGGGTGTAATGACTGTTATCACCCGAGGTACGGACAAGATTTTTCCTCTAGAAGGGAGAAAATATTAGCAAATAAAACTTTTGCTTAATTAAAAATCTTTAACTAGTTACTCACTATAATAACACTAAATACTCATGAAAACCACAAAATGATTATATATCCAACAACAAATGAATAAACTGTAAAAAAGAATCACAGATAAATAAAAAAACTGGGATTGGCTTATTTAGTCAATTAGTTTATCAAATTACCGGTAATGTGATCTCCTTTTTATTTATCACATAAAACATCTATTTTATTCCCCCAAACTAAAACCATATTGGTCATCATAATTATAACACAAAATTTGGTGTATGCATTAACCTGCAAAACCTGCAACGAGGCCGTTTCACAAAAGTACAAGTCTTGCATTAACAAAAATTGTGAAAAACAACTTGTAATGACAAAATTGTCATTACACAATTACATTTATCATTACATCCTTTATTTACTCGTGTATCCTTGGTAACACGTGTAAATACACGTGTTACCAAGGATACACTTGTAGATTTGTAGGATTTTTCTATTTTGTAAACAACCTTTTTTTATCTATTACAATTATTTGTAACATTTACTTGAAAAATTTCTACCCAAGTCCGAACCTATGTAGACTGAGTTACAAGTTCATTTTATTAATTAGAAACATAGTTTTTATTTCAAAATTTTAGCTTATTTGTAATCTAGTGCTCAATGTGAGTTTTTAAACGTTTTTATAAATATTACTTCTTGTATTTCAGAAATAATTGCATGCTAAATAATTTACTCATATGAATGAAACTGGGTTTTAATAATATTTTAACACATTGTTTACAAAAAACTCTTGTAATGATATTCGTGAAACGGTTAATTTTGAAACTTTTACTTACAAGTTGTTTTGTACAATAGGTTTTTAAGATTTGTGGGGGAGATAATTAAATTTATTGGAGTTTGATACAAATATGCTCATTTCCTAGGAGATTTAAGAAAAAAACTTGTAAGCTTATAGTGTTTTTAATAAAATTCTTTGAAAATTACTTATAATTACTAGTTTACACTTGTACATTATTGAAACAAATTTCTTACAATTAATAGTAAACTTGTAGCTTTTTATTTGTAGTATACCAGACTTGTAGTTTCGTGAAACGGAGCCCTCTGAAGGTGCATATATACGTTATGTAGTCACCGTTTATTTGCCACTGGCAACTAATCTTATAACTTTTATCCATCCAGTTCATCTTTACCCTTAGAATAATACTATATATAGAAGGAGCACAGAACCGTAAACACAATGTAATTCCACTGATAACACGAAAGCCGGTTGACTGGTGCAACTAAGTAATGCTGCCAACCTGACAACAAAACATTATTTTAAATATTTGTCATAAATATCTATTAATGAAGAAAGATCGTAAAGAACAAATATAATAACTTAAAACACCTGCTGAGTATTTAATAAAACTGGTCTTAGACGGCAAAAGCGTGGCGGAATACAAGAATCTACATTTAGTTGACGAGGACTACTTATTATATATACTTTTAATAAATACGTTAAACTACAATTTAAAATGCTTTAAATATTGTAATGCACCGATATTTATATTAGTATTTTATGAATAATCAATCATTAATTAGTAATAGGACATAATAATTCAGCAACCGGAAGTATTGCCAACTTTTTTTAGAAAATTGTATATTCTTAGGGTGGCAGCATTACTTAGTTGCACCAGTCAACCGGCTTTCGTGTTATCAGTAGTGCTCCTTCTATATAAAGTATTATTCTAAGTCTTTACCCTTTCATGTGTCTCTAAGTGTAAACGTTAAAGTAGTTCATTTATCCTAAATGATGATCTTGAAATGATTTTGAATGGACTGCCTATGAGTATATTTTGCAAAAAACCCAATAATGCCGCAATTTGAGCTTCCTTAGAATTAAATATGAATATTTAAATAAATTATTTTAAAGGGTGTTGTATCGACTGTGGCGCTGCCGCATGAACTTAGCCGAGACGTCATTTTCGAGTAGGAAGATATACTTATCTTGTTCATTCGTGATGGTAAGTGTTGATGGACAAGTACATCATCTTACAACAGGAACACTTACCATCAGATCAATCACCCTCCGTTCTCGTTCTCATCAAACTCCTTAAGTATTTATAAACATTAACAACACGATTCTGAATTAAGGTAAATTTAATATCTAATATTGCTTAATTATTTTTTTAAATATAGTTTAAGATAAAAATAACAATAACAATAATCAGAAGTAAATAAGATACAAATGTTAACAAATACAGAATACACAGATTTCGTTAATCTTGGTTATCTTACAATCCCGCATAACTAGACCTGGACCGAGACATCACCTAACCAAGTCCGAGCAATAAACTCGAGTTACAATTAGGTAAAAAAAATTTATTAACTAATTAATCAATTATTTTTAAAGTCATTTAAGTTTTTATCTTCAAAATTGTATATACTTTTAGTTTCAAGTAGATTTTTTTTTTACCAGTAGAAAAATGGTACCAAAAAAGAGAGAGAAATGCATTTACGCACGAAGATAGCGGTCTGTCAACAGTGTTGGACTTAAGGTCTGCCTCATACCAACTAAAACTCACTCCGCGAAACCCCTTGAACCTAGCCTGGAACCATTATTCACAGTTTCAAGTATAATAAAAAAATCGGGTACCTCGGAACTTTTCCTCACCCTTCTGACTCGCTTCGCTCGTCCTCAGAATAGAATAGTTAACAAATGGCCTTGGGTTTTTAAACTTCGGACTAGGATGGTTAGCAAATGGCCTGGGGTTTTTAAACTTCCGAGGTACCCCGTAACCGTATAAAAAAGCATACAAGAACGTTAAACTTCGCATAAACTTTTCCTCTATACCTTCGATATGAAGGTGAGGAAAAGTAAAAATATGAAAGTGCTTTATTGAAAATATAAGTTAACACCTTTGATGTTACATTTAGATTAAACCCGCCATACGCGATATCATTGCAGATAAGCATAAACCCCTTGCAAGTATTTATTTTACAAATATTTTTAAAAATTCGTTATTGCCACTATACTTTTACTGATATTATTATTGTTGTTATTATTAGTATTATTATTTTTTATTTTAATTATTATTTAATAATTATATTAATAACTATTATTTTTACTATGTCAGGGTGTTTAATTGTTACTATTATTTAATGATCCTTTTTATTGGTACGATGAATTGTACCAAGTTTTCTTAACCGCATTTTTTATAGCAGTAAAAGAACTACTATCATTACATAAAAAGCTCTTTGAACTTCCTTATTCAATAAAATGCTTCTTTGCAGCTGGGTGAAATAGTGTATTATTTTAAATATTTATAAACTAAAAAACGATCTAAATAGTTGAAGAAAGAAAAGGATTGACGTAACTTTGTTAACTCTGTGTAGCGTATCCAACATAAAAAACAGCTTCAGCTTCTCTATTCTTTGATATTTTCAAGAGTTTTCTTTATCTATTCTAATAAACCTGTATATTGAGCAGATGGACTTCACAGAAAAATACTTTTTAGGTACCATGCACTAAAATTGAATTTTCTATAAAGGTATTCATTTTAGTATAAAGTTTTCTCTTTAGAAATTTTCCCCGATACGGTGTTATTTTATATGTTTTTCATTTTATGTGTTTCGCAGATGATTTTGAAAGAAAAGCGATAGCTGAAGCATCGTAAAATTCCTTTTTTACTTTACGTTTCAAAAGCATGTTTTTGATTATTACTAAGACCTGAGGAAGGAGCTATAAAAGACCTTGGTGTAACCTTTCTTATCACATTTTCGGACCATGGTTGCACAAACGACTAAACTATACATTTGGACCAATAATATTTGCTAAATAATAAATAATAATAATAAATATAATAATAATAATAATAATAATATATAATGTACTTATACCCGACTAATGCTAACGAAAACTCAAAAGCTAAGAAAAATAAAATAAATAACAATAATATAATATTATACCATAATATTAGCCAATATAAAATATCATACAATAAATATTGCCAATAATAATAATACTATACCAATAACTAGCCAATAATAAAATAATTACCAATAAATTTAGCATAATACTATCCAATAATATTAGCGAATAATAATAATATTATACCAATAATATTAGCCAATAATAATAATATCATACCAATAATTATAATATTATACCAATAATAATAATATTATATCAATAATATTAGCCAATAATAATAATACTATACCAATACATAGCCAATAATAATAATTTATATAATATTAGCCATTAATATAATTTATTGATGATTATTGAAATGATCTAGCGTTGGAAGCAACTACAAGTGCGCAGTTAGACTAGCTTCAAATTCTAATTGTTGTTCAGTAATTGTTAAACGACTTTGTTTTCATAGCTCCATCAGGACCGAGAGCCGTAGGGTAGGTGTGAATGCCAAGCCCAAGTTCCTATTAACAAAGTCACTATCCCAGCCGGGGATATAAACATCAATGAACATCCTCTGCTCACAATTATTTCAACATTTTTTTAACATATGTTTATAATCTCTGTATTATTTGTTTTCGTATGCATTTTAATATAATATTGTATAAAATTTTACAGTTAATGACACATCTCAGTAAATCCATATATATTTTTATACTTATATATTAATTCGTTTTTTTACGCGATTAATTTTACTAAAATGTTTTAGTAAAAACATACAGGTAGCTATGACACACACACACACACACACACACATACTGACTGACATCTTGGAAAGAACCAGGCAGAAGGTCTTTAAAACACGTAAAGGAGATAAGTCGTTTGAAATCAAAATTACAGTCTCTGAATTATAGAGCACCAAACGAATGTTCTTAATAAAATGAATTTCTTAGAAAATTGGTGAATTACTTTTGTAAGTTTAATAGTTAAAGTAAGTTAAGACAATTATAGTCCATATAATTGGTACTCTAAATAATACTATTCCAAATAATTCTAAATTAAAGTACGTATTGTAGGCTTTTAATGAAAGCAAGCTGACGTATAAGTCACTTAAAAGGTCATAATTCTACAGCATTAAATATGGAAATTTTCATCCCTTCATAATTATGAAATATACGACTCTAAAATTAAGAATGAGCGGGAGGGGTCGAGGTGACTGTGACTGTGGTTTCTCCCCCCCCCCCCCCAGACCTCTCCATCAAGCTCTTCTTTCTAACATCAGGCACACCTCTGTTTACCACACCCGACCTATGTCGAGTATTGTTTAGTCTAATTATCCGTAATTATTTACTTTAATAAAGAATCAATAGTTATTATCTGAATTAATTTATTTTTCTGATAAGAGACATTCGTTTTAGTATGTATACATACCGGAAAAATCAGATTTTTATTAACTAAAATGTCACTAAACAAATACATGAGTACAGCTATAGAGATATATACTAGAGAAGACACAGCCTATCTCAATACATTGAAAGACCTGAAACATCTTTTTGGGGCTCTCAGGGGCTCTGTGTTACCTCATTGAAACCTCATTCAAGAGCGAGTTAAGGTTATATTATATCAATTGATTTCGGCTTTCCGCACATTGTTTGTGTTTTGATTGATATTATTTTAATAAGTTTACTGCATATTTTGTTTATTTGATTATTTTTGATAATCGATTGTGGTCAGGTTACTTTTCCGATGTTCCAAAAGGCAACCAATAGTAATAGTAATAGCCAACCCCTATAGTAATATATCTAATATTATTAGATAATAATCTATCTATATTTAATTCACTATCTTTCTAAATATTATATCTTCTACATAATATCTTTTCATCATATATAACATCTATAAATGCCCTAAATAGTATTTTATTTTTATTAAGTTATCTAAATGTCTCTATTTATCATTATTATGTCTTTAAGATTTTATTAATCTCTTTTTATTTTATAACTTATTCTTTCTAATTACTCATATCATCTGTTACAAAGCTTTCAACTCTTCTTTTTTTTGTCTTTTTACGATTAAAATATGTTTGCTTTTTGTAATACCTTTTATATTTTTAATTATTTTGTGTGCAATTTTATTTTAATTTTATGTGTCATCTTTTGTATATTTTTTTGTAAATTGGGTTCAGCCCGTAATAAACGTCTTAATTGTCTTTACATCTCTATGAGTACAGCATTTGTGAGTATACAATTGATTATGTTTGTTTAAATCAAATTTTAAATCAATTCAAAACTGATCTGTACTTTGTCTCCTCGTCAGACGGCATTGTTGGATGTGTTCAACAATGTTAAGTCAATTATTCCAATATATTATAATTTTTTATATGATGAAACTATAAAAAAAATTATTGAGATAAGTAAAAATAATTTAATTTATTTTAAGAATAATTATGTTTACAAATGTAAACATAATGTGTTATTCATGTTTAATTATGTTAATTAAAGTGATTTATCTGTTTTAAAATAAAATTATTTTCTTTTAATATAATAACTAAATTAAAAATTAAATTTAGTGACTTATTTTTAAGAAAATGATAAAAATTCAGTTCTACAGTATAATATAAATATAACCTGTGAAAAAAAAATTATATATAAAAATAAAATAATGTAACCCTTATCACAAATTTAGACACGTATACATATACTTCATTTATCCTTCATAAACTTATACCATACAGTTGATATTTGCCTACCACTACCTCTGCGTAATATCATCAACTAATAAGGTATGACATTATATCTTGCGTATTGACGGCATCAGAATGAACTAATATTATACCTGCAAGGAGAAGAGCTAATAGAATTTCAAATAAGGTGATATGTGATATTAACTCTATTCTTTAATATTTTATCAAATAAAAAATGTATGTGTAAAATCGATGACGTGTGTAACCCCTTTAACAGTAAAATATTGATTTCATATTTTTTACAAATTTATAAAAGAAAAAATCGGGTACGGGGTACCCCGGAACTTTTTCTCACCACAGGGTGTTCGCTACGCTCATCCTCACAACTTCAGACTCGCTTCGCTCGTCCTAAGAATATAAAAATCGCTAAATTTACTGCAATTCGTCCTCAGAAAGTGTATACATTCGTTTTATTGTTAGCGATCACCTATCCAAGCATACACTTTGTTCGATGCTGCTTAACTTTTATAATCTAACAGATCTTACACAAATAACAAAAAATGGCAGATATACATGCCATATTTTAACTAAACTTAGTATAAACTTTTTATTACACAAATGGATATATTTATACTAGATTTTAACTCAATTAGGATATTTTTTATAAATTGAAAAAAGTTTACAAGTTATTCGATAAAAATTAAACTAATGTACATAATGAGATGAAACATGGCACATATGTTGTTCTTATAAATGACTATGCGTGCCAAATCTCAAAAAGATCTAAAAATGTTGTGTTACGTCATTGAAAAGTATTTTCCGGGTGACACAACTTTGACCTAAACAGTAATTGTTGTACCAAGTTCCATCTGTCTAGCTTAAATACGCTAGGAGCTTGGATGATAACACACATACAGACAACTCTGGAAATATAACTTAGTAGATCTTAAAATCACCTAAAACGGATAATTCAGGTTCAGGTGACATCCCGGTTTCGGATTTTTGCCAACATAGTGCTTTTCCTATACACGGTATAAACAAAATAAATACGGGCCTTCGGCCCGTAGACGCTACGCGGTCTCGGCGCTTCGCGCCTCCGTCCGCTCCGCGGCGTCGGCCCACCGGGCCGCTCCGCGGCCCGGGGGCCTTCCATTTTTTGTAACCAAATTGTTTATTTGAGTTAATCTTTAGTTTGAAAAAATATATTCATGATTTTTCTAAATAAAATACCGTTTTCGTCACTTAGGATTGTCCGATTGAGCTGAAACCGGTCGCAATCGTTTTAGAAGACTCCGACCATATAAAGACTACCTCGAGGTTCTTCCTCTTTACAGGCCTGCCTTTGGCCAGGCGTGGATCAGTGGAAGCCATTTTTGTCCTGTCTCTCTGGGACAGTTGGCTTACCAGGATGGAGCAAGAGGTAAACGCCCCTCATTTATACTATATCCCACCCTCTAACACTACTGAACCCAGATATATCGTACGAGTCTTTGACCTAGACGTATACATATATATCAAGATTTTATATATATTTATACCGATTGCGCCATTTGTGATGGTTCGATGAGCTGAAATTGGGTCTTAATCGATTCAGCTAGCCCGTCTACCTAAACACGAAATACCTTGTTTTTTAAAGCCATTTTCAAGTTTCAAAAAAATTTTTTTTTAAATGACGTCATATACTTTGGTTGATGACGTCATAATTTTTTTTA
>JACMZG010000008.1:71774113-71829113 GCA_018340805.1 Microvelia longipes | reverse complement strand
ACAAGGTCAGAGACAGGTATATATAGGGCCTCCATCTTCAGTTCAGTTTTGTAGAGCATTGTGTTTCTATCCATGATGTCCTACATCCCTGAAGATGCCTCCCACAGTGGATGCGAAACGTCGTATTCTTCATCTAAATTTAAGCGGTAACCACCGGAAGACCTAAATCTTCATGACAATAACCGCGGATCCTACGCAGTTTTAATAATAGCACATTATTTGTGACATAATTACTTCTCCAAACAGCGCAAAATATGAAGTCGTTCTTTAGGGAAAGTAGTTCTTACATGAGTATTTTATTTAAATTGACACATCCCAGATTATGCGAAACGGTTGCTACCGTGCCCAGCTTTGAGCGAAACGTTTGCCATTACCCCCTAAGGTGGTTCGCGCAGGAGTTATCCCTGATGAACCGAAAAGTTCTTAACAGATATTACTATTATTTTATAATTACCCTATACTTTAATGGTGTATAATAATAATGCCCCTTTTGCGGCTCATCAGGGATAACCCCTGCGGGAACCACCTGAACTGGTAGTAGCAACTGTTCAAAGTGTAATTAAAAGTTAGCGATAACTTATTTAGAAATATCTTTTATAAATTGAGAGTGTAACTTGGGATGTGAACCCCAGCCATCGAAGGTCAATATAAAAGATGAAGCTCTAACAACCTGGACCGCGGGGGGGACCACTAAGAAATAATGACGCTGAACCTTTTCCTTAGATTTCAAAAGCAAAAAATACATATCTATAAATTTACTCTCCAAATTACTCTTCCTAAATCCTTTTCTTCCGCTGTACTTATCACCTGTAATAAATCATTGAACCTGTGGAAAGACGTACAAGCAGCATTAATGGTAAGACCAGGTGTAAATAGAATGGGTAGTAATATTTCACTTTAAAGGAAAACATTTGTCAAAGGAAATCGGAAATTACTTTTCTCCTGTCGGCCTTTCCCTGGTTCCATTCTATTCCCATTCTTATACATTTAGTCTAAATAAGAAATAAAATTTTCTCCGCTAAAGAGATATAAAAAGTAAAACGTAAGACCCCAAAAAGTATAAACCCACTTCTTATATATAGTTTTTTAAGTAAAGATATATTTTTCCTTATAAGTTTTCCTTGTAGTCAATTTTTCGATTCAAATTTTCTACTCCGCAAACAGTTTTTTCATCACTTCGATACTTAAGAGATCTTATTAATGTGTTATCAAATGCACCTTCAATGTCTAGAAAGACACGAACAGCACATCCTTTGTCAGCAAAAGCTGTTTTAATCCTGTGAAACATTGCATGCAGCGCACTTCCGCATGATATCCCTGCTTGACATGCAAAGTACTGTTTGTTAAGGAGATTTGTCGTAAGGGATGTTTCTCGAATGAATCTATCAATAATCTTTTCCATAGACTTTATACAAAAATATTACAAGCATTTATGTCATTTATAGGTTAGGTCAGACACGTTTTCCTTTCTTTTAATCTTAGGAAAAATAATAGAATTTATTACTATATGTATGGTATGATAATTAGTAACTTATTATCAACAAATCGTATCTAAAGCTTTCGGAAGATTACTTCGTTATACAATAGTAATTGATCTTCTTTAAAAAATCTGCCTTAAACCAAAGAGTCCTGATTTAATATCTTGAATCAAATTTTCTTAAGATGATTGAAGACTACTGAATTTGACAAAAGAACATGAATAGTCATATCAAGCGAATTTTCAACACACACACACACACAAAGATATATACAGGGTGTTTCATATAAAGTGTCCACCAGAAAAGGAGGTGATAGTACTCCTCAAAAGGAACAAAAAATGTCCTATAATATAAACCCCGATCTCCAACCGTTTTCCCACAAGGTCAAATTTAATATTTCAAAAAAAATATTTGACCTCACATCATAAAATTGTTAATAGGGATTTAACTATTCAAGCTAGAAAGGCGAAATTTGTATCATTAGAAAGCTGAGTAAATTTACTAAAGGACAAACTACCAACTATGTCAAATATTTTGGAACTACTGCCCAAAATTTTGCATGAAACATGATTTTTTTAAAAAAATGAATTTTATGGAATTTTTGTAGTAGGGCATTAGAGGAATTAAGAGATGAGCAAAAGTTCAGCCAAGAACGGAAAAAACTTCTCTTATGATTTCTCTTTAAGGAAAAATAAATAATTATATACATTCAATAGTCAAAATTTTAAGCCATTCTTCCTAGAAGTTGGAAAAACTGATATTTTTTAGGCATTTTTGCATTTGTTTACAATGTTAATTACATGGTACATAAAATAATTAAAAATCTCTAAAGCAAGAGAAAAGAGTGGTTTTAGAGAAAAATGTGTAAGAATAAAATAGGTTTATTTTACCTTCTAGAGTCTAAAAATTGTATTATTAAATTATTTTCGAAAATAAAATATTTTGTTAAAATAACACATTATTTCACTTTTATACGACAAAAATGATCAGTTTTTGCAACTTCTAGCAACAATAGCTTACATTTTTGACTATTGAATGTATGAAAATATTTACATTTTCTTAAAGGGCAGTCATAAGAGAAGTTTTTTCCGTTCTTGGCTGAACTTTTGCTCATCTCTTACTTCCTCTAATGCCCTACTACAAAAATTCCATAAAATTCATTTTTTTAAAAAAACATGTTTCATGCAAAAGTTTGGGTAGTAGTTCCAAAATATTTGACATGGTTAGTAGTTTGTCCTTTAGGAAATTTTCTCAGCTTTCTAATGATACTGATTTCGCCTTTCTAGCTTGAATAGTTAAATCCCTATTAACAATTTTATAATGTGAGGTCAAATATTTTTTTGAAATATTAAATTTGACCTTGTGGGAAAACGGTTGGAGATCGGGGTTTATATTATAGGACATTTTTTGTTCCTTTTGAGGAGTACTATCACCTCCTTTTCTGGTGGACACTTTATATGAAACCCTGTATATAATTATATATATATATATATATATATATTATATATATTATATATATTATATATATATATATATATATATATTTATATATATATATCGCACACTTGTGTAATATATTCCTCCACACCTATTCCAGGCTCAATATATATTATACGCATCATATTACCTGACATATTTAAATATGTTTTTCAAGTATGTAAATAATATTAAATATAATATCAAATAAGTAATTAATATCGAACATTAAAAATTTGAAGGAATTACAGCGTTTTTAAAGTAAATAATTACGCAGTAAACAGTATAAATATGAAGTCAGCTTGAAAGTTCAGTGTCATTACCTGACAGTAAATGTTCGAGTTTATTCTGTAAAAGTTTAAGAAAAAATATTAATAGATATCTCTTTAAGCCTGAATAATGCAATTTTGAAGCAGAGGACGTGATTCTGAATAACCTTTTCAATTTAAAAGGTAATTTTAAACGTTTTTAATGCTATATAGAAAAATTCGGTTACAGGGCACCTCAGATTTTTTTTCGCCTGATCTGCTTCGCTACGCTCAACTTTAGCAATACGTACTCGCTTCGCTCGTCCTCAGAAAGTAGAAATCTCCTGATTTATACTTCAGTACGTCTTTGGAACAGTTGGCTTATCCTTAGACAGTAAATACATTGCTCTTTTCATTCCCAGCGGTCACCCACCTAGGCTCAGATCTCGCTCGATGTTGCTTTTTTCAGATCCAACAAAACTCACTAATATACTTGTATTGAAACGTAAACATAGTATACCTTCTTATTACATAAAGGGATACGATACGCATGTACCAAATTTCAACTTAATTATATTAATTTCCGATTTTAAATAAAAAAAAATTGCCATTTGTTCAATATTGAACTAATGCTGAATAATGAGATTAACCTTCGCACATATGTTGGGCCTATACAGGATTTTTCATTATGAGGCACATATGTTGGGCACATGTGAGGGGATCAATTCCGCTTATGAAGAATTACGAAAGTGGAGAGAGAGAGGATCAATTCCGCTTATGAAGGATTATTGAGTGTAAAAATGGATAAAGCAGATGGATAAATGATAAATCAATCAGATAAAATGGAGCATTAGTAATTGTTTTCAGAATTTTTGACCGAAGGTTTAGAAGCAGTTGGAAATGAGAGGACTTGGAACCCCTTACTTCTAAACCATAGGCCTATGCGGGTGTTAAGAATTTTGTGTGATAATTTCGACCTATAGAGTCTAAAAGGGTAAGCAAAAACTTGTATCGTATTCAAACGTTAGTACGTTTGATGTTAGTGAGATGAGTGAAGTTTCTAAATATTTAAATATCGCACTGACTATAAAATACTTACAGTAACGATTCTAGAAAACTGTTATCTTTCCATTTAGATAATCCTAACAAATTTCAGTATTTATTGAAACGGTGACAATTCAGATATACGTCTCTCTACTACGCAGTTATCTTCAGTCCTTTGGGTCGAGTGTGTGGGTGTGTGTGTTGTTGTGTGCTCGTTACAAGGATGTGAATGAATCGAATAGATTTTGGTTCCAAACTATTCCGATAACATCAAAAAGAAAATTTCTTTCTTATCTTTTCAGTAAATATTTTATAGTTAAAAATGAGTAAAGTTCATTCACTGATTTCTCTTTGGTTTTTTCGTATCACCTCGGAAAATATGATTGTGTTATCATAGGAGTTGTAATTCCACGCTGCGTATGAAAATAGAGCACGTTTTGTCCATAACACGCCATTGACTAGTGTTGGTTGTTACGTAGGCAAATATTCAGTAGTGTCAAAAATTCTCTTGAATACTTCTAAAAAAGCTGTTTCTTTCTAAGGGCTTCTAGCAAAGCTAAGGCTAAGGCTTCTAGCTCCAAGCCACTATATTTCTGAAACAGAGGTCATAAATTAGATTTATGTCATTAAAACAAATCAATCCCCTCAATTAATTAGTCCAGGTCAATATCATCCCTTTTCCCGGACAAGGCCCAGGACCTCCTTAAACAGAATTGATTCCATTGTTGAGAGGTAGATTCGGTATCTGATTCACATAGCCTACATGAAATACTGATGTGATCCTTATTTCGCAGGCTAAGATCCTTGTCGGCTTAAGATTGACTCCTTTCAGCATGATTTACTGAGCCACATGCCACAATATTTGCTCCAATGGTGAAGATAATTTTTTAAGAGCCCATCGTTGACGATACCCTTGGCTATTACTACAGCTTTAAGCTCTACTACAGAAGGGATCGGGCCCACCTGAGTTGTCTCTGACCCTTTTTTAGAGGTATCTGCATGTTCGTTGCCTTTTGGTCAGGCGCCATTTGATTGCCATCATTGTTGAGTGACAAAGTCAGTAATTTTTGTGAGCACTCCCAGACAGTCTAACTTTGTATGGACCAAGATCTTTAATAGCAGCTAGGCTGTGAAAATATTAATAGGACTGATTAAGAATCATTATAATTTTTAATTCATATTATGGAAATCCATTAAGTACCCCACAAAATACCATAAAAGGAATGCTAAAAACACAAATAAAGGAACAACCCATACACATGGGTGTAGCGTAGCCAGGGTTTCCTTTAGGGTTCTATCTTATATATATATTATATATATATATATATATTATATTATATATATATATATATATATATATATATATATATTTGTGTGTGTGGGTGGGTGTTATGTATGTATTTATTACAAACAATTAAAATAAGGTTTATGTTTTGTTTGAATAAACAAAGCACTTAAAGTACAAATCAAAACTATTTTTATTCAAATAGACTTATAGAATAAACCAAAATACAAATTACTATTGAAATGAAATGAACTAAATATGGCGAACATTTTTGTTTTTATTTTACTAATAATATCATCACAAAGTTAATGTGTGGAATTTAATGAAATAAATTTAATCTTTTGAGACAAAAGATACCTTTAAGCTCTAAATTATTATAAATAAAAATAATTTAATTATTTTTTATAAAATTAAATTAATTTTATAATGTTATTTAAAAAAAAATGATTTTCCTTGCCTGAGCTTTCCGTAGTTTTTATATAATTTTTGCAACATCCCTGCTCAGCTAGTGGTGAGCCCGGCACCCGGCTCTTAAACTAGCAGGGAAGCTATTTTTTCCACCTGCCAGAGATGCTTTACAAAATCAAAACATGTAGCAAACAAATATTTTATGGTAAAATGTACATTTGCCCAAGATAATTAGGGTCAGTTAGGGAACAGACAATAATCCCCAAAATTCTAAGAATAATCCCAACAGTAAATTATCAAGTTTAATCCCCATAGCATTGAACCCTAGCATTAAAACTGGATAGAACTTGGAGGTTTAATCTCAAAGCGTCTGCAACTATTTGTAACATAAGACCGATGGTTATTGTTATCACAGAAATTATAATGGATATAAAATCTGGAGAAACAATCAGTTAATGTAATTTTAAAACTTTTTATTGGCTCTATTTTTTTTGTCATCATATTTTTACCTCTCCGCATTTATTCCGTAGGTATATATATATATAAAAAAAATATTGTGTTTGCAATAAAATCCGGTTTTTCACCTCAATTTCGCCTGAACCATCAGTGTCTGGTGATGTTAAGATCTCCTGAGTAGTTTTTACTACGTTCTCTGTCTGTCTGTATGTGTTTGTGTGTGTGAGTGTCGGTCTGTTAACATAGTCCGCTACGCCACATTTCAGAATTCGACTCTATAAAAAACTGAGTGTCAAAGAGAATCAAAATATCAATTTTGATTTGTTATATATTTATAAATTATTAAATATGTATTTAATGCTTTTAAAAACTAATTATTGCCTCTTTTTAGTCGCCACACTCAATTGTCAACAAAGGGTTATTTGGGAAGTTTTATATATTTAAAATTTTATCTTGGGAATCTGTTAAGACATGTTTAGGGACACCCAGAAAGGCCCTATACTTAGCATGACGGCTGTGATGGAAGTAGACCTAAACGAGCCCATTTTTTATTTTTTCGTCTATAGCTTGGTAGGCATACAAAATTTCAAATATTCTTTCAAATATTATTTGAAGCTAAGTAAATTGTCTACAAATAAGTTCTTATTGGTTTACTCTCTATTTCAAACCGTTATCAAAGGATTTCGAATTAAAAAGAATCATTTTTTCATATTTTTACAACGTATCATATTTTTACAATTCCAGCTTTCACTTTATTATTGCCGCAGATCGCTGGCCCAGTAATAGTTATTTATGCCATAAGGCTGAGAAGTGTGTCTTTATGTCACGGCAATTAGATTTACCGACGAGCGAAGCGAGTCGGGAAAAATTGCCAAGACATAAAGACATTCTCAGCCGGATGGCATACACTATTTTTTTTACAAATTTACAAATGTAGAAACAAAATTGACATATTTGGGTAATAGTTACCAAAATTATTATAGTAAATTTTAATCTCTACTAAATTTGTACTGTTAGGGGGCTATTTTATACCCCAGAAAAGAGTTCCATTTAATTTGTCCTGCCGGGGGGTTATACTGGTTACTCTGGCGTGGTATTAAGCCCCCCCCCCTTCCCCATAAAAGAACCCTGGTCTGTGTGTGTTTCTGTCACGCATAACACCCCTGTGTTTATGTGAGAAAGATAAAACTTGCCCTTAGATCTCTCGACAGATACAAGTTTAAAACCCATTTTGCCTGCTAATTCATTTTGCTGAGGTAAGTCATCGATTTGCTTTTAAAATCGATAAAAATCAGAAAGTTCACCAGTTAAATTAAATGATAAATTTCTTGGAATGTTTATTTTGTAAGAAAGTTAAAATTATAAAAACTACAATCTATGGAGACTATGGTTAACATGAATATTAATAAAAAGGTTTGCTGCTGTGACGTCTGCTGTCTTTTGAAGTTGACATAAATTAAACATTCTAAGAATTTTCAAAGTCAGTGAGCAAAAGAACAATGAACTACTTTTGAATAAATATCTGACACTATGACGTTAATAATTCATGAATGGATGGACACAGACAACGTAGATAAAAATATATTAGTGGAAAACTTGGAGAAAAAGGGAAAAATCTGTTAGAGTTTATAAATAAACTAGACAGATTTTACCGTGGACAGAACAATGACTTTTATCAACAGCAAAATATCTTTTCATTGACAACAGTGGCTCGTTGTTTTTCAGAATAATCGATATTTTCCTATGGAAACTGTTATCGATATTTGACAGTTGGGTTTCCATAGTGGGAGTCATTCTGGAGTGGGAGATATGGAACAAGTTATGGGTTCTCGTCTGAATAAGATAGTCTTCGTTTAACTACCGGACGGCTAGGGTACCTGGGCACCTCGTCCAGCCTTGGGCATTCCTGCCCACCAATTAACCGCGTTTACGATCTTTTTTCGTAAAAATAAATTAAGCATCCTTCTTGTGAAAATTGTCGAATCTGTGTTTTCCAGACTCTTATAAATGTTAAAAGTTTTCTTATCAAGCTCTATTTAGTTCCAACAAATTTTATGCAGATTAATAAAAAAAAATCAGTGACATTTTTCTTAGACTTCAAATTCTTAATTTTTTCTACCAATATTTTTATTTTTTTACGTTTCATATCGATCTAAAATGACTTAAAACTTAAATTTTAGACAAATTTGTTCTGATCAAAAGCTTTACTTTTTTCTTTATTTTTTATTTGTTATAAGTAAACATTAATTTTCAATTTTTATAATTTAACTTGAAACATGTATATTTTGTATAATTAAATTTTATAGATGTTACAATTAATAAATCATTCTTAAAATAATTTTAAATAAATCAAAAGACAATACTTGTACTTAAAGTTGTATTATTAATATATAAAACCAGTTTCAAGCCATTTGGGACAGGTTTAGTGTTGGTGCATTAAATTTTACTTCTGAAACCAAATCAGTTTATCTCACAATAAGGACAGTGTTGCATTTAGTGAATATATCTTAAGTTCTGGATTTAAGTTTTAGATAAGTTTGGGTCTAACTTTAATTAAATTAACTTTATGCTGACTTTGAGTTACAAAGTTAACTTAAGAAAATAACTTGAAACTGTGTACCTGACTTCCTAGTAATCTCATATTGTTTAAAATTTGAGGATTTGTCAATAGACTAATTTAAATTATTTATTCTTCAGACGTTTTATTTCGTACTAAATTTTACTTATTTTGTATCATGGTTTGTTATTAAATTTTTATTATAAATTCAAAGAATTAGTTCTGTATTTTGATGATCAATAGTAAAAGCTGACAGTGTCTTTAGAATCTGGAAATGTCGGAAAAATTAAAGGACGGGTGGGAAAGAGCTCGAGCCAGAAGGTTACTTGGTATCAGGAGAAGTTCATTCCTCCTCTGGCTATATTGTTTGGGTTACGTTGCTTATCTTATCACAGGCGGGGCGGTCTTCGCAGCTCTCGAAGCACCAGCTGAAGCACAGCTAAGTTCACAACTTAAAAAGGCACGAGCTGATTTTCTTATCAAACATCCATGTGTATCAGGTACTTAAATTTGATAAATTTATAAGAGTTAGGATTATAACCTCTGTGCTACCTAGGTATACAATTACTACCTATTGTTTATTTACTATTAAGAGTAATTCTATTGGTCGATTTTGGCTCATAACAAACCAGAATATGATTGGATGCATCAGTTAGGCTATGAATTAATGTCTATTTGGTGACTTTTCTCTTAAGCTATTACATATATAACAAAAATTAATGTATAAATTGCGACTTTTACTTATATAGAATGACATCATAGTTCCTTTTGCAGCTAATAGATAGCCTGCTATTAAGTTGTCCTCAAAAATAATGACTTTCTGAGGGAAATGTCGTTTGACAGTTTAAATGGAGCTGAATTAAACTTTTCATTAGCACTATTTCATAGAAAATTATCTCTTCTCATTTCCAAACAAAGTATAACTTAAAGTTAGTTTTTAGTGTTATGGTTTATTTAATATCCACCACTAAAAAGTTAAATTTAGATAGTGCCCTATTATTTTAATAAACTTTGAAAGTTTTATATTTTTTGTATAGTACGCATTTACATAAGAAGACAGCAAAATATGTGACATGACCGGCGTGATTTTTTTTTTTTAATTGAGTAATTTGCCATAGGATGATCTTAATAAAAGAACTGCAACTCTTATATTGTTGAATGTAATTGTAATGCTAATGTAGTATTTTCGTTTCTTCTGTTATCCCAATACCATTAAAATAACATAATTAAATTTCATAGCAAAATAACATAATTAAAATACATAGCAAAATAACACATTTAAAGTACATAGCAAGATAACATAATTAAAGTACATAGCAAAAAACATATTAAAGTACATAGCAAAATAAATAATTAAAGTACATTAACATAATTAAAGTACATTGCCATAATTAAAGTACATTAGTACATTAACGTAATTAAAGTACATAGCAAAATAACATAGTTAAAGTACATAGCAAAATATCATAATTAAAGTATACAGCATTGATCTATATACTTAATATGCGAGTCACAAGATGGATCATTTAATAATTATTTTCATTTAAGTTAATGTTTTTGTCTTAAGAAGTATTGAAATAAAGTGCAGGTTTAAACTAAATCAAGTAGAGGTCCAAGTTACCTGAGATAAGGTGATTATGTAACACACAAGCAAGTTATATAATACCTCCTACCTGGGGTCTCCTCCAACTTAAACCAGTGCTTCCCTTACTTCGTTTCGTATTCCCCAAACTGATCCGTCGTTATTTGTTGTAGAAATTGAATTCATATGCCCGGTATATTGTACTGGCTATTCATGTTTTTTATTTGATGCTTCGAAACCCAGTTTTTACTCTTCATTGATTAATCGAACGACACTAGACGCATTTAGCAGATTTCAATATGGCGTATACCAAATTTGGTATACATGATTTAGTAATTCGGGGAATAAAATAAAATTTTTGCGTTATAAATTAAGATATTTGATGTCTCAAGGCCAATAGGTAAACAAAATCCAATAAAAACAAGATAAGACAACAAGCCAGATAATTAAAGCAAAATTTAATAAATGAATACCAATTATAAGAAATATTTTTTCAAGTTATTTTTTTTTACTATACTAATAGGTTGGGTGTCATGGCGGGAATCAAAGTTGGGAGCGTGTCACAAATATATTTTTTTCTAGAAGTAATAAGTAGAAATATATTTTTTTGGATTACTAATTACTTGAGACCATTACTATACTACACTCCCTACAAATGTGATGACTCAGTTTTAAATATGTCAAACTGACTTTATCTATTCGCTTAGCAAACTTGACAAGAGCGAGAGCGCAAAATAATCTCTCTGTCTTGGATTTGATCAGGTTAAATTTTGTCTACAATATTGCTTAAGTTAAAAAGCATTTAATCTCTCTAATCTCTTTCCTTTAATAAGCTTAATGAAAATAAATAAAATTCATTACATTCTTAAAAACTTGATAAAACCAACTTCTTTCCATAAGAGCCTTGAATGAGCCTTAACTTTCTGTTATCAATGTTATCTAGAAACAATTTTGCGCTCTCGCTCTAGCCAAGTCTGATAAGCGAATACAGTGTAGAAGGACATTTAATAAAGGAGATGATAGGATGCGAGAATTTTAATGACCCCATCAATGTACAAGATAGGGAAATAATGGCAAACATATCTTCCCAAGCAAGGTGATAGCAAAAGACGCGAAACGAAGTATATGTAACAAGGATAAAGTCAGTTTGACGTACTTACAACTTTAGGGCTAATAAAACATTTATATGACCAAATTATGAAAAATTTAAAAAAAAAAAACAGTAAAAAAGAAAAAGTATGATTTGTCTCTATTTTTTTAAGGATTAGAAATAGAAAACCATTCGTCAGAAGGTAAATTTGCCTTTAAACTTAAGACCTGCACAGTTAATGTAATAGCTATAAGAATGCCAATTTTGTACCAAGCGTGTGCAGTTAATTTTGGACTTTTGTTTTGTGATAGATTTTTCTTTACGCTGCCATCGGGGTCACTATAAGTCAAATAAAATTTGCGGGTCATCCCCTTTATTAAAGATTCTTGATTGTATAACTACCACTGCAGACTCGGTGGAGCACATTCCTAACATCTGTGTTCATTAGGTCGACTCTAGAGGTCATCACATTGAATTTATCTATTTAATACCGTTATATATATTATTTGAGGAGATAATCTCAAGGAACTATCACACTATGACACTCACGCTCTTATCACTTATTATGTAAACACATTTCAAAGTTAATTACATCTATAATCAATTTATATCTTATAATTAAATTCGATAATTTTCTTTTATTTCTGCTATGAGCTAATGTCATTTTTTGAAATCGTTTACTGTAAATTTGAATTCAAAATGTATTTCAGATTTGTTTATTGTAAATTTGAATTCAAAATGGTAGTTCGAAGTCTACCTATGTGTACAGCACACGATATCTTATGAAGGTTTTTTTGAATCGAAACGAAACTTGGCTTTTAGCGAGATTTTGGAGAGGTTACGGAGCTTATTGTTGGTGGAAAATGTATGATGTCATCAACCCAAATAATTTATAAACGATTCCTACGGATCCTTTGGATTTCCAAAGGAAAAAACGCTTATTTTAATATTAGAATTCGAATATTAGAATGACAAAACAACAGTTCGAGTTGAAACTCGAAAGACAAAATATATATCAGAATTAAACGATGTCAGTTGATACTGAATACCTTAATTTGGAATCATGGAGCATAAGCAGGTAAAAACATATTAACGAATGTAAATGAAAGGTAGGGGTTACCTCGGAACAATGTACGGAATATTACCGTACATCTCTATAACACCTTAAGCTGTAGGAAATCTAATACAATCTTTTCACCAAATATATACAATTCTTTTATATTGCAATTATTAATTCAATATAAATCACTAATAATTTCTCTTACTTATGACTACACAACCAGGTATAGGATGACTATGACATTTAGAGTGTGCCGAAGTCCCGCGAGTTTATAGAACTTGCTTATAGCTTTTTCTTATACAAACAAAACAGTATATAGTTCAGTTGAAACCTTTCTACGAGTATCATGACTTGTACTGCCAATGCGTATAGATTAAGTATTTCAGTTATGGACTATAGGTCAGAATATAAATATATTGAATAGACGTGAATAAAAAAATATCACTTTAGCGCATTTTTCCTAAATGGAATTCGCCACAACAAACTATTTATAAAGTTTAAACTTTATAAAAAGCTTTGGGGATATCAAATTAAAAATAATTACAAGTAATTCTAAAGATGTTTGTACTTATAAAAGTTTTTTGATACTTTTAAAATATGTTTAACAAAATTTAAAAAAAAAATAAAGAACATTTAAAAAACCGTCATAAAACTTTTAATTTAATCCTAAAAAGTTGTAATAACACACTAAAAATGATTTACTCCATTTTACTGCACCAGGTAAATTGTTAATAATTAAAATGGTTGTTAAAATTGTTCTCGCTAGATTAAAAAAAGCTAATCGATCTACCCAATCCGACCCCCACACCTTCAATTTTCGACATCCTAACAACCTCGCTAGCTCAGAGAATCAAAATTCGATAAAAAATTGGTTTTTCTTACATCAAAAGTACAGACAAATATGTGTATTCTATACCAACCTTTAAATTTTATAATCCTAGTTTAAAGAAAACGGTATAAAATAAATTTTCTCGATCAAGGTTAACTTCTACTTGTGGCAAATTTTAAAGAAGCAGGTTTAGTTTAAACAAAGGGATAGATACGCCTCAGTGACTTTTAAAAATTAAAATTCTGTTAGATGTAATAATAAAGTTAATTTTAAATGCAAGGAATAGATAAAATATTATTTGCTTATGCAAGGCAGGTTTAGAATAAAGAAAATTTAATTAGAACTAGATAGAAAATCATAGCCTCGTTGGAATGGGAAGAACCGAGGCTCAAATTAAGATAAACAAAACCTAATTAAAATAAGGTCAACAACCAAACCAGAACGAGGTCAGAAAAGTCAATATTTCCTTTACAAAGACACTTTTTCATATTTGCATAAAAAACAAAACCATTTTTCTTTGGTCCACTTATTTATGATTTATATTTGGGCCTGACAGGGGAAAATATATCTAATCGGACGACGAAAATATCTGGGACTTGTTTCTTCAAACTGACTCTTGAAGGAAAAACATTTCTTATTATCTACAATTCAGTTGAAGGTTTGGACTATGTTTTGTTATGTTTAATGGCTATTTTGCCTTCTCTATTTTCTTTTAAATGTCCGTTTTTCTTCCATCTATTTAAATTCGAATTTCCCTTGAAATGAAGAAATAAAGTTTTATAAAATAACAAGCTCCTTCATTGTTAAGTTAAGGAAAGAAAGAGAAATATATATTTGAACCAATAAAAGCATTGTAAATAACTTTATATTGTACCTCCTACAATCAATAGTTAGGACTTTCAGAGCATTTATTTCTCTCTTAACATTAAATTTGTTGGTTTTTTTTATCAAAAAGCAATAGACATGACAGAAAGCTTATGTTCCAACTTAGTCCGTCCTTTCATTCTTTTACCAGGCAGAAGTTGTTACTCTTTTCCAGTTAAAACTCGGTAAGTACTTATTTAATTCGGGATTTATTCTCCTTATAACTTATTAATTATTTTTCTCACCGATGATAGGGTTTCGTTTGATTCTGAAAATTCTGTATACATTAAAAAGAAAAAGTATATAATGCCGGGACAATTTATGCTCCTAGGTTCATTGGCCTAGGAGCATTGTCGGGAACCAATGTTCTCAACCTAGAGTCATCACCTCAGACCCACTAGGGTCTGAAATGCATTTTTAGAGTTTTTGTCTACTCTAAGAACAAACTTAAACTCGGCTTCTTTGTGGCCGCATTTTAATGCCCCATAGTTATGGTTTTCCCTCCCGGGGCTTGTATCATCTAGTGAACTTAGATAGGCATAAGGTTAGTCTTATCAGTTTAAACCCGATTTTAATTTATTTAAAAATTATTTTTCGAATATTCAACAGTTTTACAGTTGCTTAGATTAGACCAGTTTTTAATCCCAAGGTTTCACTCCGATTGATTTAGGACAAGTTTGGCACCAAGAGAGAAAACATTGTTTTTGCCAAACATTTGCTGACAAAATAAATTCATTAGTCCTCGCTAGGTGCTAAGCATGATATAAATTTCAAGTTTTGATCAGTTATAGAAAACGGCCATAGGAAATGGCATACAACAAACTTCGCCTTTTTCACAAGAATATCTAATATTTAAATAGCAGAGGCCAAAAGTCGAGTCTCTATGCGTCCAAAATCTCTGTTTAGGACTTGAAGCAGACTTAGACTTAGGCCCGTATTCAGAATCATTTTAAAAAAATCTCTCCTAGGTTGTTCCTAGCCTTCTCCTAGGTTGTTCCTAGCTTTCTCCTAGGCCTAGCGGTATTCTGAATCAGTTTTTGAAATCTCTCCTAGGTTGTTCCTAGCTTCTTCCTAGCCTTCTCCTAGCTTTTAAAAAATCAACCCTAGGAATGATTTTACGTAAATTTATTCGTGCTAAAACGTTAATATAACAAAAAATAGAATAAAAACTTACATTAGAGTTAATTATAACTTAATTTTATAATTATCTTTACAATAATTTGAACCTCAATTTTACGTAAACAGACATTTTTTGACAAACTAGCGCTACCTAGTAGAGAACTGTAAAACTAATAATATTGAGATATTTTACAAAAATAAACAAATTATTTGTAAACAAACCTGGCACAGAATAAACTCCCTTAAAATACGTAAATTTGTAATGAAAACAAACTTATTTATAGTTGCGATTATTTTAAGTATATCTAATGTGAAAGTGCGTGACCTTGACCCAGTGAAGGTTTGAACTAGAGAATGATTTGCATTTTATTTTCACTTATGAAGAAATCATTATATGTCATCAATCTACTATTTAAATGTTTTTACAATAACATATAACATAGTTAGTGATAATAAAAACAGGTTAAACTTTCGTAGAGTGTATGGGTGCCACATTTTTGAATTGTAAGTTTATAGAAGAAATTATTATTTTGACATAAATAAATCATCATATTATAGGGTTGTATAAACCCTACATTGGTACTTCCATTTTCACACTGATCTATAAGTCATATCACGTAAAGTCAAATTAGTTTACGTAGCAATTAGTTCGTTTTTAGGCGTTTTAAAAGCGGTTGATATTGTGAACAGTTTAAAAACTACACAAAACAAACAAAATGTATAATATACTTTTCAGTCTTGTTTACCTTTATAAGTTAGCCAATTTACCCGTAATTATTTAGTTTAGTTTAGAACTTTCCAGTAATAATTATATACTCAATAAAATATACTCAGCACTAGTATTATTTTATTTATTTTCTTATAGGTTTCATCAGTTTATGATACTTTTCCATTTATATATTTGATAGCATTTATTGCAAGGTTAGCAATCAAGAAGGCGGTCGCTCAAAACGGGGATTTTCAAAACAGTTAACAGCTCTACTTCATTCTAGATGGGAATTACAAACACTACCACGTTAAGCAGAGTTTTGAATCCCACATTTTAATGGGGAGATACATCAATAAGTATAATGTTTACTCTACCAACATAATGTAAAAAATGCTTACTATCCCCGTTATGATTGTTACTTAGCTGATCTTTCTAATCAAATCAGCATTAAACATCTCTGAGTTCATACGTTGTGAACGTAGAGATCACGATTTCTTTACGTCGTGAACTGTGTGTATTTTTTATAGTATTCATAAGCCTATTGCTTAGGGAAAAAACATTTGTTATGGCTTAACAAAAAATTAAAAAATGTAAATGGAATGTAAAAAATTTGCTTCGGGTATATAATCGACATATCAAATATAATACGTCACGGAAGTTACGTTTTGTTGAAGAACGTTTTTTTGTTTACATAATAAAGCAATGCTATTGGTCACTTTAGGATCACAAAAAATAAATAATAGGATCCTTTGTTTCTTTTTGTTTTGATATGAGCCAATATGTATTTTGTGACGTCACACTTTCGCGACGATTAACGTAGTGCTCATGAAGAAGATATACAGGGTGGTGCATTTCACCCTGCACTGGTGCATTTCACCAATACATCACTTTGATTAACTCAGCTTCGTATGGAGCTATCGCGATAAAATTCGTTATAACCCCATTAAGTTGACAACTGGAAGTTTGAATACCCAATTATTATGTTGTTAATCGTCTGGTATGTATGGTCATCATATTACCAATAATGTGATTTTTTACAGTAACTTTAGATTATATTGGAGCAAACCTTTGCGTCATATTCTGAACATTTGATACTAATAAAATTAAATTCCGGTAATTTTTTTGTAATTTTCCCGGGGGTGGTACCCCCAAAATTTATAAGGGGACCCGTCCAAAAAAAACATTTTTTACTGGCGCAATATCTGTTTCAGGTCAAAAGATGTTGTTTGGAAATAAAACAAATTTTGATTTTTTTGGGGCAACACCCCCCCAAAATTTAAAAGGGGGAGCCAACCAAAAAAAAATTTTAATGGCTCAAAATCCGTTTCAGGTCAATAGAATTTGTTTGGAGCAATAAAAAAAAAATTTTGAATTTTTTGGGGCAGCACCCCCAAAATTTATAAGGGGTAACCGACCAAAAAATTTTTTTATTGCCTCAAAATCCGTTTCAGGTCAAAAGAAGTTGTTTGGAGCAATAAAAAAAAATTAGACTTTTTGGGCAGCACCCCCAAAATGTATAAGGGGGAGCCGACCAAAAAAAATTGTTTTTATTAGCTCGAAATCCGTTTCAGGTCAAAAGAAGTTGTTTGGAGCAATAATAAAAATTTGACTTTTTAGGGTCAGCACCCCCAAAATTTATAAGGGGGTGACAACCAAAAATTTTCGCCCTGAACCACTCTTGTTTACCCAAAACGGATTTTAAGCTCAAAAACAATTATTAAATAGAACAAAAAATGACTAGAGACAATCTAGGGACGATTTTAAGGTACCTCTCTACCTACCTTGGATCTTCCTAGGTTGTTCCTAGCTTTTTCCTAGCCTTTTCCTAGAATTTAAGGTGCAAAGTTAGGAAAAGGCTAGGAGAAACCTAGGAGAGATCTCTTCCTAGCCCTAGGGACGGTTAAAAATGTTCTAAAATGGACACTAAAGCTAGGAAGAAGCTAGGAAAAAGCTAGGAACAACCTAGGAACAACCTAGGAAGAACCTAGGAGAGATTTTTTTTGAAACTTTTGATCATTCTGAATACGGGCCTTAGACCCGTATTTAAAGACATTTTTCTTACTCTAAACCTAATAATTCCTTAAGGGTTCCTTAAGGAGACCTAACATTTTCCTTACCTAAACTGTAAACCTAACATTCTTCTAAAGGCCACCTAAAGAAAAATGTTAGAAAAATGTCTTTGAATACGGGCCTAAGAGACTAGGTAATGTGTATTTACATTACAGGGAGGGGAGGGGGCAGGAAGTACAACAAATATTTAGGTGTCGTGATATTGGGTAAAAAAGTGAACCACTGCTTCGACCAGGACCAGCGCAGATTATGCGAAAGTTTTAAATAAGCTTAAGTAAGTTTAGATTCAAGGTATAGTTAAAATATATGCCATTAATTTTCAAAAACAAGCTTATGGTCTAATTAGTGATAAAAATGTCCATTGTATGTTTCCTCTTACGATGACAAAAAAGTAAGTGGCGCCTAATAGTATCTGTGAGAATGTATTTTTATTAGAGTTGTGATAAACTTATATATTTTGGAATGGTGAGTGATACTTAGCAGTACTGTACCACAGTTATGCAGTTGCAGTTCTTAAAGCTAAAGCCTGTGTTTC
Source organism: Microvelia longipes (assembly GCA_018340805.1). Lineage (NCBI taxonomy): Eukaryota > Metazoa > Arthropoda > Insecta > Hemiptera > Veliidae > Microvelia > Microvelia longipes. The sequence goes on along the minus strand of JACMZG010000008.1, from coordinate 71,810,303 downwards.
TTTTTTCGTTTAATTAAGCTTGGTGCGAAGCACAAATGTTAAAAATTTTACAAATACACTACAAAATGCCTTGTAAGGTGTAGTTGCTTAGTATTAGTTTCACATATGTCAACAAGAGGCCTCCGGCCTATTCGCCTTTCCAGTGACCTCTCCAGTGGAACCTAGCTACCCAAAGAATGATAAGTATTAGAGGGAGACATCAAACAATTATATATATATATATATATATATATAATATATATATATATATATATATATTATATTTGTTTAGTAAGTCCCCACCACTCCCAAAAAATTAACCTCCTATCCCTCTCTTCTTCTATGTCCTCAATCTCATAAAGGAAAAAAAGAAAGATTAGTACTCACTCCACTTAGTATATATTTATTGACAGAGCCGACTTTCGAACTTAACAGTTCATCATCACTGCCGGTGAAAGCGAAGTAAAGAAGCTAGGAGACAGACGAAATAGACTTGTCCAGAGGCTGGTGTCTGAAAATCTCTTAAGTAATTTCCTGATCACTATTTGTGATTAGAAAATGCACTAATCGACTTAAAACACCTAAAACTTCTCTGGTGTCATCTTAAAATAAGACATTTTATCTTTTTTTTACACACAACTCATAACGCAATTTTTCGGTCACATAAAAAGACCTCAAAAGAAATTTCAATTAAGATATTCTCAAGTAATTCAATTAATAAAAGCAGATCTTAATAAGGATTTTAGATACCTAATGGATTTCCTAGACCAATATATACCTAAGTGTTAAGAAGTAATGGAATAGAAAAACTTAAAGAAAGATAAAAGTCTGAATTTAACTCCATTTACGGAACACCTCTGTCAATCACCAAAACCTTTCTTTTAGTTAGATAAAAAGCAAATTCTGTAAAAGGTTAAAAATAAATATAGGTCAAAACTTTTTTGCGAAGTCAAAAGTCATTTTATAACCTTAACAATTATAAGTTACCATAGTGTAACTGTGGGTCTAGAAGCTTAGCAGAAAGGTTTTTTTATATATTTTAAGGGCAAGAATCTTGAATAATGCTGACGACGCATTAAGGGACATTCTTGACCCCATGAGTGTTGTATGAGATGGAGCGAACGTACCTTCCCTTATAGTTATAGCGAAAAATGGCGCAAAACGCAGGTTATGTATGTAGGATTGTCGAAGTTACTCTTCATCATTTTTTTGCTTGTTGTTCAGTGTTCGTTTTGATTTTAGTGTTTTTCATTTACTTAACAAGCACCTTTGGTGTTTGTTAAAGTTGGACCTTGTTTTGATAAAGTTGGGACCCAAGTAAATATGGCGATATAGGGCAATTATTCACTTGGGTACCGACAATATATTTACTAAATTATATAAAAGAAATTATTTGACAATCTTAATAGGGAATTGAGAAGGGGGGGGGAAGAAAAGATTGATAATCAAGTAAATAAGATAGTATAGTGCGGAAATACCCTTAGTCTCCAACATAAAATTGGGACCTAAGTAAATAAGTGCCAGGAAGGTAAATTACTAAGTATTTTTGTTCTCATAGCAAAAAGCTTGTAATTTCTTTAAGTCTTAACTCCATCACAAATCGAAACTGAGGGATTTTAATGGAGATTAGACGGACCTCCTAGTTCCTATACCCAAATCCACTCGATTTTTTTCAGATAAATTAAGGTTGGGAACCAAGTAAATAAGTGCCGTAATTTTGTACTAATTATTTTATTGTATTTAAAAGCGAGGTGGTCAGGTTACTATTTTGATGTTTCAAAATTTAACCTATAGGGCCTCTATAGTAATATTTCTCTATAGTTGAAACGTAATAATTACCGGTATGTTTCTTACTGTCATCCAAAATCTCGGTGATTGGTAATTTAATTTGATGTAAACAAACCAAACACATTCCGAGGTTATAACCTGATGACTTTTTAAGGAATGACGTGTGACGAGCATGAATCGGTATAGGTGGTTAATATTGAAAATTCTCTATTTATTCCTGCAATGACGTCAATGCCGGACTATAACCTAGCATGAAAAAAAATATTTCATTCATAACAACACTCCAATTGAATCACTTTATAAACTCCATCAGCTTGGCTATCATCGGTCTCGGTTAAGGCTTCAGTACACTCAGACATAATTCACGTTTTTGTCAATTTGGTAAAAAAAGTTTTGGTTTTTACAACTAATAGTAACAGTTTGAAGTTATGCTGCTCAGAAAGGACATCAAGTAATATTAGCAATAGCTACATTTAAACTTAGAATCTAAAGTTATCGGTAAATTAATTTGACATCATCTAAAGTTGTCGGTAAGTGTCACAATAATTTTATATAAACTTAGAGCGGCGTATCCGGAATGCGAACCCCAGACCAAGAAGTAAAGTATACTATTGTACTATACACCTTGCCCATACTTTGAATCTGTACGCATTATAATGCGTACAGATCAAATCTTATAAGATTTGAATTAATTCCATATTTTTTTCTAAAATAAATTGCCTCGACACGTTTATTTATTTAACTTTATAAACCAAAGAGCTTGTAAACATTCGACGAAAGAATAAGAAGACAAAATAAATAATAAGGCAGAAATATGAAGCACGTATCAAGAATACTAACTGCCGTAAAAATGTAAAGCTAAGAACAAAATTATCCTTAGAGTTGGGGCAAAATCTTATTTTAAGTTGTAAGCCGAAGGGCGACAATTTGTTCCTGAGTATTGAATTATACGGAGGAAGGAAAAATATTTCACGTAGCTGCCCCCAGGCTCCTCCTCCTTCGTCTCCACCGCCCTCAGACTTATATTTCTTATAAAGGTATCTGGTTAAAGTGAATGTAAGGGATTCTTTTGTTCAAAATGTAAATTAAATCAATGAAGTCTAATTAATAACCGAGAGATTTTTTCCACTGTTAGTAATTTTATTGGATTTTAAGGGAATTTCAAAAAATGTTTGTGTATTAGAAAATAGTATTAAGTGTCTAATAAGTAGCTTAAGTTAATTTTATACAAGTTCTATTAAAGCATATAATTAAAAAGTCGTTCAAAAAATGTGCATTCTTTTTTTTAAAAAATGGGTACAGGTTACCTCGGAACATTTCCTCATCACATCGGATTCCCTTGGCTCATCCTCACTACTTCGGACTCGCTTCGCTTATCATCAGACAGTAAATAAAATTGTTTTATTTCTAGCGATCACCCATCCAGACACTGACCTCGTTCAATGCGGCTTAACTTTTATTATTCAAAAAATTGATATACTTGCCTTATTAAATCAAAATTGCTATACTTCTTTATACATAAAGCGGTGTATTTGTTCGTTAAAGGAATCGATTTTTTTACATTTTTTTAAAAAACTATACTAGTCATTCGAAAAAATTGACCATATACAAGACTACATGCGTATCAAATCTTAAATCAATCGAAACATATTTTTGCTTTTTATGAATTTTTGCAGAGTCATTATTGCGGGTTAGGTCCAGCACTGGCCCTGAAGATTGAATTTTGTATAATTTTTTATCTCTCTAGCATATAACACTGGGAGATGCAATGAAAACAAACACACTCAAACATAGACATACACGCACACAACCACATGCAGACATAAAACTTTGTGAAACCACATTGGAGGTCTTGAAAACACCTAAAACGGATGATTCAGGTGACTTCATGGTTTTGGAATGTCTTTTACAAGAATTATCCGTTTCAGATGTTTTAAGACATTCTATGTGATTTTCCCAAAGTTGTGTGTCTGTATATGTGTGCGTGCGTGTATGTCTATGTGTGTGAGTCTGTTATCATCGCATCTTCCAGTGCATTTATACTGGAGAGTTGAAGCTTCGTACAAAAATCAGTCTTTAGGTGTAATTGTACTAAACGGAAAATTCAATCTTTAGGTCCAGTTTGTTTATTTTGAGAATGAGTGAAGCGAGTCCGAATTACTTAAAATATACGATACAATATTAAGTATTAAACATTTTTATAAAATATAAAATAAATATAATTTTAAATAAAATATTGGCAACACTGATATTTATGGCTTAGAAATTACAGGAGTGAAAATGTAACGCGGTTCTTAAAATGATTTACACATCCATCAAATATCCTTTTGTAACAAAAATTTTGTGGCACTTGTAGTTTAACTTTACTGAAATCAAAATGAGTTCCAGAAAGGAAACGTTTGATTAGATTAAAATTGCATTTTACAGTTAGTAGGATGTTAGAAATTTAAATAATACATAATCATAGTATAAGATAATGTTGGTTCGGGTTATCTGTAGGCGTACATATCAAACTGCACTTTCCTCCAGTTGCTTATTTCCTAAGCTACAATTATTTACTTTATAAAGGTCAAAAACACGAATCGCAAGCTTGCTAGCTAGTCAAAAACTTTTTTTGGGAGCAGAAGTAATCTTTGTGCTTAACTGACTCAAAAAAGTAAACTGTTATTATTGCGTAAAATCTTAATTCAATTTAGAATTGTGTGAAAATATAAACGCTAGGTATATTTGTTTTGGACATTGGATGGCCTGCATTTGTTGCATCTAAATAGAGATAGCATTGCGTTCTGATCATCTCGCACTCTGCATTAGAATGTATAATTACTGTAGTATGTACGCAAAGGTATCTTTTGTTAAAACAATTTCAATTGTCTTTTAGAAAACAGAATAGATAAGAGATAAAATCACTACTGTAATAATTAGAATTAAAGTAAACGTCAGCGCTAACTGTAGAGGATGTTTTGATTTTATTAGGGACATACTTGCTTCTAAATACTGCTGTCTGAAAATGAGTCATTGTAGTTTGAGATTCGTCTGATATCCCCTTCCTGTACCCCTCCCCCGGGGGGTTCCAGATGAAATGAAAGAGTTAAAATGTTGTAATTTCCCCTGCGACAGATAAAAGTAAATATTGTTATATCTTGACTCTTTAAATACGTTTCTTATCTTTAATTATCTTAACTACATTATATACTTTATCATTATCATTTGGAGAAATTTCATTTTAAATTTATCTATTAATTTAACTTTAGAATTATAATATACGAGAAATTTGATTCTGTTCTACTAATGAATCCATTCTTTTTTTGTGTGATTCTGTTTTATTAAATAATTTCTATTCAATAATTTTCTTTTTAGAAATACATCAATTTTAACCTTTTTAATACGTAATTTAAAGAGAATTACGCCCATGAGGCCGTCGGATTAAAATAAATCGGGTACGGAACACCGTATTACATTCATTACATCGGATTCGCTACGCTCATCCTCCTTGCTTCGGACTCGCTTCACTCGTCCTCAGAAAAATCCAATTCATCAAATGTATACTGCACCACCTCTTCAAAATCGCTTCGCTCGTCCTCAGATACCAAACACATTTGTTTCATTCCCAGCGGTCATCCATCGAGGCACTGAAAACGCTCGATGCAGCTCAAATTTTATAATCCAACAAAAATTATGGATATACTGGTCATATTTAAACGAAACTTGATTTACATGTGTATTACGTAATGGTATACATTTGTACCAAATTTCAGTTCAATTGAAATATTTTAAGATGTTTTAAAATTTAAAAAAAACGTACACAAGACATTTGATTTGTTTTGTTATGAGCCATTATTTGTTGACGTTACCCTTCCGCGACGTTATTTGACTTGTAAACAGTGGTTTATGAAATTTTAATAAAATAAAGCATTATTAAAAACTGTTGTAGAACTAAAGCTAGTTCAGTCTCTACATATCATTTATGTATGGAGTTCTACAAAATTTCAAGAGCCGTTAAAATGAAAATGTATCTGTATTTTTTCTTTTATGTTTGTCTGTATGTGTTTGTGTATTTACTTTTTATAACTTATATTGTAGATATAAAAGAAAATTAGTGTTTTCAAAATAATCCGAAACCGGGATGTCACCTGAACCATCCGTTTTTTGTGTCTTTAAGGCCTCCTGAGTGGTTTTGTGAAAGTTGTTGGTGTGTGTGTGTCTGTGTATGTTATGATTGTAGCTCCCATTATATCAGAGTTGAAAGTTCGTACTAAAATCAATCTTTAGGTCTAGTTGTGTTATCCGGAAAATACTTTTTTTAACGTCATTAACCGACAATGACTAAGCGAAAATTTCAAATTACCGTAAAACGTGGAATAATGTAGCGATCGGCAACATTATATTAGGCATGCATGTAGCCATGCATAGGACTAACATACGTGCTAAGTTTTATCTTATTATCAGTATCATTTCATATTTTATGAGATGACTTGTGTACATTTTTTTAAAAAAATGTCAAAAATCGGAATATAATCTAATTGAAATGAAATTGAATGAGGCGCGGTCGAATATCTAGAACGTTGGATCACCAACCAACCTTTTTTTATAATTTTTTTTTCAAAATTTTCAGTAATTAGCCGGATTTGTGATAAATGAAGCCTATTTCCGTAATCTGCACGCTTTTTTGGTTAATCTCAAAGAGTATTTACATTCACTCAACGATTTATTTTTAATCTAACTTGGTACATACATAACTACTGTTAGACGTCAATATTTTGTGTTATATTTTGACATGTCAACATTGACGTCTAACAGTAGTTATGTATGTACCAAGTTAGATTAAAAATAAATCGTTGAGTGATTGTAAATACTCTTTGAGATTAACAAAATGAGCGTGCAGATTACGGAAATAGGCTTCATTTATCACAAATCCGGCTAATTACTGAAATTTTGAAAAAAAAAAATTATAAAAAAGTTTGTTGGTGATCCAACGTGCTAGATATTCGACCGCGCCTTATAAAGGTGTATAGTTTTACGTGATAAATAATTACACTAAATATCATTTCAATACGACAAGTATATTCATGATTTTTTATAGAATCATAAAAGTAAGGCTGCATCGAGCGTGGTCTATGCCTGGATGGGTGGATGGATTTACTATCTGAGGACGAGCGATGCGAGTCCGAAGGTGTGTTGCAGTATGAATTTAACGACTTGTATAATCTGAGGACGATTGAAGTGAATCCGATATAGGTAGGATAAGCGTAGTAAATCCAATGTGATGAGAAAAAGTTCCGAGGTACCCGATTTGTTTTGACTTATGATACACTGTATTAGAATTTCATGCAATTGCCACAACGATAATACTTAACAAAAGAAAAGAAAGCTCACAACCTATAATAGAAAGACGAGTTTCTAAGTAAATCGAACAATGATAAGCGTGAGAGGTGTGTTAACAAATCTGATATATTATCAATAAGTATAGTCTTAGTATACATACATATACATATACTCTTTGATATTACCTTATTACTAAGTGTGTTTGTGTGTCTGTGTGTGAGTGTGTATAATCGTCTCTCCCAATCTAGTGTACTTGAAACTTGGTACAAACATCAGTCTTTAGGTCTGCTTCTGCTATAAGGAAAATATTTTTATGACGTCGTTAACCCGCAATAATGACTCAGCAAATCTTTTGAAATTTAATAAAACGCGGAATATTTGACACCCATTTAATCATTTTTAAGACCAACATATTCGCAATTTGTCCAACATAGTTTTATTTTAATCAAAGGTCGTGTATATTTTTTTAAGTCGTAAAAAACTAAAAAATAATCTGACTGAGTTGAAATTTGGTACAACAGTGTCCCTTTATGTAATAAGTGTACAAAGTTTCTGTTGAATGCGGCAAGTATATCTAGGGTTTTTTTGGATCATAAAAGTTAAGCAACATTAAGCGAGGCCAGCTTCTGGATAACTGAACGTTAGGATTAAAAAGAATGCATTTACTGTCTGAGGACGAGCAAAGCGAGTCCAATAACGTGGCGCAAAATTTGTTGGTTTTTATATTCTGATGACGAGTGCAGCGAGTCTAAAATAGTGGGATGAACGTAGCGAACCCGATGAGGCGAGGAAATGTTCCTAGGTACTCTGTACCCGACTTTTTACTATAAACAAATTCGATTTCATCTAATTTCTCGGAAAGCGCACTAAACAAGAACAAACCATGTAAAGAATAAACTATGTTAAGAACGAACCATGTCTCTTGAAAATGGCTAGCAGATGCTTTCAAAGCTACGTATATAAAAATATTTTTTAGGAGAATTCATAAAAGAAGTATGTTAAAATTTTCACGTTTATCAACCCAATTAATCTAGCAGTTTATCAAAACCCTTAAGCATGAAATGATTATCAAAGTTTTGTAACTTCAATTATGAATCAAGCAAGAGAAAGAATTTTTGAAAATTTTGTCTCTAATTAAGTCGTTTTGAATTTCATGAGGTAAAAAATATTTCTAAACGTTGAGACATTTTAGAGATAACTGAGATTAAAGTAAAGGGTTGAATTTCGGTGACTTATCAGTGATCCCTGTGTCTGCCCCTTCCTGCCGCCTCTAGTGCAATCTTTCCCTATCATTAAATCCCAATTAATTTAATGTTTATAATTATTTACGTCTTTATAATATTAAATAGAATAATAATTATAATTTATTTTAGTGTAATATTTACTAAAGTTCAAGTTTGACTTATAATGTTGGTTGACGTGACTTTTATAGATGTGACATAAATATTATGGTTTATTTCCATATATCCGTATCGCATAGAGGTTGGCCAACCTTTCTCTTAAATACCTATTCTCAGTGCTAACTAATGTTACCGCTTATTGTGATCAGGAATTGTGTTTTTCAATAGGAAGAATAAATTCAACACACGAATTTTCGAAAGGCAGAAAAATTATTAAATTTCCCACACGCACTCGCGATGTATTATATCAGCAAAAGTTTAATACCTATGGCATAGAGCCAGTTCAGTTGTCTATTGTTGATTAATAAATAACAATAACATGTATAAATATACAATAACAATAACATAATAAAACATAACATTAGAAATAACCGAAATATAGTGATAAAATAGTAATTAATTTCTTAGGCATTAATGTAGCTTTTAAAACAGTCAATATTTTAGTACGATCTTATTTAACTTTTCAAATTTAGCAAAAGTGGTAACAAAATTACTTTATTTGGGGAATGGTTACCTAGATAATAATGATTTTAACTCGCACAGGTTAATTTACAGGGGGTATAATAGAGTATTTTCTTAAGTCTAGGACTATGTTTTCCCCATACTTTTAAGGATTAAATTTCGGTGCATCTGAAATGTTCCTCCCTGTATACTGAGTGGAACATTTCAGAGGCGTGTGTGTTTGTGTTATCTATCATCGTAGCTTCCTTTTGCATTTACGCAAGAGGGGTTAATTTAGGTACAACTTTTCATTGATAGCAGTTGTGCTACTCCGACGATATTTTTATGGAGTCATTAACTAGGAGTAATGACAAAATCATTGAATAGTTATCCTGCGTAATTTGAAATTTGGAAGTTGAAATTAACCATTATTTTTTCAAACCAAATGTGTAAGCTTTATTATTACTTTTGGTAACTTTAAAAAAATAAATTGGAGCATACCATAGTCTGTTTTAGAGACCACATTGTCTGCTAGGGCCGCAGTCAGAGAGGGGCCATGGGGGCTTTCCTTACCCCTGGAATAAAAAGTGTTAAGTATTTACTGGCAAAGTATTTTTCCGCTAAAAGCTCTTAAAGTTGTTTAAAACATCAAATTCGCTGTGATTGGTTTGGCTAAGTTCGTGTCTGACCCCTGCTGCCAGTGGCGGGCTGAGGAAAAAGGTCCAAGGAGGGTTTGGCATAAAAAGGACCCAAACCTATAGATCTCAAAGGCTGGCCCAATAGAGAGCTCCCGGTCCTATATATTGTTTCCCAAGAAGAGGGGTCTACATTTACCTATAGTAGTATAAATAATTATAGCAATCAATTCAATTAATTTAATTTAAACTTTGTTAGTAATATGGTAATATGGGGGGAGTGGTAGTAACTACCAGGCAAGTAGGCCACGTCGTTGGGCCCTTTTTGCCAGCTCCCTAAGATAGAGTTCTACTACTTTTAATTTCAAGTGTAGGTATATTTCATCTAATCTAGACAGAAGAGCCTGTCTAGATTAAATACATTAATTTAAACTTAGTATTTGATAAAATTAAACCAAATGAAATTATTTTATTTAAATAAATTAAAATAAAAAATAAGTAAGTATAAAATTAAAATAAACTAAAATAAAACTTAAGTTTATTCATTTGAATACTTAATTAAACTATTTTAAGCTTAATGTCTAGTCTATGGCCCTTTTGTACCGCTTAAGGGGCCTGAACAAGTATGTCAAGGGCCATCAATGGCTCTAGTCTTCGTATGGGACCCTTAAACGTCAAGGTATATTTAATAGGGGTCATAAATGTCTAAAATTTGGAATATTTTTAATTACTTAAAAAAAACAAATATTTAAAGCTCTTTTATAAAGCATTAGAGCCCTGAGCGAGTATGCTAGGGGATTATTGACCCTAGTCTTCCGTAAAAAGCCTTTAAAAGTCCAATTTAAATGAAAAGGGGGCCTTAAAGACCATAGATTCGGGTTACATACAAATTAAGAATATTTTTAATTACTATAAAAACATTTGTCTAGGATCCTTTCGACCCTACCTCAGAGCATTAGGCCTCTTTGGCTCTGGTGTAATGAATATATTACATAATTATAATAAATAAATATCTTTATTTATTACAAGCTTAAAAATATTTAATAAGATATTTATTTTGGTTGAAAGCCCAAGTTTTTACTGTCCAGTAGCCCTATCTGCTACAATAAAATCAAACTTTTTCACCCGAGTTGCATATTCAGCTATTATTCTCTATGATAACAACAAAATTACCCATTTCAGCCATTTACAGTCAAAGCTTGTCATATTATTTGCTATATAAACTTATATTTGATTCTACTAAGCGAAGTTTCCAGTATCTGAACATGTGAAGCCCTATATTAAGGTTTATCTCTATAACTACTCACATATTAATCCTTAAATACTAAGAGGATTAAGTATTTCCATGATAATAATCAACGCTAAAAGGTCAAAGGTTTTACTGTATAAACCTTTTGCAAAAGAGTTGTATATGACAAAGTCTATAAAGATAATCTTACACTCCTGAATTAAAATAATTAAGTTTATTCTTATATGTATTATAAGAAAAGAAGAATAGGAAAAATGATGCTAATTAAATAAGTTTGCAAATTTTTAGTGAGAAGTTGGCTTATGGCTTGTTTTACACGCACAACGTACGAAAAAATTTGGGTATGGGCTGCTACGGCTCTTTAGAACTTTTCTCACACACTCGCATACCTACTCATCAAGGATGGAAGACTAGAAAATAATAGAAACTTAGTGTAATTATTAATTACGCATAGGTAAACACTTGTTCTGAATTTAAAATCAATTGGATTATTTTCCTATTTTTGACATTTTTTAATAAAATGTATAATACTGAAGAAACATGACAGATATGTTGGTCTTATATATGACTATATTCTAAATCTTAAACTGATAAAGCAATCCACTTTTTATGAATTTAAATATATTTACGGTTTTCGTTGGATTATAAAGTAAAATAGCATCGAGCGTCTGAGGACAAGCCATACTTAACGAATTCGATGTGGTGAGGAAAAGTCCCGAGGTACCCCGTACCCACCCGTTATTTATTTTATTGTTTTTCCACTCGAAATTATTTGAGTAAATTATAAGGAAGTTATAACAATAATATAGATAACAATCAGCAGTTGATTTTTAACATTAATGTGACAAAAGCATTTCAAGAAATGTTAATGATACTCGATTTTTGTATCAAGTATAAATCTTAGAGGTCAGATTACAAATAATGAAGATGTATATAACAATTATATGTTTAATAATTATAATTATATAAATTACAATTATGTATTACAGTGTACAACAATTAAGTAACAATTACAGCTAAAAATAGAGTTTAGCTATACTTTTTATATTTGTATATGTTTAAATTGTAGAACTTACTATTACTTATATTAAAATTATATTTTAATCCTTGATTATTATTACTTTTTTCTTTACTATTTTTGTGGTTATATGAAGAAGGGAAAGCAATAAGGAAAAATGTGAAACCCACACATTTCTTCAAATTTCAAGTCTCGGCACCCATAGGTTTTTAAAAAGCAGGTGTATAGCAAACGATAACTCTTGAAGGCATTATCAAATAAAAACGAAACATGGCATACAACGAGATGCTAGGGAGCCTACAGAGCCTATTATTTGTGAAAAAATTATCTGCGCCTGCTAAAGAATAAGAATCCGTTTTATAGAAGTTGTCAGCAAGTTTATTTTGATTAAGAATCATTAAAGTAAATTGAAAAGTATAATCGGCATATTCTGAGATAATGCCGGAGATAAGACATATAATAGGCCTGTTATTATTTTAAAATTAATGGAGAATAATTATGTAGTAGAAATGGAACGGTTGTAGAAGACAGATAAACAGTACAAGCTAAGTAGAACTAGATAAGTAGAACAAGCTCAATAGTAGTACGTTAATAAATCAATATAAGTAGATAAAAGAAGAGTGAAAATTAGCAAGCTTGTAATGATATAAGGCCGTAAAAAAATTGATAAACTTTATAAACTGACCTATAATAGCTTTCCTTTTATAACCATCAAATCATTAAGTAAATGTAAATGTGGAGCAGATATATAAACTTCCTGAAAATTGATAACAGTTTTTATCTATACACTTCAACTCTTCTTCAACTAGTTTTAAGCGAATTTTCAAAGACAAATATGCTAGTGAGATATTAAAATATATTTTTATACGTATTTGATTTTATACTACTACACAATCTGCACAATCTACTACCTATTACAATCTACTACACAATTATTCTGCGTTAATTTTAAAATAATAATAGGCCTATTATATGTGTTATCTCCGGTTATTAACGCAAGGCAACCATCAGGGCTATGCTGTTGAATAAAGTGAAAGGTCATAGTGTTACAGATTAGAAATAAATGACAGAGTCTGTCATTAAAAATTGATCTTTCATATAGGTGGTTATTATAACTAAACCACCTTTATATATCTTTCATAGAGAGGTATTATTACTATAGGGACCGTATAGGTTAAATTGTGAAACATCCAGTAAGAAACCTGATCAACTTCGATTACAAATACAATCAAATAATCAGTACAAAATTAGAATAACTTATATAGGAAAATGTTAAAAATACAAATAAAAACACAAACAATGTGCGGAAAGCCATTTTATAACCTTAACTCACCCTTGAAGGAGGTTTCAATGAGGTTATCATATCCCCTAAAATCTACTTATATATATATATATATATATATATATATATATAATATATATATATATTATATATATATATATATATATATATATATATATATATATATATTGGAAAGGTTTTTTCTATTATCATTGTTATTTTCTATTATAAACGTCAACCTTCTTGAATCAGGCGAAGGATATTTTGTAGATTTTGAACTAAAATTGTATTGAGTGCACTCAACACTGTAAATAGTATGCTTAATATCAGTTTGTATAAACTCCCGCCACCAATATTTATTAACATTTCTTAACAAGAGCGAAATACTCATAGTGGCAAATATATTCTGGCGTGAATGTCTGCAAGCCGGGCGAATTTCCTGGGAAAAACCATTTCTTATTTGTCTCAGGTTTATGCTTTACAATCTGACCAGTTACATTAGTATACTTGATACATGTTTTTTCTAAAAGAAAATGTTCTAAACACTTTTTAAAGATGAGCATATACTTAGCTTTAAATTAATGCGGATAATGCTGTAAGCAGATTTTTTCAATTTTTTGCGAAATTTTTCTTAAAAAATCCACCTTTCTAAACATTATTCCCGCTCAGTTTATCCGCAAACGATTTTCTTTGTGCATTTGATTTAACAAATCAAGAAAAATTAAAAGACAAGTTGAGACGCTACTGAGGAACTTATAGACCAAGAGCCCAGGGGTGTTTTGTTAATAAAAAGTGTAATGGCTGGAAACGGGTTTAATTTTTCGTGAATACCTTCCTGAACGAGGATCTGCAATTCTGCCGACTCGTATCGGATGGGTGTCCCAGGCAGAACCTTTGACCCCTAAAGTGCGTTCTGCCTGGGACACCCATCCGATACGAGTCGGCAGAATTGCAGATCCTTGTTCAGGAAGGTATTCACGAAAAATTAAACCCGTTTCCAGCCATTACACTTTTTATTAACAAAACACCCCTGGGCTCTGGTCTATTATATAATGAGGAAGGAACTTATCAAGGGCCTTCGCAATGTAAAAATGTGTCGCTAACCCTACTGCTACTACCTAGGGCACTCGTAGCACCACTACATCCTTTATATCGCCAGTTTATTAGCATGTCAAGTAAAGTTTTAGTTCTTTTAATATTGTGAAGTAGTTAATAGTACATATTTAATGTTATCCTTACCTTGTTTAACATTATAAAGTTATGAATCTATAGAAAATAAAAAATTACAAGAATTAAATTATGTTGACATTAAGCGTATTGGGCCTTAAAAGAGAAAACAACAAACTTAATATGCCTCTCCAATACATTTAAACTCTGTATGGGATAAGTTACCCCATAGAGATATATCACTAGAGGGGCCCTATTGGTTGAATTTTGAAACTTCGAAAATGTAACCTGACCACATTTGATTATAATTTTCATCAAATAAACAGAACAAAAAACAGTAAATTATATAGTAGAATGTTTAAAATACAAATCACAACATAAACAATCTGCGGTAAGCTGAAAACAATTAATTAATTATTTCCTTAACTCCCTCTTGGAGGAGGTTTCAATGAGGGTACACTGAGCCCCTGAGAGCCCCACTAAAAAATGTTTCAGGCCTCTCAATGTATTAAGATAGGCTATGCCCCCTCTAGTATTTATACTATGAGTTACCCCATCTATTTTCCTTGAAAACGGTGGCAACACTTTTTTGCCTTTCTACTTCCCCTGTGGACGCTACCGCTTAGGTTATAAAGCATAAACCGGTAATTTAAGTAAGAAATTATTTGTTAGGCAAAAACCATTTCTGGGGATTCCCGGTATAGGGACCTGCCAGAATTATTTTGTTGTTGTATATAACATTAAATTTTGTAATAGATGTATACAGAATTATTTTGTAACTTGTGTAAGATTAATTAAACGATAAAAAATTATGGACGGCACCAAGATTCGAACCTGGGTAATCTGGCTTAGAATGCATGAGAACTCGTGTAGTCTTCAAACCGGTTTAATTTATCTCAGGGTTTCTAAAAACTCTAGTATTTATTATTAGTTTAATTTTTGTGGTCATTAACCACACTTTTTCTTCTACTATTTGGTACTTAAAGGGTCGTTTCTACTTCGGACTGATTTTATTCGATTCAACGTCCTAAAAATAAAAAAAAGACTTTCATTCCAGCAAAATAACCCTGGATTTTATATTTTTTAAAAATTAATTGACCCTGCACACCAGGTCAATGACAACAAAGACTTGGCTTTCAATAGAGTTCTTATCCTCTTGCTTTTTCGTGATCAGGAACCTCCGAAACAGATTTTTGTTTCAAAATCTAAATTAAATTGTTTCTCCGGTTCTCGGGCCTGTCATGCCCCCCTGTTCATGGGCCTGTCCCAACGGCATTGGGCTCAATTTATCAGCGAATTTTTTCAAAGAAAATTCGCTGTAAGAAATGACTGCTTACAAGGAATTTATTTTGTTAAAAATATACTCTCTCTCAATGTATTTATCTTATTTATTGAGTGTTAAAGTTGATATTACTAAAAGTAGAGAGAGGGGTAAACCTTGTACAAATTTAAGGCTCCTTTTTTATTTACTTTGTCAAGTCTAACCTAATCAAGACTATTTGAAATGGATCCCACCACTTTATATTTTATATTTGACTTTTTTGTGTTAAAAGTAAAAGGGTAAACCACGACTTAATAAATAAAGAATTGTGTAAAGAAAAAAAGTTTGATGTTTTCTATTTCAAGATAGGCACTCCTAATGATCATAACGTCTGTCTCATCATTTATCAGAGGTGAATAGTCAGAATTACGAACAAGCTGGTAAACCTATACCTTGAAAATACGTCATAAAATATCTAGGGTCGGTGAAAAAAGCTCATGAGCCATTATTATAATTATTAATTATATAATAACAAATAGCACTTATTGACCATACGTATAGAAAAATAGTAAAAAGTTATGAGGTTTTGGTCATGATAAATAAAACAACATTTAAGCTTTCGACCGTATGATTAGGTCTTCATCAGAAAGTGTTTAATAACAAACTAAAGCCGTTAACAGAAAGAAACAGATAAGGTATCTAAACATAGTGTATACTGTGTATACTATCGAAGCATGAACTACAAACTAAACAAAGATCTAGCCCCGGGGCTTAACATTAAGGTTGTATCTATAGAAAATAACTATAGAAAATTTACAATTTTGACTAGTAATGAAAGGAAACAAGAATAAAAAATTAAAATATAACAAAATATAAACTAAAAATAAAATTTAACAATACTAGAGTTGAAGAAAAAGGAAGTTAAGTTATAAAACTAATTAACTAACATGGTTTGATAATAAATTTCTATAAATATTACTTAAGTTATTGGTGTCGGTTTCTTGTTGCAAGCTAAAGGTTGCGATGTTTATGTGTACCATTTCTTTGAAAAGCCTTTTCTTGTAGTTAGGTTCCACTTCAAGAATATTACAATTATCATAACCAAATTCATGATTATTGCTAATAGCATGTTGTGTAAGAGCACACTGGTTGTTTTGGTTTTAGTTTTCTTAGCTGTGTTTGACATTTGATTTATGACCGGATAATCTATTTTTTAAATTTTGTGATGATTGTCCAATATATACTTTATTACAATTATTGCATGGAATTTGGTAAATGACGTTAGGTTTTAAGTTCTTTGGTATCGGCTTTAGTTTGTTATTAAACACTTTCTGATGAAGACCTAATCATACGGTCGAAAGCTTAAATGTTGTTTTATTTATCATGACCAAAACCTCATAACTTTTTACTATTTTTTTATATTAATTATATATTAAATTTTTATCAAATACTCATTTAACGATAGTTTTGTCTTAAGTGGTTTTTACGTTTGGATAAGTAAGGTCTGAGAAATACTTTAATCGACTTATGAGCTTTTTCCCGCTGACCCTAGATATATTTCCGGCAATACTCCAAAAAGAAGTAATACCAAAAGGTAGTTCAAATAATTATTTTAATTTTCAATGTTTCAGATGGAGAATTAGAAGCACTGATAGAAGAAGTTGTTAAAGCGAGCAATAGAGGTGTTTCAGCCGCACAGAATGTCTCAGGAGAGCCAAACTGGAGTTTTGGACAATCTTTGTTCTTCTCTAGTACCGTTGTTACCACAATAGGTAATTTTTTTCACTATTGATGCTATTATTTCGGTGAAGAGAAATTCCTAACCTTCAACTCCAACTCTCTCACCCTTAAACTTTTACCATTATCCATTCAAATTTCAGGTGTGTTACTGTAATGTGCGCAGTCTGTGTAAATTATATTACGAAGTTGTAGCATCCAGTAACAGGTTCTTTAAAACGCTCAAAACGTGGTACGTGGTAACTTCGCAGTCTTTTCAACAAAAGGTTTATTGTCTTCAGGAATACTTTATATTCCGGTGTAATCCTTTAATATGAGTAGGGGGAAAAAGAGCGTTCTGGGACCGCCACCTCCTCACTTATAACCTTCCACCTATAACCTACCTTATCCTCTTATAACCTTCCTTATAACCTCCCTTATCAACCTATAACCTTCCACTTGTAACCACCTATAACCTCCCTTATCACCTTTCTTATAACCTCCCTTATCAACTTATAACCTTCCACCTATAACCTACCTTATCCACTTATAACCTCCCTTATCAACCTATAACCTTCCACCTGTAACCATCTACAACCTACCTTATCCACTTATAACCTTCCTTATAACCTCCCTTATCAACCTATAACCTTCCACCTGTAACCACCTATAACCTACCTTATCAACCTTTAACCTTCCACCTGTAACCATCTACAACCTACCTTATCCACTTATAACCTTCCTTATAACCTCCTTATCAACCTATAACCTTCCACCTGTAACCTACCTTATAACCTTCCATGTGTAATCATCTTTAACCTACCCTATCCACTTATAACCTTCCTTATAACCTCCCTTATCTATTAGCTCTAACTCCCCCCCCCCCTTTATTACTTTCTTAATCATGTCCCTTATCAACGTATGACCTCGCTTATCTATTAGCTCTGACCACCCCTACCAGCGCAATCCCTTTATGAGATATTACTTATTTCTAACAGTGTGACGTGTAATTAATAGCTTAATAAAAATAAGGGTCCTGATAAGGACCATCCTCAATATGAGAACATGCGAGTGTGCCTCTCTTAGTTTAAAGCCTTCCCACCACGTCAAGGTGGAGACACATCGGGAAGGTGTACAGTGCCCCATCCTCGCACTGTACTATGGCGATCATCCTCTTTAAAAATATCGCCTCTATATTTTTTTTATTTTTAATTTTATTTATTTATTTTTGTATTTTTTTATATTTTATTTTTTTTATTTATTTATTTTTTGTATTTTATATGTTTTTTTTAACGTATTTACACAAACACTTACATCTCTTTAGCGCCATATAGGTTTACGGGACGCTATGCCACGCCAGTGACCTTAAAAGATGGAATATTGCGGTTTACGGGACGCTATGCCACGCCAGGGACCGCTCTGTGGGTTTACGGTCGCTATGCCACGCCAGGGACCCAATTATGGCACGCTTCGCCATACTAGAGTCCATCTCGTATTTGCGGCAGCTGTTGAGACGTGAGTGTAAGGTAACATATGATTAAACTCTAAGAATAAACTCGAAAATAAATCCCCACAAATGAAACTCACGTGGCTACACATGAAACCAGTAGTAAATTTATGGTCAAACCGAGTACAGGTCCGTTTACAAGCTATTTATAAAAACTCCATACAGCTATAGTATAGGCTCCAAATGGCTCATATAGGCTCCTACTCGGCTCTAAATGCTCATAAAGGCTCAAATGGCTCATATTGGCTCCAAAGCGGCTCTAAAATGGCTCATATAGGCTCCAAATGGCTCTAGATGGCTCCGATGTAGGCAAATGGCTCATATTGGCTCCACACCGGCTTCAAATGGCTCACATAGGCTCCAAAGCGGCTCTAATTGGCTCATATAGGCTCCAAATGGCTCTAGATGGCTCCGATGTAGGCTCCAAATGGCTCATATTGGCTCCAACACGGCTCTAAATAGCTCCGATATAGCTCTAAATGGCTCACATAGGCTCCAAAGCGGCTCATATAAGCTCCAACACCGGCTCTATTATATTTCTTTTTTTTTTTAATTTTTAAAATTATTTTATTTTTTTTGAATACAATAGTAAATTGTATAGGCCAGTGAATTGTAAGTGTAACATATGATTAAACTCTAAGAATAAACTCGAAAATAAATCCCCACAAATGAAACTCACGTGGCTACACATGAAACCAGTAGTAAATTTATGGTCAAACCGAGTACAGGTCCGTTTACAAGCTATTTATAAAAACTCCATACAGCTATAGTATAGGCTCCTACTCGGCTCTAAATGGCTCATATAGGCTCCAAATGGCTCATATTGGCTCCAAAGCGGCTCTAAATGGCTCATATAGGCTCTGGATAGCTCATATTGGCTCCGAATAGCTCAAATGGCTCATATTGCTCCAAACGGCTCCAAATGGCTCACATAGGCTCCAAAGCGGCTCTAATTGGCTCATATAGGCCTTCAAATGGCTCTAGATGGCTCCGATATAGGCTCTAAATGGCTCATATAGGCTCCACACCGGCTCTAGATGGCTCATATAGGCTCCACACCGGCTCTAGATGGCTCTTATGGCTCCAAATGGCTCATATAGGCTCAAATCGGCTCATATTGGCTCCACTCCGGCTCCAAATGGCTCATATAGGCTCCTACTCGGCTATAAATAGCTCAATTAGGCTCCTACTTGGCTCCAAATGGCTCATATAGGCTCCAACACGACTCCAAAGTGGCTCTAAATGGCTCCACAGCGGCTCAAATAGGCTCCAACCCAACTCATATAAGCTCCAACACCGGCTCTATTATATTTCTTTTTTTTTTAATTTTTAAAATTATTTTATTTTTATTTGAATACAATAGTAAATTGGAACCTCTTTAACCTAACAAGTACATATTTATAAACTAAATGAAACTTATATAACGTCTGTAAAAAATTACTTTAAAAATGAATACTTTTTAAATTAACTACATATTTATAAACTAAATAAAACAACAAAAAATGAATTTCAAACATATAAATAAACCTATTCTTTATACCCTATAGCCCTAGTACTTATACCGTCCGGCATAACGATTCTTTTGTCGTCGAAGGGTGTTAAAGCTAATTTGTTAACTTTCAATTGACCTAAGAAATATGTTCTTTGGATCGGATTTGCCTAACAGGGGTCCTAAGGGTCTTTTTGTTTTTCGCACAGTCTAAAAAAGTCTTGACGCGTTATAACATTCTTAACTACAGCTGTCTGAACGCCTTTAATCTTCTTTATGATTCCGTCTTCTTTCTCAATCATGTAGACTTTAGCTTTGATGCCAACGTAGAGTTTTATCGGCTTCCCTTTAGCTTCGTCTTTGAATTTCCAACAACTTTCTTATTTACAAGAGAGTACAAAGGATGTGTTTTGTCCAATCTGAAGTATCTAGTTCATCTTTAATTTTCTCCAACTCTGCGTATAAATCTTAACATTTTATCTCGTAAATATAGCTGTCGGTGTCCATGTACCCTAAGCGAAGTCTTTCTGGTCCAAATAATGGTTGCATCACATCGTAATGGAAGTAATACATTTTAATTTGACAAGTCAAGTATCGACATTCCAAGGTAATCGGTTTATCAAACTTTACAGATTTTTTTCTGTGATGAACCGCCGCCAAATTCTCGTGATATATGGTTCTGTCTAGAAACTCTGGCTTTGAAACTTCCTTTTCAATCTGTTTCTCGTTGGTTACCAGCTTCATATTTAGTCTCTTTCTTACATTTTCCATGGTCTTGCCGTAAACCGAGTTGTACAACAACTCATTTAGTTTATAAATATGTACTTGTTAGGTTAAAGAGGTTCCAATTTACTATTGTATTCAAATAAAAATAAAATAATTTTAAAAAATTAAAAAAAAAAAGAAATATAATAGAGCCGGTGTTGGAGCTTATATGAGTTGGGTTGGAGCCTATTTGAGCCGCTGTGGAGCCATTTAGAGCCATTTGGAGCCGGTGTGGAGCCAATATGAGCCATTTGGAGCTATATCGGAGCCAATATGAGCTATCGTAGAGCCTATATGAGCCATTTAGAGCCGCTTTGGAGCCAATATGAGCCATTTGGAGCCTATATGAGCCATTTAGAGCCGAGTAGGAGCCTATATGAGCCATTTGGAGCCTATACTATAGCTGTATGGAGTTTTTATAAATAGCTTGTAAACGGACCTGTACTCGGTTTGACCATAAATTTACTACTGGTTTCATGTGTAGCCACGTGAGTTTCATTTGTGAGGATTTATTTTCGAGTTTATTCTTAGAGTTTAATCATATGTTACACTTACACTCACGTCTCAACAGCTGCCGCAAATACGAGATGGAACTCTAGTATGGCGAAGCGTGCCATAATTGGGTCCCTGGCGTGGCATAGCGACCCGTAAACCCACAGAGCGGTCCCTGGCGTGACATAGCGTCCCGTAAACCGCAATATTCCATCTTTTAAGGTCACTGGCGTGGCATAGCGTCCCGTAAACCTATATGGCGCTAAAGAGATGTAAGTGTTTGTGTAAATACGTTAAAAAAAACATATAAAAAAAAAAAAAATAAATAAAAAAAAAAAAAATATAAAAAATACAAAAAAAAAAAAAATAAATAAAATTAAAAATATAAAAAAAAAATATAGAGGCGATATTTTTAAAGAGGATGATCGCCATAGTACAGTGCGAGGATGGGGCACTGTACACCTTCCCGATGTGTCTCCACCTTGACGTGGTGGGAAGGCTTTAAACTAAGAGAGGCACACTCGCATGTTCTCATATTGAGGATGGTCCTTATCAGGACCCTTATTTTTATTAAGCTATTAATTACACGTCACAACCTGTTAGAAATAAGTAATATCTCATAAAGGGATTGCGCTGGTTAGGGGTGGTCAGAGCTAATAGATAAGCGAGGTCATACGTTGATAAGGGACATGATTAAGAAAGTAATAAAGGGGGGGGGGGAGTCAGAGCTAATAGATAAGGGAGGTTATAAGGAAGGTTATAAGTGGATAGGGTAGGTTAAAGATGATTACAGATGGAAGGTTATAAGGTAGGTTACAGGTGGAAGGTTATAGGTTGATAAGGTAGGTTATAGGTGGTTACAGGTGGAAGGTTATAGGTTGATAAGGAGGTTATAAGGAAGGTTATAAGTGATAAGGTAGGTTGTAGATGGTTACAGGTGGAAGGTTATAGGTTGATAAGGAGGTTATAGTGGATAAGGTAGGTTATAGGTGAAGGTTATAAGTTGATAAGGGAGGTTACAAGAAAGGTGATAAGGGAGGTTATAGGTGGTTACAAGTGGAAGGTTATAGGTTGATAAGGGGGTTATAAGGAAGGTTATAAGAGGATAAGGTAGGTTATAGGTGGAAGGTTATGAGTGAGGAGGTGGCGGTCCCAGAACGCTCTTTTTCCCCCTACTTGACGAGGTTGCAATGTTGTATTGTAACTTATATTGTAGAAGTTAAATGGGCGAAACTCTAAGCATAACTGTGGACGCATCAATGTTTTGGGATATTTGGCTATATTATAACTGAAATAAATACTACTTTTTTGACCATATATGTATAAAAATGGGGTACATGTATCTTTGAGTTTTTCTCACTCCATCGGATTCGCGACGCTCAACTTCACCACTTAGCTAGAATTCAGAATGTGAATATCATCTTATGTCTTTGGGCTCGCTTCACTCGTCCTCAGAAAGAAAATGGATTTTTGTATACGTTGTAAAACACCAGCACAAAAACAATGGGAGATACAATGATAACAGACACCCACACACATAATGATAGACAAATGAGGTCATAAAAACACCTTAAACGGATAATCCAGGTGACATCCCGGTTTCGGATATTTTTGCAAACACGATATTTTTCCTATATACCTACTGTAAAAATTAGGAAAATGAAAAAGCTTTTATACTTACATAACATATTAAGAGAAAATAAGTAGTATCCCATATGTGACTTGTGACGTCATCCCTGTGGTTTTTATTTCGTATGTGGTTGCAGAATAGTTAAGTCACTATTTTTAACACGTTATATGACAGAGCTAGTGAGTTGCGGTCAGTGTGGTTTGTAAAGCCCTCAAGCTAGACAATTTTCTACAGCCTCTGCCTTTTGTATCTTATCGACGTGCTGAATAACTTTATTATAAATCTTTTAATACTTCGGAAAATTTCTGGATAAACTTTATCCTGTATATCTTACGGGATTTAAAACTTGGCTATTTGTCACTTATTATCAACAAAATTCTGAAAAGATGTGTTCTCTTAGTTTTTCAAGTTTTAGTTGACAAACTAAACACGAATCTTAAAGCTATGTCTACAATTCTAAGTCAAACCATGAGTTAAGAAACCAGAGGCAAGCGACGCTCTCTTACCGCCATCATGCTAGGCAAGCAAAATACAAAACATACATCAATTGGTACTACCGAGTTTTGCAAAACAGGATTAGTTGATAATATAATTGTGCGGAAAACACCTAGGAAATGTAACAAGCAAAATTCAATGCTACTTTTAGGAACTGTTCCATCATTGTATGATCATCATGTTCCACTCTATTAAGTTACCCCTAACTTATCAAGGCGCCGACAGAGCCTGCACTCACTCAGACCCTAATTAAAATTCCGAAGAATATAATGTTATTCCGAAACAGGGATGTCACCGGAATTATCCGTTTTAGGTGCTTTTAAGGTCTCCTAAGTGATTGTCACAAAGTTGTCTGCCTATATGTATGTATGTGTTATCCTCATAGCCCAGTGTACTTATGCTTAAGAGTTGAAACTTTGTACAATAAGCAGTCTATAGGTCTAGTTGAGCTAGTCGAAAAATAATTATTTTATGACATCATTAACTAAGAATCAATTTAACTAATGCATCATTAACCAAAACAATTTTTGAACAATCATAAAACGAGGAAATATGATGTATTTTTATGGCCTATAACTTATAACTTAACACATGTGCTAAGTTTCATCTCATTATCAGCATTAGTTCAACTTTTATGTAATAATTTGTGTATTTTTTTTAAAAAAAAACTATATAATCGAAAAATAATCTAATTGAGTTAAAATTCAATACAATTACATACCTATACGTAATAAATACGTACACCGAGTTTCGTTTCAATACGACAAGTGCATCCATCATTTTTGTTGGACCTTAAAAGTTAAGCAGCAGTGAGCGTGGTCAGTGCCTGGATTGGGTGATTTATTTACCCATGATGCGGATGTATTTACTATCTGAGGAGTTCAAAGACGCGTTGCACTATAAATTTAACGACTTTTATATCCTGAGGACGAGCGAAGTGAGTCCGAAGCAGGGAGGAAGAGCGTAGCGAATCCAATGTGATGAGGAAACGTTCCGAGGTACCTAGTGACAGTATGCATAAACAGTATATATAAACCTATATAAGTTATATATAACAATATATATATATATATATATATATATATATATATATATATAATATATATATATATATATATATATATGAAAAATTGGTATACGACAACACCCATGTGGCCTCGAAACGGCCACAAAGAAGCAGGAGGGCCGTGAATCGGCCCCAACGCCGCGTAACGGCTAAAACGCCCAAGGCCTATTGTTTTACTAAAGAGACAATTTTTCGGTGCAGTTTCAGTGGGGGATTATTACACCTCTCGAGTGGGTGGAGCAAACCTTAGTGGGAAGTATTGTGGCAACAAGTTGAAGTTGTTTTCTGTAATAATCAAACCATACTTGCATTAATAGGAATAGCGTAGTTTTCCATTAAAAAATTGCTAAAAATAAATTGTCATCGCCATATCGGTGAATTTAATAGACAAATTCACAACAATTCAAGACACAAACATTTTCTTCGCGAAACCTCGAGACTAGTCATCGAATTTTAAATGAGGTCTGTCTCTCTTATCAATAATAACTTTACAGTAAAGGAAGGCTTTCATAGAAAGGTAAATCTTATAACAATAGGATTCGCGATTAGAAGGAACTCCAGTATATCTTTTATAAACCTGGAACATTGAAAAGCTCTGGTTAGAGTCAGAGTTGAAGGATTGGGAGCAATAGATAGAGCCGTGTATCTCTGGGAGGTATTGAAATAGTTTGGTATGACATTGATTGGAATGGACTTGTTCATTAGACTCTTTTCCCCTTCTAAACCTAAATTAATAAACTTCTCTTCATCAACTGGACGGCAAACTAGTCCGGGGGGAATGACGACAGGATTTCACTCTCCCCTAAGGGTAGTTTCAAGAAGGACTAGTAGGAGACATCTCAGGCAAAACCACCCTCATGTATTTGTCCATGTCATTGGTTCTGGTTGTGTTGATTGAATGCCTCATAAATACTCGGGAATGAAATGCTTTACAACATTGAAAAAGAGTTTTTAAATAACAATTTAATCCGGTTATTTTACACGGTCGTGTGGTTTTCTTTTCATTCAAATACAATTTATCACAATTTTATACCTCTATTTTTTTATAAATAAATCAAAAAATACCGACGTTCTAAAAACCACAAATAAAATAAATAAATATAACAGTATTTAGCAGAGATTTTAAAGAGTCATTGTTGCTTTGAAAACCATAAACATTAAATCCACAAAGACTAAATAATTGAATAGCATAATAACAGTGAAAAGAAGTCCAGAGACATTAACTCTGTTATTATGGCTAACTGTGATACCTGTTCTTCACATTTTTTTAAAGATAAAAAAAATTAAAAATAAAATCCACTTTTTCCATTTTAATAGCTCATCAAAATTTTATAAATTATTAAATACCCTTGATTTTTGAACGAACGTAAGTGAGTTCTTACATTTCAGAAGATTGGACGGCGCGTGTGTTTGTGTGTTTGTGTGTTTGTGTGTTTGTGTGTTTGTTTGTACGTGTCGCGATAACTGCCGTAAAAATTGACCGATTTTGATAAAATTTTGTATACAGGTAAAACTAATTATGTGTCAGAGCTGTATAGTTTTTGGTAATATTCCGAAAAATATTTTCAAAATGGCAGCCAAAATGGCGGACCGGATAAAAAAAAATTTTGAGCGAAAAAAATCGTGTTGTATATCGTTGAAAGCTCTTATAGAGTAGAAAAAGAAAATATATGTTTCATGGTCAAAATTTAAAATTTTGTTGAAAAATTTAAAAATGGCGGCTAAAATAATGAACTCAAAAAATTTAAAATTAAAGGAATAACTCGAGTAATATATCGTTGTTAAGCTCTTGATTAGTAGAACAAAAAATGTTATATACTAAATTCCGAAAAATTCAACATGGCGGCCATAATTTAATATAATAATTATTTTTACTAATTTTATAAGAATTTACAAGATAAAGATCTATTGTAATATACTTTAGATACTTTTATACAAGTAAAATTAACTATATGTCAGAGCTGTATAGTTTTTGGTAAATTTCCGAAAAATATATTCAAAATGGGCGGCCAATATGGCGGACCGGATAAAAAATTATTGAGCAAAAAATCGTGTTGTATATCGTTTAAAAGCTCTTAAAGAGTAGAAAAAGAAAATATATATTTCATGGTCAACATTTCAAATTTTTTTATTAATTTAAAAATGGCGGCTAAAATAATAAACTCAAAAAAATAAAACTTAAAGCGAGCCTCTTTTACCATTTATTATTATAAATATACGCGAGCCTTTTTTAATATGCATTAATATTAAATATAAGCAATCTAGCAAGCGAAGCGAGCCTATTTTTAACGTTGTATTACAACAAATATAAGCAATCTAGCGAGCGAAGCGAGCCTTTTTTACAATATATTTTATTATAATATTAAGCAAACTAGCGAGCGAAGCGAGCCTATTTTTAACGTTGTATTATTATAAATATAAGCAATCTAGCGAGCGAAGCGAGCCTTTTTTAACGCAATATAAGCAACTAGCGAGCGAAGCGAGCCTTTTTACAATTATTTATTATAAATATAAGCTATCTAGCGAGCGAAGCGAGCCTTTTTACTATGTATTATTATAAATATACGCAATCTAGCGAGCGAAGCGAGCCTCTTTTACTTGAATCAATATAAATCTTGCAATCTAGCAAGCGAAGCGAGCCTTATTACAATATATTTTTATTATAAATATACAGCAATCTTAGCGAGCGAAGCGAGCCTATTTTAACGTTGTATTATTATAAATGTACGCAATCCAGTGAGCGAAGCGAGCCTTCTTTTACCATTTATTATTATAATATACGCAATCAAAGCGAGCGAAGCGAGCCTTTTTTAATATGCATTAATATTAAATATACGCAATCAAGCGAGCGAAGCGAGCCTTTTTTAATAGCATTAATAATAAATCTACGCAATCTAGCGAGCGAAGCGAGCCTTTTTTACAATATATTTATTATAAAATATTAGCAATCTAGCGAGCGAAGCGGCCCTTTTACATGTATGAATATAAATCTACGCAATCTAGGCGAGCGAAGCGAGCCTTCTTTTACATTTATTATTAAATATAACGCAATCAAGCGAGCGAAGCGAGCCTTTTTTACTATGCATTAATATAAATCTACGCAATCTAGCGAGCGAAGCGAGCTTTTAACAAATTTTATTATAAATATAAGCAATCTAGCGAGCGAAGCGAGCCTAATTTTTAACCGTTGTAATTATTACAAATATAAGCAATCTAAGCGAGCGAAGCGAGCCTTTTTTACAATATATTTTTATTATAATATAAGCAAACTAGCGAGCGAAGCGAGCCTATTTTAAACGTGTATTATTATAAATATAAGCAATCTAGCGAGCGAAGCGAGCCTATTTTTTAACGTTGTATTATTACAAATATAAAAGCAATCTAAGCGAGCGAAGCGAGCCTTTTTACAATATATTTTATTATAATATAACAGCTAGCGAGCGAAGCGAGCCTTTTTTTACGTTGATTATTTATAAATAAAGCAATCTAGCGAGCGAAAAGCCTTTTGTACTATGCGATTAATATTTAATATAAGCAATTAGCGAGCGAAACGAGCCTTCTTTACTATGTATTATTATAAATATACGCAATCTAGCGAGCGAAGCGAGCCTCTTTTACTTGCATCAATATAAATCTACGCAAATCTAGTGAGCGAAGCGAGCCTTATTTAATATATTTTATTATAAATATAAGCAATCTAGCGAGCGAAGCGATCTATTTTTACACGTTGTATTATTATAAATCTACGCAATCCCAGCGAGCGAAGCGAGCCTTCTTTTTACCATTTATTATTATAAATATACGCAATCAAGCGAGCGAAGCGAGCCTTTTTTAATATGCATTAAATATAAACTACGCAATCTAGCGAGCGAAGCGAGCCTTTTTTACAATATATTTTTTTAAATATAAGCAATCTAGCGAGCGAAGCGAGCTCTTTTTACATGCATGAATATAAATCTACGCAATCTAGCGAGCGAAGCGAGCCTTCTTTTACCATTATTATTATAAAATATACGCAAATCAAGCGAGCGAAGCGAGCCTTTTTTACTATGCATTAATAAATCTACGCAATCTAGCGAGCGAAGCGAGCCTTTACTGAATTTTATTATAAATATAAGCAATCTAGCGAGCGAAGCGAGCCTATTTTAACGCACAAATATAAACAATCTAGCGACGAAGCGAGCCTTTTTAAATATTTTTATTTAAATATAAGCAATCTAGCGAGCGAAGCGAGCTTTTTTTTAACTTTGTATTATTATAAATATAAGCAATCTAGCGAGCGTAGCGAGCCTTTTTTTTACTATGTAATGTTAAAGATACCTAAACTAGCAGCGATGCGAGCCTTTTGAGTTTTATACTTTAAAATAGTATAGCATCCGATGTTTTGATAAACTCATTTCGCTTATTTTAAATTAATATTTTTTTTATGTATTCTTTGCCGTGAGTTCTTGATGCAACGCATTACTAGTTTAAATTAAAACTGTAAAAGTATTTGCTATAATACAAATTCGGGCTACTTGCCTGAAAAAATGGAATATTACTAATAATTCAGCCACCGAGGGTTGGTAATAAACATGACTCGTAGAGATAAGGCTGAGGTAGTAAATTTACAATTAAATTATTAAAAATAAAAAATGCTAAATGCAGACGAAATGCTAGGTGTCGGTTATAAGTACTTTCCTGTCCTAATGCTTATTTACTTCTTTATTTATTTACTCTGTTATTTATTTTATTTACTTCGCTGGAATCGGGATTAACATTATAAAACAACGAAAATATATTTGAAAAATCGGGTACGGGGTACCTTGTAACTTTTCCTTTATAGCATCGAATTCGCTACGCTCATCCTCAAAAATACAGTTCGCTAAATTATTTGCTGCAACATGCGCTTTTTGGACTCGCTTCGCTCGTCTTCAGATAGTAAATGCATCCGTATTCATATCATCTCAGCGGTTCAACTTAGTTACAGCAAAGCTATGCTCAATGTCCTTAAATTTTATGATCCAAACAAAAAGCAATGGATTATTGTGTTTATTGAACGAAACGTTGGTTATTATTTATTAAGTAAGGTATAACACTTGTACTAAATTGTCAACTTTAGTACAAGTTTTACAATATTTTAAAGAACGTACACACAGGTCATTCAACTAAAAAATTGAACTAATGCTGATAACGAGGGTGATTAGCAATATGTTAGTCTTATACATGGCTACATGCGTCGATTCGATCGATCAGTGTCCGAAATGTTCCGGCATTCAGTGTTTTTATGATTTTTCGCAATTTTCGCCGAGGTCATTATTGCGGTTATTTGACGTTTTGAAAGAAAATATTTTCGAATAGCACAGGACAAGCTGGTAGACTGATTTTTGTAAAACAATGTCAATCTGTAAGCATTTCAAACGATGATAATAGACACGAACACACATACAGATATGACCGACTTTGTTGGAAAAACCCACTCAAGAGGCTTAAAACACCTGAACAGATAATTTCCGGTTCATCCGGTTTCGGATTATTTTGCAAACACGCAATACTTTCCTATATACGTACGGCATAAATGATAAAATGTAAAACGAGTTTAATACGTTATTCGATCTAACTCAAATATAGGCTTGTATGCGTTTGTAGGACCCAAAGTATATATGGTTTGCGGGGCAATTTGTATATTATTTATATATATTATATATATATTATATATTATATATATTAATATATATATATATAGATATATAAAGTGTTTAAAGTGTCATCCTATGTATATTTTATACAAGTAACTTTATCTCCCTATTACTTAGGCAAGTGTCACTTTATTTGACTATTTTTGATAGATCCTATACCTAGTAAAGTAATATCCCCCCATTTCCTGCCGTGAGTGGATAAAAATAAATCTTATTGGATCTTCTTAGCTTGACTTTCTTAGAGGTTATTTTGAAGAATTTCATTATTAGTATAAAACACATTTTACTTGAAAAGGATACAGGGCTATTGTTAGAAACGATATGAGAAGAAGTTAATATACCCAGCCAATGCAAGTCTTTCACGAGTAACATCTTAAATAAGTTTTTATTAAAAAATATAAACACGTAATATCAGTAGCTTAACACTCAGCACGACTAGGTTAGGGTTTGAGGCGTCAAATGAAATGCCGAAGGTTATTGTAGCTGAGATAGAAAAGAAGCAAATGTCTTACGACACAGAATTCTTTAACGTCGTTAACCTTTTGCTCTTTCAACCTTTTTACAGCCTAACTGATCTGTGGTCAGTACTGCCAACAGCTTCTAGGTCAGAGCTGATGGTTCGATTTTTTAAATTAGGCTGGTACAATAAACGTATTCACGCTTAATTAAATAACTGTTCTAACATTATAAATCTCTCACAGACATTAACCTCATTAGCTTAATTTTCTTTGTGAAATTCGCTAAAATGGACTAACGATTATGATTTTGTTTTAAGATAAATAATTAAATAAATAAAACGACAGTCTCTCCACAAAATATGGAGAGACTAAGGCCCGTATTTAAAGACGTTTTCCTAACATTCTCCTAACATTTTCCTAACTCCTAACATTCTCCTTAAGAAGAATGTTAGGAAATGTTATAAGAGGAATAGGAATGTTAGGAAACGTCTTTGAATACGGGCCTTAATTTACTATCTCTACGGCTCAGAATACATAAATAAATAATTAATTTTCCTATCCTAGGTTGGTAGCAAGATCTGGAGGTCGATAGTTCGAATTCAGCTGAAGGGATTAGGGACTCCTAACGGGGTCAGGAGGACTTGAAATCTGCCAGCTTAACCTAACTTTCATAAACGCGCTTATTGAGCCATTATTACGCGAATTCGGTGTTGGATCATGTATTTCTTATGACACTAAAGTCTGTTCCACTTTTCCGTTTATTTTGCATAAATTTCTATTTTGCATAGGACATTGCAGTCCAGAATGAAAGAGCCTGCTGTGTACCATCCTTGGGAATGGGCAATGTTTCATACACTTTTAAGAGACCTTCGCCGAAAACTACTTTATTTTTTTACCTTAATTGACAGCTCTTGCATCGTTTCACATTCACGTTAAGAACGGGAAACTGCCAGCAAAGGTCAAACTTCTAATGAAACAACGTGATAAATTTAATCCTTATTGCACGTTTTTACCTACGCCGTTTGTGGTTGGTATGCAATTACATTGAATTCAAATTTCCAATAGTTTGTCCTATTAGTACTAGACGAATAAAGAAGCCTTAAACTTAATACAGCAGTTCAAGAAACGATGGAAAATAAATATTCGTTCGACTAACATGATTCACCATTGGAAGATGGGAAAACGTCCCGAAAACGGCGTTGAATTAAACTGTAGTAAATTTGTGGATATAGACAAAGTATAATAAATAAAGTTTTTCAAAAAATGAAGTGTCACTTTACTAACAGGTCCAGAGGCCAGGCCTAAAATGTGATTTATATTTGCATTACTTCTAAACCAAATTTCTTCTGAAAATAAAACCTTAAAATTTATGGAAGAAAAAAACATGGTTTGGCTATCAGAGTGGTGGAGCGTGCTCACTCAAACTATTAGGAAATCGCACAATTTCAAGTTTTCTGCATGATTAAACAGCGTTTACAGAACACTTTATTTAGCTCTTAAAAATGTTCTTTTTTCATTGTTTTGCACGAACGACCATAGGGAAACACTATTCCACATTTCAAGGAAACTGAAATTTTGTAGTTTATAAAAATTTTGAGCATTGTCCAATTCATATTAAAGGTCTCCAACCTGGATAGGCAGGACTCCGTTTTCGTTATTAATCTAGTAATGCGTTGCATCAAGGAAACTCCGGCAAAGAATAATAAAAAAAATATAATTTTAAATAAGCGAAATGAGTTTATTTCAAAATTCGGATGCTATACATATTTTAAAGTATCAACTCAAAAAAGGCTCGCATCGCTTTGCTAGTTTTTAGGTATCTTTACATTTACATAGTAAAAAGGGCTCGCTACGGCTCGCTAGATGGGCTTTATATTTATAATAATAAACAAAGTTAAAAAAGGCTCGCTGTCGCTCGCTAAGAATCTGCTTATATTTATATAAAAATATAGTGCAAAAAGGCTCGCTTTCGCTCGGCTAGATTGCGTATATTTGTAATTAATTACAACGTTTAAAAAATAGGCTCGCTTCGCTCGCTATGATTGGCTTATTTTATAATTAAAATATATCTGTTAACAAGGCTCCTTCGCCTCGCTAGATTGCGTAGATTTATATTTAATGCGATAGGAAAAAGTCGCTTCGCTCGCTTGGATTGCGTATAATTATATAATAATTAATGGTAAAAGAAGGCTCGGCTTACGCTCGCTAAATTGCGAGATTTATCATTCATGCATGTTAAATAGGAAGGCTCGCTTCCGTTCGCTAGATTGTTATATTTATAATAAAATATTATTGTAAAAAGGGCTCGCTTCGCTCGCTAGGAATTGCGTAGATTTATAAATTAAATGCATTATTTAAAAAAAGGCTCGCTTCGCTCGCTTGATTTGGTATATTCATAATAATAAATTGGTAAAAGAAGGCTCGCTTCGCTGCTGGATTTGCGTAGATTTATAATAATACCAACGTTAAAACATAGATCCGCTTCGCTCGCTAGATTGCTTATATTATAATAAAATATATGTAAAAATAAGGCCGCTTCGCTCACTAGATTGCGTAGATTTAATATGATGCAAGTAAAAGAGGTCGGCTTCGCTCGCTAGATTGCGTAATTTATAATAATTACATAGTAAGGAGAAAGAAGGCTCGTTTCGCTCCGCTAGACTTGCTTATATTAAATATTAATTGCATTAGTTACAAAAGGAGCTCGCTTCCTCGCTAGGGATTGCTTATATTTATAATAATACAACTGTTAAAAATAAGGCTCCGCTTTCGCTCGCTAGGATTTGCTTTATATTTTGATCAATAAAATAATATGTAAAAACGGCTTCGCTTCGCTCGCTAGATTGCTGTATATTTTGTAATTAATTACAACGTTCAAACAATAGGCTCGCTTCGCTCGCTAGAGTGCTTATACTTTTAATTTTAATACAACGTTAAAAAAAATAGGGGCTCGCTTCGCTCGGCAGTTTTGGCTATATTTATTAATTAAAAATATATTGTAAAAAAGCCGCTTCGGTCGCCTAGAATTGGCTATATTGTAAGTAATACAACGTTTAAACAAATTAGGGCTCGCTTCGCTCGTAGATTGCTTATATTTATAATAAATATATTGTTAAAAGGCTCGCTTCCGCTCGCTAGATTATGCGTAGATTTATTTAATGCATAGTAAAAAGCGTCGCGTCCGCTCGCTTGATTGCGTATATTTATAATAATAAAATGGTAAAGAAGGGGCTTCGCTTCGCTCGCTAGATTGGTGATTATATGTTCATACAGTGTAAAGAAGGGCTCCGCTTTTCGCTCGCTCAGTTGCTTAATATTTTATAAAATTATATTGTTAAAAAAGGCTCCGCTTCGCTCGCTGAGATTGCGTAGATTTATATTAATGCCATATAAAAAAGGGCTCGCTTTCGCATCGCTTGATTGCGTATTTTATATTAATGGCATATTAAAAAAAGGCTCGCTTCGCTCGCTTGTTGCGTATATTATAATATAAATGGGTAAAGAAGGCTTTGCGCTTTCGCCTCACTGGATTGCGTACATTTATAAATAATGACAGTTAAAAATAGGGCTCGCTTAGCTCGCTAGATTGCTTTATATTTGATAATTAAAATATATTTGTGTAAAAAGGCTCGGGCTTCGCTTGCTAGATTGCGAAAGATTTATATTGATTCAAGTAAAGAGGCTCGCTTCGCGTCGCTGATTGCTTTATTTATATATAATTACATAGTAAAAAAAGGCTCGTTCGCTCGCTAGATGCTTCATATTTTATATAAAATTATTGTAAAAAGGGCTCGCTTCGCTCGCTAGATTTGCTTATATTTGTAAATGAATACAACTTAAAATAGGCTTGCGCTTCGCTCGCGTAGATTGCGTTATAATTTATAATTAATTGACAACGTTAAAATAGGCTCGCTTCGCTCGCTAGTTTGCTTTAATTATATAATAAAATATATTGTAAAAAAAGGCTCGCTTCGCTCGCTAGATTGCTTATATTTTTGTAATACAACGTTAAAGAAGAGGCTCGCTTCGCTTGCATAGCATTGCTTATATTAATATTAATGCATATTGAAAAAGGCTCGCGTATATTTATAATAATAAATGGTAAAAGAGGCTCGCTTTAAGTTTTATTTTTTTGAGTTTTTATTTTAGCCGCCCAGTTTTAACTTAATAAAAAATTTGAAATTGTTGACCATGAAATATATATTTTCTTTTTTCTACTCTTTTTAGGAGCTTGTTAACGATATTAAACACGTTTTTTTGCTCAATAATTTTTATTCCGGTTTCCGCCTATTGCCGACCATTTCTTGAATATATTTTTTCGGAATATACCAAAACTATAAGCTCTTGACTATAGTTAATTTTACTTGTTATTAAAAAGTATCTAAAGTATATTACAATAGATCTTGTATGCTGAATTCTTAATACAAATTTAGTAAAAATACATTCTATATATTAAGATTTGGCCGCCATGTGAATTTTTCGGGTTAGTATATAACATTTTTTGTTCTACTAATCACAGAGCTTGAACACGATTATAGTTACTCGGTTTTCCTTTAATTTTTAAATTTTTGAGTTTTCATTATTTTTAGGCCGCCATTGTCTTAAATTTTTAACAAAATTTAAATTTTGACGATGAAAACATATACCTTTTGCTTTTTCTACTGCTATAAGAGCTTTCAACGAGATACCAACACGATTTTATTCGCTCAAATTGTTTTTTATCCGTTCCGCCGATTTTTGTGGCTGCCATTTGAAATATTTTATCGGATATTTACCAAGAAATATACAGCCTGACACCATCATTAGTTTACGCTGTATAAAATTTTATCAAAATCGGGTCAATTTTACGGCCGTTATCGCGGACCACGGTCAAACAACACAACAAACAACACAAACACAACAAACGCGCCGTCCCAATCTTACTGAAATGTAGAACTCACTTACGTTCGTCTCAATTTAAGGATATTTTTTCAAAATGATATGATTTAAAAGTAGCACAAAATGAGTCACATTTTTTCAGGGTTCGGCTCTTTGAACTATAATAAGTGTCTGAGGATGTTTATTATAGCACTTTTCAAGGAAGTGCTAATGGAGGGAATAGGACAAAGAAGAAACAAGTATTTAATATTTAGTATTGTATTAACTTTATTAAACAACCTATATTATAGTAAATAATATGTAGTTAGTTAATATAATAAGTTTGAAATGATATCTTCTGAGAGAACGCTCGCTAACCAACAAGGTCTGCCCACCTAAAGGGGTATTCTAAAGCTAGACAAGTATTTAAGACATATGGAAGTTTATACACTAAGAAGTGTATAAACTTCTCTTCTAAAATACTGGCAAGAGCAG
>JACMZG010000008.1:71736612-71772703 GCA_018340805.1 Microvelia longipes | reverse complement strand
GCCTCTGCTCTTGTGCACAAAAGGTTATTGTCAAATAAATAATTTGTAGAAAGATAGAGATTTGATTAAACATATTACAAAGTATTTAGGATGGTAAAAACATAAAAAATAGATATAATAAAAATAATGATAAATTGTTAATAGATATTTGTTAATAGATATTACAAATGTAATTAAAATAAAATCAGATTCTATCCCTTTGATTAGCCATTTTGGTATCAATGCAATGCCCTAGGAATAGCCCAGAGCCCAACAGCATAAATAAATCTAAATAAATTTAATTTTAAATGATTTTTAAAATTTAAGTAAATATTTATAATATGATTATTCACTATTGCTCAATTTAAATATAATTTTATCACAAATGTCTTATTCTTAATTTTTCAGGGTATCTTCTAGTTGGCCTAACATTCATGATGTTAACACTGACTATATTCTACGAAATACCAGAGCTAAATGTAGGGCTGTTATTTCTAATGAAATCAGACGAGAAGACTCTAGATCCAGAGAAAGTACGGTTACAACCAAGTCATCAAGGACCTAAATATGGCCAACCAGGTGTTACAGTGTTTCCACAAGTTTGTTCCCCTGTTCAACCAACATCAGAGATGTATAACCATTGTCAAGACATGAATAAAGATTTCACACCCAGTCCAGATGACGATGAAGATATGACACCTGTGCATGCAAGACCCTAGATCATTTAATTGGATTTACTTCTTAAAAAAAATAATCTGATATTTTCTCTACTTTCCTCCAGATATTTTGGGGTTTAAATAATTTTATTCTTAAGAGTCTAATAATAGTGTTCACTGTTTTTCTAAATTATTTGAGAAAATTTTGTTACTTACTCCAGTCAATCATTTTATTGTTTCAATATTTTTCTATCTGATTATTCTAAAAATATAATCCATTTGGCACTGATATTTTAATAAAAATAATTCTGGAAATAAAATGAAATCCAGTGCTAAGTTGATTTATTTAATTTTAGAGAATTCGACAGAAATTCATAATCACTCAATTTGAAAATCAACTCGAAGACCAATATTTACCTCAGTTGAGAAAAATATTAATTCCACGGTACAAATTTAAGTTGAAAGTGAACTATAAACAACACAATTTTAACAAAATTAATACACCTGGAAGAAGGAAAGAGAAAACTCTTTATTTATATGAAGAAATAACTTTTTAAAAAGACTAAATTTAAAAAAAATTGTTATCCAAACTAAACTTAATTTAAAAAATGGTGCCATCTATAAAATAATTGTTAACTTTTATTAATTCTACTTCATACATTAATATTTTATAAAAAATATTTTAAATAAATGCAACTCAAAAATATTTAAAATAAGAATATAACTTCAATACTAAAAAAAACAATTTTTTACATTCACCTGGTGCTACACTTCTGATACGTTGGTGGCATAATATTAAACAAAACAAATAAAATTTAACTCATAAAATACTATTTAAAATTATAAATATATATTTTCAATTAAAAAAAATAAAAATTCTAATAATATTCTTTTCAAATACAATCTTTTAATCAATTGACTTCATCCAACAAGGGTTGGATGGATTAAAAATATAAATCATTTGATCAATCTTCTCCCTAATATTTTAAGTTGTAGGGAACAGTTCTGTAGGCACCTTTAACTTAGAGAAATACTACCGGAATTAACTCTGGGTTTTACTTATGATACAAGAATTAGTCCTTCCCCAAGTGTTTCTTGCCCCTTTGAGCTCATCCCTGGTTTAGCCCCTTGTTTATTTAAATTCGAAGCCTAATTTCCAAAAAAATAAATAAAATAAAATAATGGTTGTAGTCATAAAGGGGAAAGAAGAGAGGAGTTATATATAAATCTATGTGTGTACAAGATTTTGTTCCTAAATTTCTATGGGACACACATTCAACAACTTTTTTGGATCACCTTTTTTCGAATAATTCATTTGAAAATTCAATAATATTATGGCAGTATATGCTACTTACAAAACAAAAAAATACTACAAAACAACCACCAAGTGGCTACCAAGAAGCATGCAACACTTATGTCACTTAGTGCAGTGGGGATCATAAACTTTATTAGAGTCATATTTAATTTTACCTGAGCTATGGTATGACCAAATATTAACTATATTTTTTGGGTTGTCCATTAAATAATTTAAATTAAATACTTATAAATTCTTTAATTGATAGATTTTTTTAATTTAGGAGAACAAATAATATTGGTGCTAGTATTAGCCAAATTTATTGTAACTTCAGTACCAGGCTTGATATCAAGTTTACTGGTTTAAAACAATTATGGTCCAATAAAAAAGGGTAAAAAAATAAACATATTGCATATCAAATAGAAATTGTCAAGGTAACATTTAAATATTTATAAAACCCGTATCAAATATAAATATTATTTTTGCCAGAAGGTTAGAACTAGCAGCAAAATGTTGCTTAAACAGATATAATTATTTAAGAAAATACATTTTTTTAAATAAGCTTTACAGCTTCTAAATTAAACAAATTTATTCACCATAACTTGTAAGCATAAAGATTAATAAATATAATGTACACAATATTAATAACTAACTTAAAATTTTAATATTTTGACCATAACCTTTTAGTGAAAGAAAATATTATTTATTTGTGATATAAATACATATTTTTGTTTAAAAGCCCATTTATATTTTAATAAACTGACAACATAATGAAAAATATGAATATAAATATATTTGTACTTAAGATATATATATATATAACTGTTGCAAAAATAAATTATTATTGTTAAAATATAATATAAATGATAGTATTTTTATAATAATAATGTACACTGTTGATTCATTGTGGTTTTATCAAAGGCCTAAACATTTTATGTGAGAAACTAACAATTCTATTGGTCCTGAAATTGATCAAAATCGATTCACCCTATAAATGTTTGGCATTGAATAAAACCAGGAAATTTTAACTAGAGTAGGTATGGTGTTACCTACACTGTTCTCTTTTTTATTATTTTTTATATGTTTAATAATACTTTTGTTATTGATTTAAAGTTGTAGTAGTGGTGCTAAGATTAAAACAAAGACTCTTGACTGACTATCGATTTATAGAGTGGCATGTATTTTATGTCTACAAGCCCTCGATGTAGTTTCAGATGATGAAAGATGTTTAACACCTAACAGCCTTGTATCAAAGGGGTAATCAAAGCGTTTTTTTTTTCATTGGAATCCAAGTTTTTTTTTGCATTTTATTGAAATTCATAGTTAATTATGAGATGTTCACTGTTCACATTACTCCATCAATAAAAGAATTATAAATAAAATTCATTAAATCATTAAAATTAGATTCAATAACTTCTTGTCACAAGAGCATAGAGGGGGCATAGCCCCCTCCAACTACCAAAGGTGGCATAGTTAATCTAAATGCATTAAGAATACATGTTATATATAATACATCAATTGCCATTTGCTTTTTACTCATTGTTTAGTTTTACAATAATATGTGTTACTGTAATTTTGTTCTGTTTAATTAATTATATTGATAATCGAATAAATGGATAATCATTCGCTCATTCTGACTGATTATTGATTGATCAGAGCCATGAGCAATATCAAGAGCATGGATCCCTTTACATCAACTCCCTTTAGTACTCCTATACGATGTAATCAACAAACAGTGCTATGCTCGAGCCATGATTTATTTACTATAATTCTCTAATACTTCACACTAGCATTAAATACTATGACAAATTCTACCAATTATTCTTTATTATTTGACTAGCCAAAAAGGAAGTTAAGGATTGATTTTTTAAAGTAACTTTTTCTAGTATAATACAATAATTAGTAATTCGATTTAAGGTTATTGCTATTTTTGTTTATAAACTGAAATTAATCTTCATAATTAGTGACATATAATTGACTTGTCTAATTAAAGAAATGATTTTTGAGTACATTTTAAATTTAACTTCATAAAATTGAGTTGATTTTTTTATAACTAGTAACTACTCTACACTTTAAATTATGTTGAACCATTCATAGAGATATATTACTAGAGGGGGCATAGCCTATCTCAATGCATTGAAAAGCCTGAAACATCATTTTAGGGCTCTCAGGGGCTCTGTTTAACCTCATTCGTGAGTGAGTTAAAATAAATGAATTGATTTCAGCTTCCCGCACATTGATTGTTTTTTAATTGTATTTTTAACATTCTATTACATAAGTGATAGAAATTGTTTACTGATTATTTGATTATATTTTTAGCGAAGGTATCAGGTTACTTTTTTGATGTTCCTAAATTTTACCTATAGGGCCCCTCTAGTAATAATATCTCTATGGGATTGTTGGATTTCTTTAAAAAATATATGCTTGTTTTGAAAACATTTCTCCTATGTAAATATTGTCACCTAATGTGGTGTAAGGTTATTCATTTTAAGCTCATTTTAATTTTACTGTGTAATATATTTGATTGGCAATGATGATAATTTTTTTAATAGTTTTAAAAAATAATAGAAAATTTTAAAACCACTATTAAAATTGAAAAATGTGTCAACTTTAAAGAATAAAGAATTATTTAAATGTATGCCAAGATGGCTCTTAAAAATTCTATAATATAACCTTTAAGATACCATTACTGTATAAAGCCAACCATTTAATTATATATTGATTCATGATTACCTTATTTCTAATTTTCATCACCAATTCCCTCAGTGCAAAAATATTTTTATTTAAATTCATGTAACTCCATTGACTGGGTTAGGTCTGACTTCATGCCAGAACGTTGTATTATACTCATGAGTCTCAAGATTGTGGTTTTTACAAAGGAAAATTAGCTTTTCCAACTATTCAGGTATTTTCACTAAAATGAGATCTGAAAAATGCCATAAATCAAAAACCTTGGCATCCATAACATAAAAATAAGACAATATTTAAGTGATATAAGTGATATTTGTGAGTTAAAACGATTCATCTGATTTTTTCTGATTAAGGCCTTGTCTGCAAAAGCTTATGAAATGACTTCTGTTTCTTACCTAGCTAGATGGTTAACACTATTATTATAATATTATTATTATAATATCAAATAGCTGATGCTCAGGAGTATAAATATTACTTAAATTCATACAAAAATACACATCTATGTAATAATTTTATTAACTTTGAGGAAGGTGAAATTCAGAAGTTCATTGTGTACTAGACTGGATTTTAGTCTAGATGTCAGTAAGATGTCAGGGGTTTTGTCTATTTATTTAAGTTACCCATACAATTTCCATGCATAGTGACATCCAATAGTTTTAATAGTAATAAGCAGTTATTTGTTGAATAAACTCTTAGTAAAAAATAAATTCGTCCTTTGGGCTTGTTTACACTATTAATCTTTCCCTCAAATATCACGTCTGCCTCAAAAATGTTGACTTTTCTACCTAATAAATTTAGCATAATATAAATGTGAAATTTTTAATTTATGACGTTTCTGAACCATATTATATGACTTGTGAAAACCCAAACAATTAGAAAAACTAACTTTTCCCTAGTAAAAATAATAACCTTACGGCAAATACTAAAAAATAACCAACTCAGTGAAATAACTCTAACCCGGGAAACTTGATTTTGACTTTCAGTTCCAGTCATATTCCTCTTCCGAAATACTACACATGCTATTTTACTGCATACAAATCACTATTACATAATGGTTATGTTAATTTCTATATATAAAAAACTAAACCTTTTCAATATCATCACACAAACTAAGTATAAAGTCTTAAATGTGAAATGAGAATGATTTATTGTACATATTGTAATATTCATTTATAAATATATATTATAAAAAATAAACAATTACAAAATTAAAAATGTGAATCTAGTAGGGATTTTTATTTACCTTTCTCAGTAAATATAAACAACAGGGAGATTATCTAACCAAAAGTTACACTCTTATTATAAGGCCTACTTGTTTCCCTAATGCCAACATTGTTTAATATCAGACATCTAATAATTTCTTATTTGCTAGTACTTCTTTAAGTAACTTTTTATTTCAATTAGATAGAGCATTTTAACTTTTTTCCATTTTTTCCCTAGGAAATCCATTTCCCTTGCGGAAATGTATTTTGTTTCTACTAAAAATCTGAAATTGATGATTTCATCTCCATAATCTGTTTCAAATCTTTTAAAGGCCTATAAAAAATTAAGTATTAAAAATATTTTTTATCATTGAGCAAAAATTTCACGAAAAAGTAATTGGATCAATAAGAAATTTGACACAAATCCAACCCTAAATAAGACCAATAAAGTGCCAAGTTATACCTCATTGCCAACTTAAGTTCGATTTTAAAAGTTAAAATAAAATATTGCAGCAATGTAGGATGGACGTGGATGTATAGTAAACTGATTTCTAATACCTGAGAACACTTTGATAACAAGAGAATAAATAAGTTCTTCACTCAAGTACTTCTCACCAAATTTTTTAAAACTACATAAGGGTACCCTTAGTAAGGTACCATAGTAACCCTATACACATACTCCCTTTAATACCACTTTACATATTATACTCTCTTTAGTACCCTTTTATATACAATCCCTTAAGCACTCCTTTATGTACACTTCTTTTACTAACCCATTACATACAATCCCTTAAGTACCCCTTTATTAACTCTTTACATACAATCCCTTCATATAGACTCCCTTTATTAACTCTTTACAAACAATCCCTTTAGTACCCCTTTTTATAGACTCCCTTTATTAACCCTTTACATACAATCCCTTTATATAGACTCAGTTTACATACAATCCTTTTAGTACCCTTTTACATAGACTCTCTTTACATACAATCCCTTAAGTAACCCTTTAGTACCTCTTTACATACAATCCTTTTAGTACCCCTTTACTTTATAAAGTACCCCTTGAGTACCCCTTTATAAAGACTCCTTTGTATTTTTTTCTGGGGATGCAGATGTTTTTACAAGTATCTAATCTCATCCTGTCCGTCTCAAAATACTAATTCTCAAACTAATTCTTACAACCTCTTAAGAGATCTTCTTAAATTATCAGCATGTCCTCTCATGTTTAAATACTGTGTTTCATATTTGGAGTGGGAACCCAAAGTAGCACCGAGGAATCATGCGGGGAAATTAACCCCTTAGCATTTTAAAAATCAATTTATCATGGAAAATAAAATAAGTATGACAACAGGGTGGAACAACATTTAAGTAGGCAATTGATCAGGCAATTGACCCCCAACCATATAAATCTAAATAACAAAATATCAGATAGTCTAGTCAACGAACAAGTTTTCGCAAAGTTTGAAATACTTAAATTTTTATTTTGGGAATATCTTTGGAAATTTTTAGGGACACCCCAAATGTAGC
The DNA here is from genome assembly GCA_018340805.1 of Microvelia longipes. Classification (NCBI taxonomy): domain Eukaryota; kingdom Metazoa; phylum Arthropoda; class Insecta; order Hemiptera; family Veliidae; genus Microvelia; species Microvelia longipes. The sequence continues at coordinate 71,765,357 of JACMZG010000008.1, read as the reverse complement.
CCCCTAACTTAGCATCACAGCTGCGATCTTAGTGTCCGGTTTATTTTATTAATTCCTTGCTGGGAATAAAAAATTAAAAAATGCTTTCAAATAAAGTTTGAAGCTAATTATATTACCTAAAAATAAGTTTCTATTGGTTTACTCTCTATTTTAAACCATTACCAAAGGATTTAAAGTTAACTATTAACCATATTTTTATTTTTTTACAATATAAACTAAAAATAGTCACTGGAAGCGAAATTATTCTGCATTGACTACTATGACTCAACAGCAAATCAATCAAACATTATGATTTTTGGATATGATGTAGCAGCAGAGCGCAGGCCTGGTAAATTTTTCTTTTGAAGGGAAAACAGAATATTTTTACTGTTTCTTTGAAACGGCTATTACCCCGAAAATTATTGAAAAGATAAAAAAGAAAGAAGACTATGGACATAATAGAAGAAAATGGAAGAGGAAACATTTATAAAGCAGTTTGTTTTCTTACTTTTTGATTTTCGTGTCCTAGATGTTTCTATGGGACACAATAACTTTTGAATGCTTTCTTGGATCGAAATGAAACTTGGTACAAAAATCAACCTTGTTATTAACCTGAACCCTATTGTTTATGAAATATGTGTGACGTCACTAAAAATGACCCCACTAACATTTCAAAAAATCACAAATCTTAATATATGGTTTAGATTGGGCTGACATTTTTTACACACATACTACTATGTATGCTTCACAAACATACAAATTTTCATTGTATTATCAATACTAATTCCGGTTTTATTGATTGACATATATATGTAAACAAAACATTAATGTCATTAATTGACACGTAAACAAATAAAAAAAATTCTGTAATACCTATAAAGCAGCAATATAACCAACTGACAAAGTACAACCACCCCAACAACAGGGGGTGCAGGGTCCGCGGAGCAGCAAAGAGGCTGAAGGCCTCTTTTGTTTTATTTTAAATAACTTTGAATTGAATCTTTATTCTTCATCCAATCTTAGAGAGATTCAGACAAACACTTGCAGTTCAACTTTGTAATAGTTTACAATATTTTGTTGAAGCTATGGATTAACAGGAGAAAAATATTAAAAAAAAGGTCTAATATTTCTTTTGAAGAATCATTTTATATTTTCATAGAAAGTTAAAAAATATAAAGCCCATTTCTTTAGAGAAACTACAAAACTTTTAATCTTGATCCATCAAAACTGTATCAAAATTTGACAAAACCCCATCACGAGAAAGTCAAGATGTCAGAATCTATGACAAGAAATCCCATCATAGATTATTTGTCCTTTCTAGAACACTCATCTACATCAAATTGACATACATGTATTTAAAAAAAATGGGGATATCAATAGTTTTATATCTCCATATTTCAGTTAATATTTTGCCTGTAAGTGCCCTGACATCTAAGGAATAAACATTCGAGTATTGTTGTTTTCTTTTCTCCAAAATTTGCTACACCATTTTGATGTTGAGCAATAGGAAAGCCAAAAATTATAGATCACAATAATCTATCACAAGTTTACACACAAGTTAATCCACGTTGTAACATTCATTTTTACATTATTTTTTTTTAAACAAGTTCTTTATTGGCAAAAGTATACAATATTTATTTGTTATTAAGTTAAAACTTTGACTAAAGGATTTTTAAAAACTAATTTTAGTTATGAGTCTTAATTAACTACACTGATACAGATCTGATTAACTACACAGTAATAATACTATATTACAATCCTGTACTATACTGACATTAGCAATTTAACAAATAATCATGTTTAATTATAATTAAAAAATATAATATAAGCTAGTCATTAATATATAAATATTTCATACTATATGACTGCTATACATAAGACTAATTTGTGTCTTACTGTGTTTAAAAATATGAGCTATTTGTGATTTGTTTGAATAATAATTGATCTTTTTCTAATTAAATCTTTAAGAATTTTTAAGCAAAAGATTGTATTTTATAACTTTTTAGTTATAAAAAGTTACCTTTTATAACTAAAAAGATTAACCTTTTATAACTTAAGGTTTAAGTTTTACCTTAAATTAAGTTATGACAAGCAATAAAAGATTTTTGTTTATAGATGAGTGTTCAAGGGTTAAATACAGGGATACTTTTATTTAGTCACATTTTATCCTTACTTTTTGAAGAACAGAGGGATCATTGGATCATTTACTTGAATTTGTTGTCTAAATGCGGCACTAGCATATGTCTCACATTATTGATGTAACTTTTTTAAATTAAACTAATATTACTTTTGATTCTATAATAAGAATATTTTTATCATACATATAGTTTTTTAATTTTCAATTATTTTTAAGGTGATTTATATTTGAGAAGATCAACAGATGTCATAAATAATAATCTAAACCCGTACCAGTAACTCATACACTATTCAACAAATGACTACTACAAAAAATATAATTATTTCATAAAATTTATTCGAAAAAAAAAAACAGACAGGATTTATTCATTTTTTAACTGGATCTTTACTGAATAAAGAATAAAAATGTATATTGTGTGAACAAATTGTATTGATAATCCTTTCTTTGGTCATTGATAGTTGTTGCTTTTTTTGTCATCAACATCATTAACTTAAATCCTAAACTTATACAATTATAATGAACAAGTGAATTAAAAATTTTGTAATTCCTTTAAAGAAATGGTTCACAAAGTCCCATAACAAATACATGACTAGGTACAAATTTATCTCTCTTATTTACAAATGTACAAAATATTTTTACATATATTAAAAAAAAGAAATTTTTAACAAATATATTTTTTTTATTTAATACTCCTATTTACAAAATAACTTTAAACATAATGCTATTTGAGCATGATTATAGGGCTTAGATCTAAAGAAATCACTAGTATTGTTATTTATTATTACAATAAACAATCTTACAGCCTTAATAAAAGCTGAATATAATGCTTTTGAATTAGAATAAAGACATTTCTTGTGCAAAACTGTATAACAAATAGAAATCATTAACACTTATTTAATAGAAGAGTAAACAGTATTTTAAAAAACTGAAAAGAAAAATAAATGTAATAAAAAATACAATACAAACAGACAATTATAAAATATAAATTTTACAATATAAAAAATATAAGATTTCAAAAATTCTGACATTTAACAAAAATATTTTCCATGATTAAAAATTTTTTATGAAAACAAATAATTATTTAATATTTTTAAGTCAAGAGCATAGAAGAACTTGCGTGAATAAAATACTATATTCCATTTTAATGTCTAAAGCAAAAAAGTATAACTTCTAATGATAATGCAAATATAAATGATTAATCAAATAATTTAATCATGATTGAAAAATACCTACATAAAATCATTTTATTTTACATCAAAATTATAGTAAAAAACATTCATGGAGAGAGGAGTTATTACTTTTTGGAACTAAAATATTTAACCCTGGATTTTGGAACTTAAAAATTTAAATATGTTAAAGAACGACACAGGCTAAAATCAGTTGACAGTGTGGGAAAATGGGGTTGAGGAACCAATAAGGTTGGTCTGATTGGAAATTGAGGGCGTGGTTTAACATTCAGGACTAACCTTATTGGCTCCCTCAAATTATTTTCCTGCACTGCCAACTGATTTTAGTCGGGTGTTGTATTATAGAATCAAATCGGGCTCAGTGATCCTAATTTAACCATAATCCCCCGGGTACAAAACCCGATCTCAAGATAAAAGGGTCATTTTAAAAAATAAATGTATATATTTACATTTCAGAACTTTTAGGGATTTCTTTATTTTAGGGACTATAAAGATTTAAAAAATCAATAAATTACACATTAAATATATTTTCTTTGAGAAAATTGACTAAATATACCTTCAATACCTTGTTACATCCATATTATTAATAATGATTATGCAAACCATCAAAACCTTAATATCTAAAATGTTCTAGTGATAGAGATGATTTAAGATTAAACTTGTTATCACTAACTTCAAATCAAGACATGTAAGGACAAAGAATTGGTTTTACACTAATATGTTCAATTAACCATTAAATACATTAATAGATTCTCTACAAAGATTTTTTTGTATTTCTAGTTAAAAGTGGGTAAACTCATGAACAAAAAAGTGTACCTCTTCTTAACTTTCTAGTATAATGTTTGTTTATCACAAAACTAAAATTATACAAATATTAAATAAATAAAACTGAACTGTTTAAGTAATGATAGTGTTTTTAAATTCGGCAAGAAAAAAATCAATTTTATGATATAAATAAAACACTATAATGTAAAAAAAGTATAATTAATATACTTTGTCTACATCACAATTATACAGAGAGGCACATTCCAATTTCCAATTTTTCCCACACAATGTATTAAGAAGTAATAAATTCTAAGGTACCAGTAAGCTTATTTTTAATTATAAATGGATGATAGTTCTTACGTATGCCAAACAATAGCTTCAAAAAATGTCCCGGAATTTTATTATATTGGGATCAAATTGTGAGGGATATGACATAGTTTCTAAAAAAACTAAAATAAATGTATGCTCCAAATTTAAATTTTTAAAGTTACCATTGAAAACACATTTCGATAACCATATTACCATACATCCCAGATAATTAATTGGAAACTTGAACTTCCAGTGGTCAACTTAGTGGTGGTGATTCCAAGTTAATCACGATAGCTCCACACGAAGCTGAGTTAATAAGAGTTGTGTATTTGAAATGTTCCGCCCAGCATAATTAATCAAATGCGTTTGTGGAAGTACACCCTTATCAATGAAGTAATAGTAACAGGGTGGGGAAGCAAAACCAAGCAATTAGGTTACATAGTTGGGCCAATACCTATACCTTTTTGCCAACCACCATCAGTGTATAAATAAAATTCCACTCATTGATTATTTGTATGTATAATTGTGATAGAGACATAATTTTTTTTATTTGCAGTGTTTTATTTATATAATAAAATGTGCAATTATCACAAAATCTCAGTCAAGAAAATTAGAAAAAATATAGCACCAATCAAAGCAATAAAATACTCTAGCTAGGATACAACCCATGCATGGGCCATAATTTGCTGAGCACTAAGTCTAACATCAGGACTATAAGTAAGTAATTTATTAATCAAATCAATAGCATCTTCTACAACATATTCAGGATATTTAATAACACCTTTATTCATTTTCTTTATTAAAAATTTCACATCTTTAGACTGGAAAGGAGTTTCCCCACATAACAATTCATAGACTAGAATACCCAAACTCCATATATCAACTTTACAATCATATTCTTTATTTTCTAAAATTTCAGGAGCTATGTAAAAAATAGAACTTTGATCTATTATACAGGTACAACTAGCAGCAGGTCCGAAATTGGTTAATTTAAATCCACCGCAAGCATCTATTAATATATTTTCAGGTTTAACATCTCTATGTACTATTTGTAGGGAATGTAAATAATTAAGAGCATCTGCCATTTGATAAGTAAATGCAACAACTGTTTGGGATCGAACTCTATTTTCTTTTTGTGACTCACGGAATTTCTTTATATTACCACAAGGCACATATTCAGTTAACGTGTACCAATTGACAAGGTCATCAAAGGCAGTGTAAAATTTAACAATATGATCATGAGAAAATTTAGAATGGAGAAGTGTTTCTTGGATAAAGTCACACTCCACTTTATTTTTCCTAATTAACTTTTTATTGACTGATTTTAAAGCTACAATAAAATCAGTTTGACGGTCACGAGCAAGAAATACAGTGCTAAATTTACCATAGCCCAGTGTACCTCCTATTTCAAAATCAGACAGCTTAAATTTTAGGGGTTCGTCATCAGGCCTAGACGCAATAGCCATTTGCATTTTGTCAATAAGAGTCATCAGTCTTTGTTTTTGACTAGGAGGAACAGATGAAGCATCTTTAATCAAGTTACATTTCTCTAAAAATACTAAATCTGGGTCCAAAGCAGTTTTTCTTCTTTCCATATTCTTCCCTAGAAAAGCATCACAAATATATTAAAGATTCAACAAAAATGTTGTTGTATTAATACCAATCAAATTGTCCGTGTATCATCAAATGCTCAAAATTATGGGGCCCATATATTTAAGTGAAAAGACAACTCTATCAAAATGACTTCAATCTAACATCATTTTGAGAGGGAAAACGGAAAAAGTCTATTCAGGATCCAAAGTTGGTTGCACAGCCACCATCGCTTATAAGAAATTGACAACAAAAGGGAGATCAACATTAAAATATGTATATGGGTTTCTTAATTTTTTCTTATTTTTGATGATTTAAATTAAAAAAAATTCTTGAAGTGCTTTATTTTAATTAATTTTAGGGTCTTTAAACTCACTAATGTCACTCTTTCATTGGAAAATCCTTTTTAAATAGGTTGTCACAAGTTTTTAAATAAAATGATAAGAAGGTGAAAATCACAATATAGTGATTTATTTTATTTACTGTTAATTAATTTTATCTTTGAATAATTTTAGTTTCTACAAAACTCACAAAATTACTCTTTTATTGCATTAAATTGTTTAAATTAGTTGTAACAAGTAATTAAATTAACTGATAAGATGATATTTTCCAATCTTTGTGATTCATTTAATTTTGTTTATTATTAAATATGAAGTGAATATTTTAATCACAGTTTAATATAAAAACCGTGTTTCATATTTATATCAGTAAATACCAGCTTAAAAAAAAACAAATCCAAGTCTGTAATGTTAAGAGCCTGATTCTATATTTAAAATCCTGGAACAATCAAAAGTATTTATCAATCAAATATTGGCAGCTTTTATAGCACCAATAGCAGTTCTATTAATTTTTAACTCAATTATCACAAACTGAGTAAAAATTAAGAAATAAATAAATAATTTTGATCGGCTCCCATGCTAATCAAACAATAAAAAAAGATCACCCTTTCGTTTTCTCGCCATTGGTATTGTCGACCTGACAACTATCTCTGAATTTTGAATAGCAAATTCTTATTATTAGGGTATCAGGTGTGGGGAGAGAAAATATTTGATTAACGTTTTTATATGGCAATTGGAAGAAATATTTGCAAGTTGTAGTCTACTTTAGTTCTTACTACATAGCAAAAAAACCCACCCGTTCCAATCCATTAGGCCGATGATTTGTCATTATTTTTTTTATTATTGAGTAGACTTTCCCTCTCTTGTTCCATTACCCTTATCAAAATGACTTTACTTTAGTCCAAGAAGCACAAAACCAGAACAACTCTATATTTTATCACCTCTTAAAAACCAGCCAATTCATAAATAAAAATAATGAATCCTCTTCAAATTAAACTGAGTAATTTTGATTAACATTATTAATAACTAAAATACAAGAAGAAATATTTGCAAGTTGCTGTCACAGCAACCTGTAAAACCGTTACGTGCCACCTCTACATTTTTAGAACATAAACCCCAAAAGAGATATAATCAAAACAAATTCTAAATACCTCATAAACTAAAAATCTTAGGGGCACAATCAAATCATCATGTATCAGTATAAATTACCACAAAAATATTATTAAATTTAACAAAATTTAAAATATTTTCAGTCACTGCGTTTTTTAAGTTAATTTTGTTTTGTTTTTGACAACCAGTGCCGACAATAAAATAAAAAATTCATTAAAAAATGAACTTGATTAAATTTAAGTTTAAGTTATATAACATTAATAATTTTTTTATTTAAATTAATTATTTGCATTAAAAATTTATGTTTAATTAATAATCGCCTAATTAAACGGTAAAATATAATATTTCTAAATGACAGCAGGATGAGTAAAGTCAGGTCGTTGGCTAAACTGTGTCTCAACCCGTGTGTTGTCTTTTCGTGTGTGTTTTCGGTGGCTGGAAAGTCGGATTTTACTTATTTTATTAATTTAGTTGTTATAAAATGGTTGGGTTTAGTAATAAGGTAAGTTCCTAAAACTATTTTTATTATTATTTGGTAGTTAATTACCTTTATTGTTCATAATTAAAGAGAGAACGGAATCAGTATTTGTTGGGAATGCCACTTGATTTTATCCACGTGGTGGTGCTCTTTCTTTTAGTTTGCCTCACTTACTCTCCAAATTGAACGGTTATGATTATATTTATTCTAGCTTTCATTTTTCATATTGCTGTGGTGTTTTAATCACGATATAAAATAATAATAAATAATATTTTCGTGTCATTAAGATGTTCCTGTTCCGACATTGTAGGTTATGGTGAGACGAGGTTCATCATATACACGTTAGTCGTATAATGTATAGAAGTGTTTAAACACCCTAGAAATTCGTTTTGGCTATTATAACATGACTCGTAGAATTGGTACCCATCCTTATTGGTTGCCCTTCGACTTGCACCCTGCCATTTGTACTATGTACCTATTAAAAACCTGACAGGCCGATCTGGGCTCAGTAACAAGAGGACTTGTTTAGTGAAATTAGTACATGTTGCTTGTACTGGCCATAGAGGAATATATATAGTACTACAGAGAGACAGAACTAGATAGGGGATTCCTAGTCGGTCACTCTTCAGACAGTTTATGGACAGGAATTAAATCAGGTCCGTCAGGTGTCACTTCAAGCGGATTTCCCCGGAACTTTCTAGTTCCGGGGAAATCCGCTTGAAGCGTTATCAATGTCGATAACCTTGATCTCCCCAACTACACAACACCTGTCACATTCCTGAAAGAACAGATGTTGTTTCCCGCTTTTTTATATTATCAACTATATATCTCTTTCATAAAAGTAATATGACATCGATCCTTGGTTTTAATAAATTACGACCACGATAAATTTGACATTAGAATTAATTAACATTTAAACACATTTAACATTATAACTTGGTTTTAATTTTCACTGAAAAAATAATAAAATAATTTAAAGCGTTGTTCATATAACGTAATATTATCGTAAATATGTATTTATTTATTTGGCTGATGGCGGGTTGTTGTTTATTATTGCGTTAAGTTATTTATTGTTGCGTAGTTTAAGGCTATCCCGCTGCAACAGTTCTTGGATAGCATCGTCGCTATTGGTCGTAGAGCATTAAAATTTTTTACACTTACTCTAACAAAATTATCTTTATCTCTCTAATTATCTTGATATCACGCTTAGAAGTACCATTTTACTCTTCATTCAGGAAAAAGTAAAACGTTACGTCACATTTTATGTGTCTAAATGGAGTGTTAACCAAATTGACGCGATTTGGGGCCATTATTATCGCTGCTACGGTGAGAACTAAGGGGTAGAAGAGGGCAAGTGACACACAACCACTCACACGCGTAGGGGCGCCATTATGACCGAGAGTGACTTCCTTTATTTTGACCTCCCGGGGACCTTCCTTTTTCCTTATCTCTTTGTTACTGTTTACTAACAACTACTCTTTGACTTCTAAAAAAATTCTTTAGACCTTCACATTTACTTTTTATAAAACTACATTTAATTGTTTAAATGGATATTTTTATTATATATTATTATTATCAATTTTTAAATTTAATTAATGAAAACCGTAATTGTATTGATTAAAAAATTAATACACATTCATAATTTGTAGACATAATTTTATTATTACTAAACATAATTTATTAATTATTTAATTAATAAATATGAATTTCATTAATTATTTAATAAATTAACCTAAAATCAAAAATAATTAAAATAATAATCCTTAATTTTATTGATTATAAAATAATACACATTAATTTTATTAAATAATAATCGTTATGTCTGCCTCCGACGCCGGAGGTCCGGGGTTCGACGCCCGGGATGTGCTCTCAGTTTTTATGAATTGTATATATTGTAAAATAGTCTCGTCAACTTTAATTAATTTTTGAAGCATGTTGGATGCGATAGCACCCGAGGCCCTAAACTGGCATTTTATTGATAATATTTTTAGGGTTTCGAAGATAATTTTCGAAATTTTGATACTTTCTGTCACGTGTCTGTCGTTCTGTTTGTCAATCACCTAAATCTCTTGAACTATAACAGCTAGAGACTTGAAATTTGGTACACATGTACAACTTATCATGGAAAAATACAGCCAGTTATGTTAAATACGCAGTTTGCGATGTATGCGCACAATCGCCAAAAATGCGAACATTTTTGGAAAACATCGAATGGGGTGTCAAATTGTAGGTATTGATGAGAAGGTTATAAACATGTGGCGCATTTTCAAAATGGCGGCCATTATATCCTTCAAAAATATTAAAAAAACACCAAAAAATGGTCCTTCCCCCCCCCCCTATCTAACCAAGAAGGGGTGATCCTAAAATTATAAAAAAATGAGATGGGTAACTCTCTATTAGCCATAGAAATTCTTCGGTCAAATAGATTCAAAAGTTAATTTTAGCAGTTTCAAAATTGCACACTCGCAATTTAGTTTTTTACTTTTCCTTACCGGCACGGTAGGTATATAGGAAAAGTTATGTGTTTGCATCAAAATTCTGAAACCGAGATTTCACCAGAGCTATCTTTTTCAGGTGTTTTTAAGACTATTTAAGTGGTTTTTAGCGAGTTGTCTGTATGTGTGTGTGTGTCAGTTATCATCGTAGCTCCCAGTGTGTTTATGCTAGAAAGTTGAAATATGGTACGAAAATCAACCTCCAGGTCTAGTTGTGCTTTCCGGAAGGTAATGTAATGACGTCATTTTAATGACTCAACAATTTCAAAATTCATAAAACACGAAAACATTATCGGATCAAATTAAAATTTTATACGCATGTAGTCCTATGTAAGACATTAAAGAGCCAAGTTTCATCTAGTTATCAGCATTAGTTAAATTTTTATCGAATGACATACATACTTAACTTTAAAAAATTATTAAAAATCAGAAATTTTGGTTGAAATTTGGTACGAATGTACCTCTTGTTATGATTAAAAATCGGGTACGGGGTACCTCGGAACTTTTCCACACCCTTCGGACTCGCTTCGCTCGTCCTCAGAATAGGATGGTTACCAATGGCCTAGAGTTTATGTACTTCGGACTCGCTTCGCTCGTCCTCAGAATAGGATGGTTAGCAAATGGCCTTTTTAACTTAAATGGGTTTTTAAACTTCCGAGGTACCCCGTACCCGTTTTTTCTATTATTTTTAACAAATAATAATTTAATTAGTATAAAAAAGCATACAAGAGCGTTAAACTTCGCATAATCTTAAATGAGTAAAAGTTCCGATTTTTCCTCGGTATTATTAAATTATTTAAATTTTTGGCGAAAATTTGTAACCTTGGCAAATGTAAACAAGCTTTTACGTTTAACAAAAGTGCCACACTAATTAATAATTAAGTTCGCTTATAACTTTTTAACTAATTACTAGATTTTGATCGGAGTTTTACATATTTGTTTCTACTTTTTTGCGGTTCCAACGACGTGTTATATGTCAAAAAACACGTGTATATTTTTTGGCATAAAGCGTCAAAATTTTAAATTTTCAAAAGTAAATTATTTCAAAATGGCGGCCAATATCAAAACTAAATTTGGAAGATTTCTTTGTCATATTGAGAGGTATATTCCTACCTAATTTTAAGTTCATCGGGTCATTTTTCGATTTTTTAAAATTTTTGCTGGCTAAGCAAATAGCTGACATACAATTTTGATATTCCGGGCAGCACAACTAGATCCAAAGACTGATTTTTGTACCAAGTTTCAACTATCTAGCATAAACATATGCGTGACACAGAAAGACATGAAGCTGAAATCGGTTCAGATGGTCCTAAAAACACCTGAAATGGATAATTCAAGTGAAATCTTGGGTTAAAATTTTTTGGGTGAAACCAATACTTTTCCTCTATATACCTTCTGTATAAGAAGGTGAGGAAAAGTAACATGTATACAAAGTTTCAATTTAATAGGAACAGGTTATCTACTGTTTTTGTCCGATCACTAAAGTTAAGCAGCATCGAGCGTGATGCTGAGTATCGCGGCCATCTGGTTATTGTCCTTCCGTCCAAAAGCCATAAAGAACGATACCTCACTGACCCCTATCACCACTCCCCCCTATAATTATCGGGAATGAGGTACCTCGGATTTACGTATGTAATACGTAACGTAATACGTATTTTCTCAAAACTCCTCAATAGATAATATTGAATTTTACATAAAACTGAGTAATACTATTTTAAGTTGTACATATTATATACTGTAACTATGTATATAGTTTGCATTTAATTGATAAATTAATTAATAAGAACAAAACATGTGGCACCCTTCGCCATGATTTTAAATATATCGAGAAGTGCTCTACAGCAAAAACGGTAGAGTTCACCAGAACTCAACCGTTTTGCTCTATCGCCACATTTTTTTTAAGGGGTCAATCCATATCACGTGTCCCAGATCTGGGTGCTCAAAAAAAGTAGATTTTGCTAACTATTTTGCTATTGATACTCCTACCCTTGTGGGAAAACGGTAGGAGATCTGTGTTTATATAATAGAAAATTTTTTGTTCCTTATGAGGAGTACTATCACCTCCTTCTCTGGTGGACACTTTATATGAAACACCCTTTATATTGAAAATAGTAATTTTTCATGCGCGGGTTTTCAAGCAGCTCTGAAATGTTTTTACTTAAAAATTCAGCATCGATATTATGAAGTATAAGAAAAATGCTCTACTTTTAGGACGATTTTTAGGGAACTTTCAAAGAAGAAATGAGCTTACAAGGTTGGTGTTATGGAGGGGGAAGGGACAAGGGACTCACTGATATATACGTGTATGCATGTATGTTTACAAAATACGAGATTTTTGTTCCTAGACGTTTTTATGGGACACGATAACTTACGAACACTTTCTTTTATCAAAATAAAAGTTGGTACAAAAAGTCTATTGTTCATGAAATATCTGAGAGGCCATTATGAAGACCCACAATAATGTGGGTTTATTTAAACATTTCAAATCTTCAAAAGTGTTTAGATCGGCCTGGAATTTTGTACACATTGTGTTGTTAATTAAAATACTTCAAGTACTTCAATGTACAAAAGACTTCAAGTCGCAGTGCATAGAAGCATTACTTCTGCCCTCCACACTAATAGTAATCATAAATAATTAAAATATTAAATTACATTTTATTATCAGTACTAGTTCCGGTTTTATTGATTGACATGTAAAACATAATGTAAATAAATCCCGTTTTTGACTTGATACATTTGAAAATCCGCATATATCGTGGCAGTATGCTACTTATATATACTAGTAATATGACACAAAAGGCCAAAGGGCCTCTTGCTTCACCTAATTTAAAAAACACAAAGACCGATTGGCTCCTCTTTCAATTTTCATTATCTTCGAGCTCGACTGATTTATCCAACTTCCGGTTAGGGGCCACTCGGAAGTGTTTCCAAAATTCGGTTTAGATAGAAGTCCTCAACTACAAAAAAAATACGGAACCTTAATTTTCAACCATAATTTTGCGGAACCTTATATATATATATATATATATATATATATATATATATATATATATATATATATATATATGTGTGTGTGTGTGTGTGTGTGTGTATGTATGTGTGTACGTATGTATGCATAAGCTCATTCTTTCTTTGACAATTCGCTAAAATAAAATAACACAATTCATAAACCTATCGAAGGCGAAAGAATAAATTGACGTTAATACTTTATACTACTCATTAGTAAAAATAAACAAGCATTAAAATAAAGACAATTGCATCAGCATGACATTTAGCTGGGTCTTCATCCATTCAATCCATTGATTCAAAGCAAAATAATGCAGACAGAAGTCATTAGACATGAACCAAAATATAAAATAATTGACTAAAATATAGAATAATTAAGTGATATCAATACAAAATAATTGAGTAAAATATAATATGATAGTATTAAAGCCATGTTATGCGAAAATATTCAAGGCACATATTATGATTAAAGAAGAATTAAATCATGCTAGACAAAAATAGCTTGCCTTTAAATAAATTATTGTTTCTTATGAAACTGAAAATGTTAAGGTGGAATCAAAGATTCAAAGGGCAGTTATGAAGTCCTTGCTGTTTTTACGAGGTGGGGGTACTGGTACATTATAAAGTTGTGTTTGACAACGTTGGAATGATATGTGATCCGGCAACGCTGTAAAACTCTTGTCAGTTTGTTTACACTATAGGTTCTTATAGCCGAGTTTAAAATTCTTGGAACTTTGTACAGTACTGACCTATAAATATTTCCATCAATCTATATCTCTATAGTCTCTGGCACTGACCACGCTCAATGATACTTAACTTTTATTATCCAACAATAATATGGATATACTTTTCGTATTGAAACAAAACTTTGTTTACTTATTTATTAAGTAAAGGTATACACTTATACTAAATTTTAACATATTTGAATTTATTTTCTGATTTTTTAATAAACGTACACAAGTCTTTTGATAAAAATTGAATGAATGCTGATATTAAGATGAAACTTGGCACATATGTTAGTCTTACACATGACTAAATACGTGCAAAATTTCAATCGAATCACATTATTTTTCCGCGTTTTATGATTTTTCGCTTCGTTAATGACGTCATAAATACCCTTTTCCTAATACCTCAACTAAACTGATTTTTGTACGAATTTCAACTCTCTAGCATGAATAACACCTGAAACGGATAATTCCGATTTCTAATTTTTTTGCAAACACAATACCTCTCCTATATACCTACGGTATAAATGAGGAAAAGTAAAAGTATTGGGTCTAATTTGAAATTTCAAAGTTAGGTGTCGTAGGGCTATATGGTGGGCGTTACGCCCATATATGGACAATGCAAAAAATAACTTTAATAGAGATTCCCCAAATTTCAAAAACATGTATCTTATACAGTAAAAAAATTAAAAAAGGGAGACTTTTGGATCACCCTGTATAAATAGAGTAAACTGGTCAGCCAAATATCTCGAGAACTAGAGCCGACAAAACTTCGGCACACATGCATTGGTTTTTAGCGAATTTTCGAAAAAAATGAGCTTATGTCCAGACTCTATTGTTTATGAAATTTGTGCGACGTCATTAACCTGCAATAATGACCCCACAAACATTTCAAAAGATTACAAATCTTCATAAATTGTTTACACACGCACTACCAGGTATGGTTAACAAAAATAAGAAGTTACATTTTATTATCAGAATTAGTTCTGATGTTATTGATTGACATGTATAACATAATGTAAACACATCACTGTTCAGCGAATCTTTGAAAAAATTCGCTAATGAGATGGCTAAAATTTGTTTTAGAAGATTTAACTTAATTTTTTGGTATATATTTAATAACCTGAGCAATAGCGTCACAACTTGTTATTTAATTTGTTCGAAGAAAATACAATAAAAAGTAGCATAAGACATAAGCTGAGCTTGAAATGAGTGCAAATAATGCTGTGCTGTGTAGTGTATAATCAATAGGATAAATATGCGCATTTTCTTTAAAAAATTAGAAAAAATAAAATAAGTTGGTGCTCTATTGATCAAGTTTTTAAATATACCAAAAAAGTAAGCAAAAATTGGATTGATAAGCAAGAAAGCGCGCATTTCAAAGGGAATTCGCCCGGCGTGCGGACCTCCGCACTAGAATATTTTGACTTATATGTTTGAAAATTCGCTTATATCGAGGCAGAAAGCCACTTATATAAAGTAGTAATATGACGAACTGATATGTTATACAACCATGTGGCCGCGAACTGACTCCTAGCGCCTACCGCGTGGTGCCCGAGAGGCCGAAAGTCATTTGTTATAATTCGCTCGAGTTGCACGGAGAGAAAGAAGAGAAGAATGAACTTCAAAGACTCATTTCGATTCTAAGACTAAAAATAAAAACTTTTTATCCTTAAATTTTTTTTTCATACGGCCATTAGTTTGTCAATTGGAGAACATTGAACCAAACAATTTGATTCATTTGACAACATTTTTATCTTAAATAACTTATAGTCCATTGGAGATAGTTAAAAGTACATAGAGTAAATACAGTGGAACTAAATAATGTATAAATGTTAATATTTTAGAATGAAATGTAGTACGAAGCGTTGCTAATGTCTCTAAATACTAATTACAATAGCTTCTTCAATAAGTAGAAATTAGGAAATTAACATTATGTTGTCACTTGAAAAAATAAGCTTACAAACAAAATTCTAGTACCGTACCGATGTCTAAATATATAATAAGTATATATGCATAAATGTAAAGATCTAAGAGTGACATGCAGTACGAAACTTTGAAAAGGTCTCTAAATACTGATCATACTATCTTATTCAGTATGAGCCAATTAGAAAATTAACACAATGATGTCACTCGAAGAAATCAGCTTCCGAACATTAAACTATTAGAACTATTATAGATACAATCATCTAAAATATATAAGGAATATATATGTTGAAATTTATCTATGAGAGAAAGGACATGAATGAGTATATATGTCATTTGAAACTGTGTAAATAAACAATTCACAATCTTATTTAATAAGTCAACATTAAGTAAATCACATAATGCTGTTACTCAAAAAAGCCATATTTCGTAGCGATACCGCGAATATTCAGAACCCACAATCCATTATTTTATTGCGGGTTAGTATGCTAGCCTCTGAAAATCACATACCTGGGGCCCACTAGGTACCAGATAAATATTTTGATATCTGAAGCAGATGGAAACTTCAATGGCCATAAATGTGCAGAGGAAAAGAACAATTTTTCCTGGAAATCTGCTCTAGATGCACAGTGAGAAATAACAGAACAGTTAATAGAAAGCTACTTTTGTAACCATGGATTTTCATTTTATCAGCAAAAATTTTGTTTTTACTCTTGGAATTGTTTCAATCAAACCATTAGCTTGGCTTCTGGCGATAGCAAAGAAAAATGGGCATAATTCAGATTTACTTTGTAATTTTTTTTTTACTCTAAGTACAAATTATGTCCATTTTTCGTTTCAGTGCTCTCACCAGAGGCCAAATTGATGGTTCGGATATAAGAAATTCTGAGAGTATAAACTTCTTATTTTAAGCCACACATTTAAATTACCCTTTCTTATTTACTTAGGTGTCCTTTCTCACTGCTCAACTCATGTGAGTTTTACAGAGGAAAAATTTAAGGCTCCTAAAGTCTCTGACAAAGTAGTTTTCAGGGGAAGTTCCTTAAAAGTTAGTGAAACATCACCCCCTCTAGGATTGTTTTCACCCCTTTTACAAGTTTTGAATTGCTACAGGCCTGCCTTATTCACTCCCTCAAATTATTTTCCCACACGGTCAATTGATTTTAACCATGTTTCATACTATAGTGTGTGATGACTGAAGTGCATTAGCATCTGTGTAGCCAAATACTAACAGCAATTTAATTATAAGTAATCAATCTGTTGTTTTCTACTCTATTTCCCCACACAGTCAAATGAATATAACCGTGTGCAATATTAGTACTATGACACAATCTTGTCCACATGGATACTTGATTGTTGATGATTGATTCATTGAAATCACATTGTTTTTTACCTCAACTGAAATACCAGTACCTGTATTGACTTGTTGGGTCTGTGGTTGGTATAAAACGATGAAACAAACTAGTAAACATAGCTAGCAGAGTGGTAAGAAGGCTTCAATCACTATATTACTCTATGGTTCCAATATTGTTGCTGCCACAGATCCACAGCAATGAAGAAGTGAAATTAGTCACTAAGCTCCCTCCATGGGAGGAGTCATTTTATATACTAGTGGCAACGCCTCCAAAATCAATTGGAATTAAAGAACAGAGAATCCACCATGAGTTTAATTAAAAGACTAGCCCATGACAAGCCAGCATACTTGATGAGCCTATGACAGGCAGTATATTTCATGAGAAGGATCTGTATCGTTCCGTCGACAAATCGTAGGGTCGATAAATAAATTGTCGATGCAACAACCCCGTCCGTACCGTAGACAAATCATTTTGCCGACGGAATGATTGTTCAATGCAACAACCCGTTTCGAACCGTCGACAAAGTGATTTGCCAACGGAACAAAATCACACCCATGAGAAGACAGCTTGCCTTTTGGAAAGATAAATAAAAATGTTAAGTGCCGGTTGTAATATTTTTATTTATCACTTGCAAGTATTGGGATTGAGGACAGATATGCATTAAGGAATTAATATAATTTAAAAAGCAAAACATGAAACAGAAACATTTATTTTCAAAAAAGAGAGTAAAATAGAAAATTATTTTATTGTGCCTTGGTTAGTTAAAGATTGCCAGCATGTAACTTCCCTTTTAACTGGGGCCTGCTTTCACCCAAGATCAAGCGGGACATATGTAGTAATGGGGCGGGGGTCCAGTTATAAGTAGTAAACAGTGCAAAACAAGCTAGCACGTTCAGTATTTTAAGACAAATTAATTAAAAATAGGTAATAACTACACATTTAGAATTTGAGTGGGACAAAGGGGTCAATATCAGGGTTGTCCCGGCAAAATTCAGCCCTACTTCAGGCCCACTGAATTACTTAGATTACTCCATGACAATGAATGTCCTAATTTAGCATTAGATAAGATGAATGCTCTCCATGCATTGAGTGGATATGTTTCAATGAAGTCAATGTACAACTTATTGATTATAACATTTATCTGTCTTGTGCACTGTTCCTCATTCTTGATGTGTATACAAGATGATACACTTATTAATACTTCTTAACATCACCATTGCGAATCATTTTTATCAGTATCACAACCTGAAACAATAAAATTAAAATATGTCTTGATTCAGAATTTTTAAATGGTACATTTAATAGAAACTAGACACAGCCTGAGACAAACACAAAATACCGTAGTACTTGCCATTGAACAATTTATTTAAACAGAGGAAGCATACAGGGGCAAATTTTGAGTCATAAAGGGTGAGAAATTAATAACATTCAATAAATATTGTTCAATTAATGTAGTATAACAAACGGTTATAAGCAATTGACAGGGTGGAAAAACAATACAAGTGAGAGCCCATGATTCAAGTTGTGGTTGTTAAACCACATCCACAAATTAACACAGATTTATACTATTAATTTGTTCACATGCGGGGTTTGGCAGGCGTTCAACCCCCTTAGGGGTTCAACATCAACTGTTCACACAGTATTTAAAACCGATAGTTTAGACTTTAACCCGATACAAAAATGAGTGTCAGGGTTGAAATCTGTGTTTAATACCATTTACACAACAAATTCCGGGGGGTTGAATCCCCTGCCAAACCTTGCCTGAACAAAGTATATATTACTCTGATAGGGCCAACCTCATTGGTTCCTCAACACTATTTTCCCACACAATAGTAAAGTTAAATAGATGAACTTTTAAAGAAGCAATACAATAAACAGACACTGTCTTCTTCAATTCCCCCCTCCCTTATCATTTATTTATTCAATTCCTGTATGCACAATGCAATGCTTTTGCCTTTTAATATTTGATTCAAACTGCATAACATTGCATGTTGAAACATGACTAAAGTACATGAACGCGTGTGACGGAAAGTATCAGGAGATGTCTTCAAAACAAGATATATCATAAGTCATATCAGTACTATAAGTCAGTGGATGAATTGCACACTAGCCAAGCATGTCATCACACTATTTACATAACTACTTACTTACAAATTAACCCTCACTTGTAGGTTATATTAACCCTGCAACGCATTAAGCTCTACCTGACTGACTAAACCTGGGTTCAATTTCACCCTCTTAATAATTTAAATTAATAATTTTATGTCGTGTAAAACGTAGTATGACATACAAATGTACACTAAAAAATTGTTAAATTTTATCTGTATGGTGCTTACTTTAAACGGCACAAACAGTAAATTAATACAAGTTGAAATATTTCTAAGTTAAACACAAAATACATCAAATGTAAACAGTCCATTCAGAAAAAGAAATCAAAAATAAGACGGCACAAACAGTACATAAATACGAGTTGAAACAAATATAAATGAAACACAAAATACGTCAAATGTAAACAGTCCATTCAGAAAAAGAAATCAAAAATAAGACGGCACAAACAGTACACAAATACGAGTTGAAACAAATATAAATGAAACACAAAATACGTCAAATGTAAACAGTCCGTTCAGAAAGAAAACTTTAAAAAATAACACGGCACAAACAGTAAATAAACACCGAGTTGAAATCGATCTAAATGAAACACAAAGTACGTCAAAGTAAACAGTCCATTTTAAAAGAAACTTCAAAAATAAAACAAAATATTATTAAACTTGCCTTACCTTTTATGTCTAGCGCTAAAATGAAATAGGAAGTATTTTATTTTGCTTGCTATTCAATCCATGCTAGTACGCCTTCAGCTACGTCTTCACAATAACATTGGAAACTTTCATTTATAAACACGAAATCGGCAAAGTTATTAATAAGTAAGCATATATCACTAACACTTTACATGTTTAATTACATATTATAAGTCACAAAATGATAGGAATAAAAGAAAAAAAACGGCAAACAAACAAATTTGATAACACTATCATATTTCATAGACGTATTACTTTGAATAGATAAGTCACTAATATATTTCTCTCGTTTCTCTATTTAACTAAAATGTCCACGGATTCGACGGTGGCGCCATCCCTGGGTCCGTACCATAACATCAAATTCTACGGTGGCGCCATCCCTGGGTCCGTACCAGTTTTAACAATAACCGTCTAGGATTTTTTAACCCAGGTTTGTCTATCAGCCTAATCAGTGGTACTGGCATTCTTGAGTAACAGTAACCTTTACTGGAAGGTTACTTAAAATGTTATCTACTACAGCCTGACCAAGACTTTAATGATTACCATGGGAATGGTTATCACTTGCTCTAAGTATTGTGGAATTTTTAGTATTACCAAAGTCAATTTAGTTACTTGTTATTTATGTTTCTAATCTGACTTTACTTTTTGACACTAGCTTACTCCTAATTATCTTTTCACTTGTTGGTCTGCCCCTGCCTTACCTGTAGGAAGGAAACCATCTTGCTCACTGATATAACCCTATATGGCATGATTGGCTTGATATTAGCAAGTTCTCTCTTCTACCTTTGGTATGCTAATGTGCACTAGTCCCCTTAAATAGAAGTGATAAATGGAAACAAAATTGACTCCCTTCCCACCTTTTCACAAATCTTGACTAGATAATTTATAAACTGACTCATAATAGCTTTTCAAGCTGTGTTAGCACATCCAAAATGGCACAGGGTAACATAATTTTAATTTTATTTTCTGTTAATAAAAATTTGCTATAGGAAAAACTGTGAATCTATAGAGTTATAAAATCATGTGCTGTGTAGGATTTAAAAATGTATGGCATGTAACACAAATAGTAAAAGCATTTCTTTTTGCTTTATTGAATAATAAGCAAGAAAATTTAAAATATAAAAGACTATCTAAAGGGAATCTAAAAGAACATTTTTAATCAATTGTGCACAAAACCGAAATACAGGAGTTACTTGGGGGACCGGTGCTGCAATGGGACTACCACATAGCTGAAGATGGACCCCCTGATCATGACTCCTTGTGAAAAACTATCACTAGTCTCCAACTCTATTAAATGAAGTTTCTTTTGACATGATGTACTTACTTGATTAAGTTTCATTTTATACTTAATTAATTTAATTTTGATTTTAGCCTATCATCATAGATGGCAAAGGTCACTTGTTGGGTAGATTAGCTGCTATTGTTGCTAAAGCAGCTCTTAAAGGAAGCCGTATTGTTGTTGTAAGATGTGAATCTATCAATATCTCTGGCAACTTTTTCAGGTATTGTTAAAATAAATTATTGACAGTCATTTGCTGAATGGAATATTATTAACATTGTTACAAGTCTTATGTTATTATTTTAGATACAAGTCTTACTCAAAGAATGGTCTTATTACCACCTCTCTTATTTGATTAAACTCTCCACATTTTTTTGAATTACTTGGAGTGATACATCACTCCAGTAATGTACCATCCTGTTTTGAGACAGTCACTATACTTAAGATTTCAAGTAAAATAACGTATGTTTTCAATGTTTAAAAGCAAATATTATTTTTTCTTATTATTTTTTCACTGTTGTTGACCCTATCAAAACTTAGATGCGGGTTGCTCGGAAACAGAAACTAATACTTACTGATTATCATAGGCGACCCAATGACAAATATTGAAAATAATTATTAACCCTGTAAAATGAATTTAAAATAAAATTATTTTTTACTTGTTTAATAGAAACCAATTTCTACTAATTGTTAAATTAAAAAAGTTTTCTTTTTCTTAACATCTTTTCTTTATTAATTTTGACCTCAGGAAAAAAGCATGTGTCACATATAACCTGGTAGCATAGTACACTATTATTAATTAAAAAAATTAACATCGTGACATTGAAATTAGTTTCTGACTAAATAATTAATGTATTTTTTAAAGTTCGTTTTATTATTTTATTCACTGATTGACTTTTGCAGGAGTAAATTGAAATACTTAGCCTTCTTAAGAAAGAGATGTAACGTTAACCCTGCTAGAGGCCCCTTCCATCAGCGTTCTCCCAGTAAAATATTACACAGAGCCATCAGAGGTAATAGATATTTCTTTGTATTTCTCTTATAAAGTTAAACATTTATTTCTCATTAAGCAGAAAAAATGAGGTCTTAATTTATATAATTGAGATTACCTTTCTTTCAAGATCTTATTCTATTTCAGGCTGCGTATGTTACTATCTAAAAAAATGAGAGAGTTTTAAAGACTGAGGGATTTCTATAGGTTTGTTCGGCACATGAACTGGATTACACTACTCTATTCTTCTTTTCTCTCAAATTTTTCATTTAGGAGTAATCTAGGGTAAACGTGCACGAACTGAAAAATGGTTAAAAGTGGGAATAAGCCTCCGTGGTCATGTAACCTTCCTAGCTTAATTTTTTGTTCAATTTATTGTTTAATTGAGTTGCTTTGTTAGACATTTTGGTCATTTAATGGAATCTGTACAAGAGAGATGTTTTCTTTTATTAAAGATTGGTCACATTAATAAAACAACAACTATTTGCTCAAATTTCCAGTAACAATTTCATAATTTGAACAAAAAGTATGGCTAGCAACAAGCACTTGAAAATCTATCACTGATAGTTAATTATGAGCACAAAACATTTTAAACACCAAGAATACCACTAATATTTCATTTTATTAATTCAAAATAGTATAAATAAAATTTAAAATTATTTAATTTTGTTAAAATACTTTGTTAACTCATAAATTTTTATTGTCACATGTGATAAGAGTGATTTTCTGCCAGAACTTTATTTCACTCTACTTTTCTCGGCCCTTCAGGAGGAGTGTAAAAAGTGCAGTTTAGATTCTTCTTGCCCGAGCTTAGTTGTGAAACATAGTGTAGTGCAGTTTAGGGCTGTTTGGAATAGAATCGAGGATGTGCCCGAATATAGATCTTGCCCTATGTTACTTTAGTGTACAATGGAGTAATGTGCTGAACGAACCTTAAGCATGTTCAAATGCTTAAAAAGAAACACCTTTGATACAAGAAGTATGGCTCTAATATTTTGTGATGTTTCTGTTGTATCAGCTATTCCATTTTCTTTGTATTGTTATGGATTATTCCCATAATATATCAGGTTTATAGTAAAAGTTCAGTGTTTCATGTTGCTTAAATCACCATTCATGTTGACTCGCTCTTAAATGTTTATGGGACTTGCATAATTAGTAATATGTAATAGTATAATATAATAGCATTTAAAACTCCACAATTATATCATAAGGTTTTAATGTATGGGGTGTCACAAAACCTTCTAATCTTAAATGTATTTAAGTCCTCCAAAAAATAGTTCAAGCTCCCAGGTTCCAAATCCATCCAAAATGACCACAATATTGTTTCCTCTCAATACAGTTCCTTTTATTTGAAATTAGATGCCATTCTAATCCTCTTGTCCAAACTCTACATTCCAGAGCCATTCCTTTTCAATCCTCCATTGCGCCTTTGACAACAGAGGCTTCGTGACCTTCTGTAACAGAAGTAATATGATAAATAATAATTTTAATGTAAAAATGCTTAAAATGTCAGAAAATCCAACTATTCAATTCAATTTCTATTCCTCTAATTTAATTAAAACCAAATTGTTAAATATCAATAACATGTTAACATTTTCCTTATCATGCCAAGGAGTAACACCAGTCAGTGATTCTTCCTATCAAGCCTGCCTAGTCACTCTGTGAGTCATGAGCACTGTCTAATGCTCATTGCAGACCACAATCATTAATGTTAAGAGAAATAAAAAATGCTGTTATTCCATTTCATATGTTTCTTTTTACTAATATGGACAATTTTACAAGTTTATTCGTAATTGTGTGTAGTACAGTTGAACCACCATGACATTAAGTTAGCTGAGGCAAAGAACTTAAATGTTGAAGGGAAATAAATATTTTGATAATAGCTTATAAGTTCCTTTCTTTCTTTTTTTTAAGAAACTAGTAACTTATTGTGTCTTTCATATTCCATTTTTATCTTTAATTTTTAAGTTAATAAGATAAGCCTTATTCATGTTTTGTCTTTGTTTTATTTGTTATAATTAGATGTTAAAAACTTGTTTTAATGTTGTTTAGGTATGGTGCCACACAAGCTAGAGCGTGGAAAGGCTGCTCTAAGAAGGATAAAGCTCTATGAGGGTATCCCACCTCCATATGACAAGAGGAAGCGTATGGTAGTGCCCTCAGCTATGAGAGTCATATGTCTGAAACCTGGCCGTGCTTACTGCTTACTTGGCAGGCTATCACATGAGGTTGGCTGGAAGTATAGGGATGTTGTTAACACATTGGAAGCTAAGAGAAGGCTCAGGGCGTATGCTTCTATTAAGAAGAGGACTCAGCTTAAGGTATTGTATTTGATTGCAATTTATTATTATCTGTTAACATTTAGGTATTAAAAAGGAATTCATTTATGATGATAATTGTGACTATTTTCAAGTATGATTAATCTAGTTAAAGCTACCTTCAAAAAGCTCAATTAAAAATATATTATACTCGCCGCACTATATCTTTTGACACGAAAAAACATCTGTTTTAATAGAAACAGCAGGTCCAACTTCAAGAAAAAAATACCTACAGGTACATGGATGACGTCAATGGATAACCATAGTACAACCCCACCCTCAGTGGGCGTGCTCGAATGTTTTACAATTCTTATGCTCATACATATAAGGAATTAACAAATGCAATAATTATCTGTGCTGCCGCTAGATAATAAAGATGCTGACAGCATTTTGTGTTTCTTACATGAAGATATCCTATATATCCATTGGCAAAGGAATACATGGGATATTGTCATTTTAATATCAAAATGCTGTCAGCATCTTGCACGTACTTGCAAAGCCAGCTCGTTGCCATTCTTGAGCCAACTATACAAAAATGTAAACCACATTAACTTAGAAGCAGTGACAAATTAATATCAAGATCAGTATAAAATTCCATAAGTTTATTTAACGTATTAGGAAAGGAACACAGCTGTGCCAAGTTATAACGGCATTGTCTCAATTTATTTTTGGATTTGAGATGGGGTTGCACAAATAGATAAATGTTTTTCATTTATTATTGGTCAATACATTTCAAAGGTGACTACCATAAAGATTTTGAGATTAGCAAAAAATTTGTTATCAGACTTTCTCATACTCCTCTACTACAATTCATTTATTGTTCATAATTATTATTAATTATTTTTTCTTAAAATTGAAATTATTTTAATTTTAATAAAATTAAAATTATTTTATTAATTTTATTATTAATTATTAAAATTAAAATAATAAAAATTAAAATTATTAATTAGTTTTTCTGGGTAGACATTGAATAATTAATTATATAATTCAGATTGAGTAAGGCAAAAATGCTATATAATAAAATTAAAAAGT
This sequence comes from Microvelia longipes, assembly GCA_018340805.1. NCBI lineage: Eukaryota > Metazoa > Arthropoda > Insecta > Hemiptera > Veliidae > Microvelia > Microvelia longipes. Next base: position 71,739,542 of record JACMZG010000008.1, on the reverse strand, counting down.
TTTTTTTTAGATAAAAGAAATGATAAAAATATCGCTATAAATAGTTTGTTTTGAATAGAAGAGTTGGATAAGAAGTGCCGCAGAGTTATGACTTACCCCCACCTACACATCGCTCCCTTGTGGCTGTAGGGACTTTTTTCTTCCCTTGTAGTGTGTAACAATCATTAGCGCGGCGAGTATAAGATATTTAGAAAGGTGTTAAGCCATTTCTACTATTCCAATACTTAGTTTAGTCAATATCAAGAGTGATTCTTTTGACTTAGTAGACCTGAAGGACAGCTGCCCTTATTTTTCCTACTAATTTCTTTATATGGTGAAAGAAAATTTTGTGATACATCATTTTTCCTTTTCCTAATATATACATTAGGTATATAGAAAAGTTGTGTTTGCACTAAATACCAGAACTGAGGTTTTACCTGAATTATCAATTTCAGGAGTTTTTAAGACCTAAGTAGTTTTCACAAAGTTGTCTCTTATTTTCATAGCTCCCCTAGTATTTGTGCTAAAGAGTTATATCTTGGTACAAAATCAATCTTAGGCTTAGTTCTGCTATCCTGAAAAAGTTTTAAGAATTTTGTTTAAATCCTGAAAAATCTTGTTTATACACAAATTATTCTTTACCTTACCCTTATTTTAAGATATTTATTTTCACTATGCTGCTAGATATAGAAAGGATAGTAACAGTAAATTGTTTTTTTAAATTAAAAATGTGATGAATGATTTGTATTTTTAAGTTAAACATATGCTATTTTTACTCTCTAAAAATTATTTCTGAAATACTGACTTTAGTTCTACTATTCATTGAAGATAGTTACATTAAACATTATAACATGAGCAATGTCATTTCACCCATTACTGTGGGCATTTTCAGCCTTAAAGAGGTGGTGATATGACATTTCACTTGTTTATTTTTACAACTAGTTTAATTCATTTTTGTCAACTAGGTTTAGTTAATTAAGTCATTATTTTTACTTATCTTTGAGAATGTGTGGATTCTACTAACATTCTAGTAAATAAAAAAGGGAGACTAAGGAGATATTACTTCATATATCTCTAACCAGAGATATACTGTTTTAACTCTAGGTGGATTGTTTTTGCAATAACACCATGACTTGAAATAACCTATATTACAAAACTTGCTATCATTTGTCTAATTTGATTTTTCCTGTATAATGTTGCAGAAATTGACCAAGGAAGCCGGAGCTAAGACAGCTAAAGCCGCAGCCCCCTATACTCAAGTCATTCAAAGTTTTGGCTACAGATAAACACATTCGATAAACAAACGGCATAAATAATATCTTTTTTTATTTTATTTTGACACAAAACAAGACCTCTGTGTATTTTTATTATTTACTAAGTATAAATAAAACCTTATTTACTTTGTTTTTATTAGTTTTCTTTTTTACCCTAAAATTTCTTGCTGTGAAAATTTTGTGAGGGTTGTTATGGACTCATCAGTGATTTGCTTTTTTATGAGCATATAGTAATGAAATGGATGAGTGTTTAGCTTAGGCAAAAAGGGTGCTTTGAGAAGGGCTGGCACCTACTGAGACTTTTTAGCAGTATGCTTTTTGTTATAACGAGCTATTGTTTTGACTACTTGTAAATCTAATAGACTTAACATAGTACCTGTTTTTTAAATTTATATTTTTTCTCTATATATTTTAAAATATAAATAATAAAAAATATTGTTTAAAAGTGTTTCTAATGACGTGTTTTAATACAAAGAAGCATCAACCAGACTTGTGGCTAATACTAATGTCAGTCCTTAAGGCATTTATATGATTAGATGGGCACTTTTCTTGAAAAGGCGTTACTTAAATGGCTTTGCTATGGCTCTGTTATTTTCAAGCCTTTAGGTAAGGCAACTTGTTTTTCTCTGTAAATATTTTACAGCAGGTTACTCGATAAACTTGTGTTCTTAAAGTGGGGGTTGCGACCTCTTGGGGGGGGGGAGCAAATAAATTTAAGGAGGTCGCAGAAATGCATGGAACAAATTAATTTAAAAAATAAATTATACCTCATTTAATGTAGGTTAATGACGTGGAGTCTAGAATAAGGATGGGTTGCACTCTTAGAGACTATCAGCACTGGAGCCATTTATTTTTTACTGGAGTTCTCCAATTCTTTGCATTGCCATTGTTAATGGACTCTGTAATCTAGATGTTCCAGAATGAGCATAAATGGAATCCATTTTCAAGAAAAGTAAAGAGTATCTCTGTAGAAAACTTTGTTTTTTACAAATAGCGCAAAGTGCTTTCGATCTAACAAGAGGTCATCATTAGTGCCTGACAAAACAAATAAGAAAATTGACCTCCTGTTAGGTCGAAACCGCTTTGCGTGATTTATAAAAAAACAAAGTTTTCTGTGGAGAGACTTTATTTTTCTTTTCTGTAATCTATGATTACAGTTAACAAAGCCGTATTCTAAGAAGTTTAAAATTTTGTGAAGAAGCATGTTAGAATTGCTGAGAGAAGTGTCTCTACATTTTGGATCACAGCTCTATGATTCTGATTAAAGTGAGCCAACAAATAGTTCCTCATTTCATGTTTTACTATGTAATATCAGTCAGTATTTTAAAAAGTTTAAATTATTGGAAAAAAATCTTAAAAGTGAAGGCAATTTTCAGTCAGAAACGTTTAGGGTTTCTCTATTGTTATCAATAGACAGTTAAAGTGGTATTGATAAAACACCTAAGCCTCTCCAGGTATAATATTCATTGACATAGCCAGCTTTCAACATTTGGGTCATCATCAGTGCCTAAACGATGAAAAACAAATCATAAGACTACACCTAATACAAAATTCAAGAAGAAAAAGCCAAACAAATTCAAAACCTAAAATAAGTACAAATCCTAAATAAAGCAACTAAGATTAGAGGAATAAAAAGTAATTAACTACTGGTGAACGAATCATTATAATCAGACTGAA